>JAJMHE010000004.1:371221-399516 GCA_030582895.1 Candidozyma ruelliae
AAAAAAAAAAAAAAAAAAAAAAAAAAAAAAAAAAAAAAAAAAAAAAAAAAAAAAAAAAAAAAAAAAAAAAAAAAAAAAAAAAAAAAAAAAAAAAAAAAAAAAAAAAAAAAAAAAAAAAAAAAAAAAGGAGAAAGAAGATATCATGACATAAAAAAATGAACGGCGTTGCATAAAAGGCGAGCCAATGAGCCCAATTATCAACCCTGTAGATTGAAATTGGGCAGCCAAATGTGTTTTCAGCTGCGAGTGCTGGCGCTACCTTCCACTTACACATCTGGATGAAGATTGGCCTCACAGGTAAGTACGTATCTCACAGTGTTAAGGTCCAGCTCTTGATAGGTATCAACGCGTTCTTGCCTCTTCCAAAGGGATGGCTACTCCACGAAACCGAAAAACATACCAGAGGCGTCCAGCGAGTCATCTTTGTAAGACGGTTAGAACGAAAATTTTCATGCTATTCTCGAAAATGCCCTTGAGAATTCTTTTGCAGCCATAGGAGTCAACGAAGAGGTGGTTAACAGTCTTCATATGAGGAAAAGAATGAGGCGAATTGTGAAAGCTGGAATCGGTCCATGAGATTCCTTACATGGTGGCTTGACCCTGCAGTTGGAGAGAAGAGGGCTAGAAGCGTTCAACCTGACGATATTAGAGATTTAATTGCTCATCTTACGGATTGTTGTACCGAAAATATAAACATTGAATAGAAGAACCGGCTTGTTGCTTCTTGAGCTTGCTTACCATATTCAGCTTTGCCGAGGTCAAAGCACTCAATCGGTACCTCTTTCAGGAGGATCATTGTTTGTGCCGACCGAGAGCGGATTTTGTCTTCATTACCTTCTTTGTGCTAAATCAACTCGCCGATATTCCGTTGCGGAATAAGCGAAAAATCTCCGACGCAGGGCACCCATGATGTCAGACTCCAATTTATATGATTTGCACAATGTGAGTATTTTGATTTTTGCCGGCTTCCAGGTTGCTCAAAGCCGGGGAGGCAGAATATTGTGCGGTTAAAAGAGCCCGAATATAAAAGCCGGCCAAAGTGGCCAATATTTTTGGCTTCATTAGGACCAAATTTGGCGTTTTCGCTAATCCTTGCGCAGGTTCTCCCCACAAACACTATGCAAGTGGGACCCTGCAGATCAAAAGAGGCTTTATCTAGCGTACGAAACAAATGGCTTGCTTTCGGCAAATTCAAATCAATTGGTAAACTCAAGCTTACCTTCTTCGGAAACTTTTCTTTGGCATTCGACCTTCGATATTGCGTAATTGAGCCGAAATTCGGAGTCGAGCGTCACTATCTCGACCCAACATAGATCTGACTTCTTTGACGACAACTTGAATAGATTCCGCCTCATTATTACTATGTAGCCGTTTCACTTTCAATGCTACTAGGTTTCAGATCTGGAGTTAGCGTATATATAGCTAGAACATTGGCTTGCGTCTCAAAGGTGAGTGATCGACGAGGGTAGGATAGACTGCTCAGGTTAAACCATAGACGGATTTGAATAAGTAGTCGAAAATAAAATGAAGTGATCTCTCTTCATTTCAGACATTGGTCTTTAGAAGCAACTTCTGACTTCCGATCAACCACAGATCAGTGCCGTGAGTGATTCGTGAAGTTGACAGGACTCCTCGAATTGAGAAATCACAATCGTCAATTCCAACTGCCTCAAGACACAAGCATTGCGGAAAATCATTAGTATAGCTGATTGTCTCGAAATCTTGTGAGCTCAGAGTAGCTTGATAGTCAATCTTGCCTATTTGCAACCGAGAGCTGACATCTAAAGAATCTGCCGAAACAATGAGATCTTGACATCATGATGCTCATAGCGATCGACAGAGCGTTTGTAAATGTGTTGCAACGGAATTGAAGGTGATAATGGTGTGGACTCAACGATCTGCAGCACGGGTAGAGAAACAGTTTGAGAGCAGGTGAGACAGACTCGGTCAATTTCGATGTTTTTCATGAATTGCACACAAAATACCGCCAATTGAGTGACAAGAGTAATACGAGACACAACTTTTCGACCTAATTCAAGGCAATACGAGGAAACAGCCTAATGAAGACAAGGGAGATACCTTGAAACGTCTCATGAGATTAACAAAAGAGGGACGGATTCATAACCCTCGAAGAAGTATCTCATCATGATGCAATCGAAGAGAAGAACATTCTACCAAAATCAAGATATGCTGCCCAAACGGTTGCTATCTATCGCTTGCAATTAGCTGCAAAGTAGACAATTTCAGATCCATTGTTGCTGAGCAAGCCGCAGATTTTCCAGATAAGAAAAGAAAAAAATGTGTTTTGGACAACTATTGACTTTGCAAGAAAAGAAAAAAAAAAAATATTATTCCATTCCAGAAAGCCTGCTGCGTGTTTCTAGAAGCCAGGGTTCGATCTTTTGCACCCAGGGCCACAGGCAGGAGACAAATCAGCGTCATGTGCGGGCAGTTTGTTGGGTTCTCGCGGTCATGAGAACAATCAGAGTGGAGAGAAAAAAAAAAGGTCAAGACGATTTTTAACAAATGGATAGATAAAATAAAAAAAATATCGACTTCGGTTTTGCAGCGTTCGGCCGATTTGCCCGGGCCGCGGCTCGGACGACCTTCATGCCTCGGCGAGGTGTGATTTTGCAACCACAGGCCAGATAGACGAAGTGCGTGGAAGGCTGGGGAGGGGGGCGGGCCAAGGCAGAAGAATGTCTACTTCGAAAAGGCTGAGAAAAAAAAAGCCAATTTTTCTGGAATTGGGGCCCTTTTATACTTTTGGACGAGGGGAGGCCTCCAGGCGCACATCTGACGAACTGTGAAATTGCGCAAGGCAACGCAGTAGCTTTGCAGCCGAGGGTGAGGATGAGTAGGAAAAGAGAATCCACAAAAAGAGAGGGATTCAAAAAAAGCAAAAGTTGAAAATTCCCCCAGACGGCCCGGGAGGAAGAGAAACCCTAAATGGCTGATCGCCTTTTTTCGATTCTTTCCTAGAATGGTAGGGCTGGCTCCAGCTCTGGGGATCCTGCACGGCACTATCATTCTCCGCCCCAACTATATAGTCTCCTACTTCCCAAACAACTACCACCTACTCTCGAAAAAACCAAAAATCGAAAATGACAAACGTCACAATTCCAGTAGGACAGGCTGCTCCGGGCGAAGGAGCCCCCAGAAGAAGAGCGGCACAGAGAGACGCAGCTCTCGACAGACCTCTCGACATGAAGGCCACCACTCTTCCCGAGTTCATCGAGGAGTGTGTCCGCAAAAACGGCGACAGAAGGGCCATGGGGTGGCGTGAGTTGAAGGAGATCCACGTGGAAACCAAGAAAGTCACGAAAATCGTCGATGGCAAGGAAACAAAGGTGGACAAGGAGTGGGAGTTCTACGAGATGTCCCCCTACCAGTACCAGACGTACCCGGAGGTGCTCAGAACGATCAAGCAGTACGGCCACGGGTTGGTCAAGATCGGCATCAAGCCCAACCAGCAGCACAAGTTGCACATTTTCGCCTCGACCTCCCACAAGTGGATGAAGACGTACTTGGCCACCCAGACACAGAACATCCCCATTGTCACGGCCTACGACACGTTGGGCGAGCTGGGCTTGACCCACTCGTTGGTGCTCACCGAGCTGAACGGTATTTTCACCGACAACAACCTTTTGGCGGCGTTGGTGAACCCATTGAAGAAGGCTGAAAATGTGAAATTTATCATCCACTCTGAGGAGATCTCGCCCGAGGATAAGCGTAACGGCGGCAAGCTCTACAAGCAGGCCCAGGAAGCCAAGGAGAAGATCCAGGAGCTCCGTCCAGACATCAAGTTCTACTCGTACGACGAGGTTTTGGAAGCTGGAAAGGACAAGGCAGACGACGAGATCGAGTACACCGCCAAGCCCGACGATGTCTCGTGTATCATGTTCACCTCGGGCTCCACCGGTGACCCCAAGGGCGTGACCATCACCCACCGCAACATTGTAGCCGGAGCTGCTGGACCTTCGACCTGTGCCGGCAGAGACTTGATCACCAAGAACGACAGAATCATTGCTTTCTTGCCATTGGCGCATATTTTCGAGTTGGTTTTTGAGGTGCTTTCCTTCTGGTGGGGCGGCTGTCTTGGCTACGCCAACGTGAAGACGTTGACCGACACTTCTGTGAGAAACTGTAACTCTGATCTCCAGGAGTTCAAGCCTACCATTATGGTGGCTGTGGCTGCAGTGTGGGAGACTGTCAGAAAGGGAATTTTGGCCAAGGTCAAGGCGTTGCCAACCGTGACGCAGAAGATCTTCTGGGCCTCGTTCAAGGCCAAGACCATCATGACCAACAACAGAATCCCCGGATCCTCCCTCTTCGATATCATTTTCAAGAAGGTCAGACAGGCCACAGGCGGCCACTTGCACCACGTGTTGAACGGAGGCTCACCTGTCTCGAGAGATACTCAGATCTTCATTTCCACCTTGATCGCCCCAATGTTGATTGGATACGGTTTGACCGAGACATGCGCCAACGCCACGATTCTCGAGCACAACCACTTTGAGTACGGTGTTGCAGGCACCCTTGTGGGCTCTGTCACTGCCAAGTTGATCGATGTGCCCGAGGCTGGCTACTACGCCAAGGACAACCAGGGTGAGATCTTGTTGAAGGGAAGCTCAGTCTGTCTGGAGTACTACAAGAACCCCCAGGAAACCAAGGAAGCCTTCACCGAGGACGGCTGGTTTAAGACGGGTGACATTGGTGAGTGGACGTCAACTGGTGCTTTGAAGATCATCGACCGTAGAAAGAACTTGGTCAAGACCGCCAACGGTGAGTACATTGCCTTGGAGAAGTTGGAGTCGATCTACAGATCGAATTCGATCGTCACAAACATCTGTGTCTACGCTGACCAGAACAAGGTCAAGCCCATTGCCATTGTCATTCCTGGTGAGCCTGCTCTTAAGTCGCTTCTCAAGGACGAGAAGATCTACAGCGAAAGCGAATTGCTGTCCAAGGAGCTTGCGGTGTTGTGCCAGGACAAGAAAGTCATCAGCGCTGTGCACAACTCCTTGTTGGCTACTGGTAAGTCTCAGGGATTGAAGGGCATTGAGTTGATTCAGAACGTGGTGCTCGTTGACGACGAGTGGACCCCACAGAACGGCTTTGTCACTTCTGCCCAAAAATTGCAAAGAAGAAAGATCTTGAAGGCCTACCAGGACAAGGTTGACGCCGCATACAAGTAAGCGGTCAGGTTGTCGCTAATCTCATATGTTCTCTATCTACGCTGTATCTGAAATATAAGTTATATTGTGAAGGTGAGCTTGTAGATATGGTGCTCAATATGAAAAATAGTAATCTACGCCAATTAAGAGAATGAAAAGCATGTGTATGATGTCCCTCTGTCTTAGCTGTAATTGAGAATTATACCATATCATGAAAATGCACCATAGTCAGTGACTATCTCGTTGTAGTTGATATTTACTTAAATTCATGGCCTTTACTGTACTTCTTATATTAAACTCTGTGTTGAATGTAATATCTTTCGTGACAATGTTCCATCCCACAATACTCTTCGTTGCATATGAACCACAATTTAATTAACATTCCATCCTTCTCTACGCTTCATCTAATTCATTTGTACATTTCTATGCTCTATCCGCCGTAGACACCGGCAAACGCTTTGCGGATTCTCTTGACATCCATGCCAGCGTTGAGGCACAATTGAAGTAATATTCTGCTTTTCTGTGGATTGAGGTATCCGCCGGCGATCAAGTAGCTGGCGTTTCCCTTGGGCATCGATCCACGGGGCACCATGCCGTCCATAGATCTTTTGGAGTAGACTATTGGGATTCCACGGGAAGACGACAATTCACGCAAAAACTGGTTTGTGCGATCAGGCAAGGATCCCGCTCCCATGGTGGCCATGACAATTCCAGCCACATTGAGCTGGTCAACTGCCAAAGCAATCAACTTGTCGTTGAGGTTCTGATGTGTGTAGAAGACCAAAACCTCAGGCAACAGGTTTTCGAATAGAGAAGTCTTGAAAGACATTCTCCCCGTGGGAATCGAGGAAGGATAGTAGTAGTGGACTTCGTTATTGACAAAATTGCCCAAGTAGCCCTGGCCTAGCGATTTGAACGAATCGAGTGAGTTTGCATCGCTCTTGGTAATGTAGTAGCCAGATCCGATCTTGTCGTTAAGTGTCACCAAAACACCACGCCCACGGCTTTGCTTATCCGCTGCAACAACACAGGCCTGGTACAAATTCGAAGGCCCGTCTGCAGAGACGGAGGTAGAAGGTCTCATGGATCCGCAGATCACCACTGGCTTATCCTGAAAATCCAACGTAGCATCCAAAAAGAAAGCGGTCTCCTCGATGGTGTCCGTGCCGTGGGTGATGACCACACCATCGTGGTTGTCAAGCGCATCCTGTGCTCTTGCCTTGAGCTCGAGGAGCTCCTTGGTGGTGATTTCTTTGGAGTCGAGGTTGAAAACTTGCTCGAAATGCAACTCACACGTTTGAGAGAGATCTGGAATCGACGCAATGAGATCCTCGATGGTCAAGTCGACATGGTAGCCTGCTGTCTGGTACGCAGTCGACCCTTTGCTGGCAATAGTGCCTCCAGTGCCCAAGATCTTGATAATGGGTAGTCTTTCTGGAGGTGCAGTGTTATCAAAAGAATCTAAGGTACCACTGGAGTTCAGCCTGTACTTCACGTGGAACACGGGATGCTCTTCATCCCTGACATCTTCCTGGATGTCGTAAAGATCAGGCACTGAGTTCTTGAGGGTCATGAAAAGAGCGGTATTGAATGTCGACGACTTGTGGGGTTTACGGCATTTCGATGTCTTGGAGCATCATGCAGGTTGACAGATGCATCGAATGGTCATCACAGACGAAAATCAAGTCAGGCCGGTTTCGAAAGTGCTGAAACGTGAGGATTTCCCTTTGAAGGGTAACGTGACGTGTTAATGTTTGAAGGTTGCGTGGGACAAAGATAATTTAGACTTCGGTGGAGCCACATGGGTTGAGAATGCCGTCTGCGAAAATGGGTGCAAACGGATTTCTGCGGAATATAGTTCCCAGCGAATTGCCGAGCGGAATGTCAAAGAGTGTGGCCGCCTTCTGATAAGGCAAACATACCACGATAATCGCTGAAATCAAAGAATGAAAAATCTTTTGCGACAGTTGGGGTGACAAAGGGTGTAAGTTAATCATCAACGCTTTCCACTTTTCACGTCACATCGCCTTCCTCGGGACTTCATCGATCTCGTTTTCTCTGAAGACCTCATATGATTCAAATCTTCTCATTTCAAGCTTAGATGTCTCGGATTCTCCCTCTACCCCCCTGGCACTCTTGGGTTCCCTGACTTGGTCTGGACAGAAGACCCGTGCACCACGTACATATCTATCTTCGCTTTTCACACATACTATGAGACAATCAACCATGGGCTTCTTTTCCAGTGAAGATAAGGTGGTTGATCCGCCAAACAAAACAAAAAGAAAGATCTGCTGGGACGCCAGAGACAAATTCTTTGACTGTCTTGTCAAAAACAACATCGACAACTCCCTAGACCCAAATAAGAAGGACGAAGTGGAGACGAATTGTGGAGCTGAGAGAGTTGTCTTTCAGGACAGCTGTGTTGCCTCCTGGTACAAGTATTTCCAGGAAAAAAGATACAACGACATCCGCAGACAGAAGTACATCGAGAAGCTAGAGTCTGAGGGCGCTCAACCATTGCCCATCAAGCTATCAGGCAAGTAAGATCATTGCCTGCGCAACCCAATGTACATAGTTAAGAAATCGATTTTTGCCCGGGTCAAATTACGGTAATGTAGACCGGCTCTCTTCCAACGGTTTTCCTTCCAGGATTGCTGAAATCATCGAAGATGGAGCCCCACTCGTATCGTCCCTTCTCAAGTATCATGAATCCCAAATCTGACTCAAAACTTCCGCCGGGGACGATCTGATTTGGCCCTATGAATCTTTGGAGCACACCGTTGAAGAAGATCCTTTGGTCAATAGACATATCCAGCTTGCTGTCGGAGGTGGGGAAGGGTACATGCCGAAGCACTCCAGAGATCTTTGTCTTGGTGTGATTAACGATTTTGGTCTTGAGAGTGTAGAATTTCTCTTTCTCCAAAACATACTCATTCTCCTCTTTCTCGATGAGCCGTGTTTTATTTCCCGCCGCCCAAATACTATGCTGTATCAGAATTTTATCGTATACCAAGGCATTCGCCATACGATTGTCAAGTCGGATGCTCCGCAAATCAATGATTCCCTGCCTGGGGTTTCTCCCCGAAAAACTTCGCCACAGGCCCTTGAGGCCCTTCTGTAAAGAAGACTTGATCCAGAAATTCTTGCGATTTTGCTCCTCTTCCTCAGCTGTGATAGCATAGTTTTTCACAAACTGTTTTCTGCGAAGAGAAGGAATTGGGCGACTTATGTCGATTTCTTCCACGCACAATCTCCTCACTGGGATCAAGAGACGGCTAGTTTTGGAAGGCTCTACCTTCTCACTTACTTCAAAGATATTGCCAGGTTGGACTTCATTCGATAATTGGAGGGCGAGTTTCTCCTTCCACAAATTCTTGACATCGAGAATGAGGAGACAATACTGTGAGATCTCATCGTCCTTCGCCTCCTTCGTGTTCGAAATGAAGTTTAACAACTCACTGATGTTCTTTTCGATAAGACTGCTTCCGGAGCTGTTACCCAGTTTGAACCCTTGCAAAGATGTCGAAAAGAAGGGAATGACATCACACCCGATAATCTCTAATGATGGTTGAACGGTCACATTAAATGGCACGCTAATGCTTTTGATGTAGTTCTTGCTGTTTTCGTCCGAGGTTTTGTTGCAGTACTCGAGAATGAGCTTCAGCTCAGCCATGCCCCTTTTGCCGTGCATTTGAAACTTAAATTCCACTATTGCTTGGGGTTGGATGATTTTGTATTTTGATGCAATTTCGCTTTTATTCACAACCGTGAACGGTTTTGACTCCAACAATTGCCACTCAAGTTCATGAATATCCTCCGCCAGCATCTGTGAGGTCGAGCCAGCATGATTTAATCGCTGATTGATTGAATCATTTGTGGAATCCCAGAACGAAAAAGAAAGGTAGTTGATTGGAAGGTCTGACGTATTTTTCAATCTAATTGAAAAATCCTTATTTTCGCCCTCGAGAAGCATAACCCAGCCGTTAGCCACCAGATTTGCAACAAGAGAAAGTGAGGCTTGTGAAGGAATTGCGGTAATTGTGAGCTTCTTTTTCGAGGCTCGGTCTTCAACTTGTTTTTCGGAGAGATTGGTGATACATCTATTCAAGATGCTATCGCCTGATTCGCCAGTCTTCATAATAGGGCTGTGTTGCCGCCAGCTTTCGCACGTTCTCCATTTTTCTTGATCTATGATGTTGAACCTTTGGGGTTTGAAGCCTCCAAATGTGATATCAACCTCCGAGACGTTGAACGTCCCAGCTTTCCGGACTTTAAACCCAACAATAACGTGGCAAAGTGAAAATTGAGGAACACTAATGTTGTTAGAAGCCTCAGAGATAGTCTGTTCGGGCTCATAGAGACGGTTCGGCTGAAATACTAAGCCACCATTGAGTTTATTGAGGTCTTGCTTATTGAAGCCAGAGACTCCAACAATGCGCATCAGAGACTTGACCGTTTCAAACGCATATTCGTCGTCACCAACAATGGTGATATCGGAGATATTCAAATCAAAAGCAAAAGGGTTTTGCAAAAGGATGATTATGTGATGCAATTCATTGATACAAATCAATTTCTCCTTTGAGGGGAGGTCCTTCGGCAATTTGTTGAATGGATTGAAGATGAGTGAGTCGTTTGCATTACTTGCCACAGAAGTAGGAGACTGAAAAGGAATGAGGTCTTCGTTCAGCAGCTGCAAGACAAACTTTGCATTTCTGATAAGGAAGGGATCAGGATGAGGAATCAGGAAGTCATTGTGGTCCTCTTTGGAAAGCAAATTTAGCCAGTCAAGTTTGCGTTTCAACTTGATTTGGTCATCGTTTGGTAGACAATGTGTGTATCTTGCCAAGATTAATACACAGATTTTGGCCAAGGTCTCATAATCCTTCTGAGCCTCGGAGATTTTGAGGCAAATCTTCAAGACCAGAAGCTGAAGCGAGATCCAGTCTGAGTGGTGACCATATGCGGCAATCTCGCTTGCCTCAGTTTCCTTGCCAATCTGGTAGATATTGAACAAGTATTCAAAAATTTCGGAGAGGGATTTGGGCGATGCAAATTCTGTTTGGAGTGTCTTGTAATTGAGCTTGGGTAAAAGAGCGACTAGTAATATGCGAAGAATGAATGCACGCTTTCGGCGAAGCCCCAAGTCCGAATAAATGAGTGCTAGCGTGTGGTAGATTCTGCACTGCTTGAAGAAGTCCAAATCAATCAACTGCATATTGAAGATTTGGTCAATGAAAGAAATGATTTCAAGCCTGATGGCGGGGTCCTTGGACCCATCGGAGTCTAGCGGAGTACCCTTTACCACCGACTGCAAGAAGTTGAACTCTGAGGCCTCGCCTGCCAAATAGATTGTGAGGAACAAGCGTATGCTTCGCAAGAGAAACTCGATGTAGACCAAGTCAGGTACGCAATTTTCGAAATCTGCATCGCTAAGGTGGTAAAACACAGCCGTTTTATTGCAAAGAAGGCGCAAAAAGTCTGTGATAGATAAGCCTGCCAACTCCGTTGTGGTGGTGTTAGTGGCAGTTGCGGCGCTTCTCGAGCTGCTAGTGGAGTTTCTCGGAGTCTGAACACCGTTGGACTGTTTACTGGCAATCGAGTCCGTTGAATTACGCTTTGGGGAGATTCCAACAGAATGGATTTTGCTTTTTGGGACGTGCAACACGGAAGCTAGCATGGGGTTTTGGGCTTGGTGGGAAATTCCCAAATAGGAGAGCATCAAGGATGCCACAGCGAGTCCCTCAAGAGCACTGCCCAACCAGAGATTGTCATCGGCCTTTTTGAGGTTGATTGCAGCGTCCGTGAGGTACTGCAAGGCCTCGTTGGCCTGGCCTGCGAGCAACAAGAAGTTTCCTGTCAATTTGGCCTGTCTTCCTGTTTGTCTCTGTGAGGCCTTCACCTTCAGGTCTGGGGTCGACGGGAGGGTCTGGTTCTTCGAGAATGACACCTTGAAGGACGAGCCGGAGTTTACCTTCTTCTGGGCGTATGTGATGGTCTTGTGCAACGCGGTTCCGTCTCTTAGTGAGACTGGAGAACGAAGGGTGATTTTCTCGTAGGACGCCACGTACGACGCCAATGCGGTGATGTAGTTTTCTGTCACGGCGCACATGGTCGTTTCCAAGGTGGTGACGTTCTGGTTTTCGATGGCAGGCACGAAAAACGTCTTCTGGTTCGAAGTGTGGTTTTCGAGCTTTTCGGGCGGAGCGTCGAAGTAGATGCAATTGTGGACTATAGCCGTTGGGTGGTTGGCAGCAAGCTTTTCAGCAGCCTTCTCGTCGTAGTCTTTATAACTGCCCAAGCCCAAAACAACAAAGGTCTTCCTAAAAGGCTCAAAGTCATGTAGGAACAGCACATCCTCGTCAGGGGAGCCAGTGCTAAAATCGTAGAGAATCCGGCCCTGCGGAAACGTCTGCGGGTTGAAGTTGCGACATTCGGGCAAAGGCGCCACGTCGAGCAAGCGGATGTCGTCGGCCCTTCGTATCGTGTTGAAGTAGAGATCAAAGTGAGGGTCCAGGTCGAGTAGCGGGACCACCAAGACCCGTGTTCGGGCGGGGTCAACAAAGTTGAAGCTCTGGGGCATATATGACTTCAAATAGTAGTCGGGCTTGGCCTAATTGAGAAGACTGAGTAATTTTTGGCCCTAACTTGGTGGTTGGTCTCGCTTCGGTATACACAGTAGTAGGTGGTTGATACCTTGCACCCGTACCTCCGCGCACCACCAAAGAGAGGCAAATATCACCAACTCTACCACCACCTACTTCTCCCACAATTAGCACAAAAACACAAAGAATGCCCGGATTGAGCTTCGACAACTACCAGAGAAACCAGTACCTCACAGCAAATGGCCACGCGGCCCCCAAAGCGACCTCCACCGGTACAACCATTGTAGGCGCCAAATTCAAAGGCGGAGTGGTGATAGCAGCCGACACAAGAGCCACCACCGGCAGCATTGTGGCAGACAAGAACTGCGAGAAGTTGCACAGATTGGCTCCCAGAATCTGGTGTGCTGGTGCGGGAACAGCAGCCGACACCGAGATGGTCACACAGTTGATAGCGCTGAACTTGGAGTTGCACGCCATGTGGCAAGCACGCCAGCCCCGTGTGATCACGGCATTGACCTTGTTGAAGCAGCACTTGTTCAAGTACCAGGGCCACTTGGGCGCTTACTTGATTGTGGCGGGATCCGACCCCACTGGGTCTCATTTGATGTCTGTTCAGGCCCACGGGTCTACCGACGTGGGAGAGTACCTTTCGCTTGGTTCTGGCTCTTTGGCGGCCATGGCGGTGTTGGAGACAAGCTGGAAGCCCGATATGACCCGCGACGAGGCCGTCAAGTTGTGTGCGGACGCCATTGAGGCGGGTATCTGGAACGACTTGGGCTCGGGCTCGAATGTGGATGTCTGCGTGATGGAGACGGGCAAGGACGCCCAGCTATACAGAAACTACTTGACGCCTAACGTCAGAGGCGCCAAGACGCAGTCGTACAAGTTCCCCAGGGGCACTACGGGCGTGCTCAGACAGAGCGTGCGTGAGCTCGTGGATGTGGAGGAGACCGTGGTCGATCTTGGTCGTCAGGATGCGATGGAGGTGGACGCCTAGGCGGTCTGATTCAGTACAAGCAGCATGATCTGAGGAGGTGGCGGAAGCGGCACCAGAGGTAGGTGCAGAGGCAGAGACAAGGACGTAGATCTTGCGGTGGTGCTGCCGCCTGAGGGACTGACGGACTGAGTGCTTGAGGGCATGGCTGGAGGATCCGGCACAATTGACTGTTTAATGGCCGTCAAGGCTTTTGCGGTGCTGGAGTGGAGGAGCTAAGCTTGTTTTCCACGATACGATGCTACATTTGAGATTCTTCCACGAGGGGAGGGTCCTGGTGTCCCAGAGGGCCTACAGTGAATTTCAAGATGAGTTATACCTTACCAGAACGGAGGAGTTGGAGTTCATCTAGGACGTGCCACTCGAGGGTGTCACGCAGCTTTTCGCCATTGTCACCAAGAATTGTTCTTTCATGTGCACCTGCTGAAAGAGGTTTTCGCACAAGGCTTTCTTATGAGCTTATTCAAGACTTTTGAATGGCCATTGAGGGTGTTGCGACAGCTAAAGTTGGTGTTGAAGATCTTCACCATGATCACGAACAATCCTGGAGGAATTTGACCATGCAGCGCAACAAGAGCTCTGACGGGCCTGCAATGACTACCCTGGGCATTCAGTAGCTGCCAGAAGCGCGTATGGAGTCTTTCACTACGATAGGATGCCACCTGCAAGGACGTTGAAACTTTCAGCAGAAATCGTTGCGTTTTACTTGTATTGTCTGATCAAAACTCACTCTTGCAAGGGTTTAAAACAAGCTTCAGGAACCTTCTATGATCGTTGCGGCCTCTTGTTACTACCGATTGGGGAAGTCGGAGCTTTTCACTACTGGTGACGTTCACCAAGGCTTAAGCCATCACTAGAGCACGTCATGAAATGAAAATATCCCAAGAAGAGTTTTGGTGTCTTCACAATTTTGACAGAATTCCAAGATTTTGCCACCTCGGTCCATCTCGGTTCGTCTTCGACTCACCTGCGTTGGACCACGGTGGCTTCGATTCTTCTAGAAAAATGCGCACCCAGTTAAGTACAACCAGTACGCACTATCACGAACAACTCATTCCCAACTCATCATGGTCGTCAACAACCCCAACAACTGGCACTGGGTCGACAAAAACTGCATAGACTGGTCCAAACAGTACTTCAACGAATCGCTCGTGGGCACTAAGGCGGCCAACGCGGACGGCACATACGTCAAGGTGGACTCTGTCTCATCTTTGGAGGGAGACGTCGAGGTGTGCCAAAGAAAGGGCAAGGTGATTTCTCTCTTCGACTTGCGTGTGGTGATGAACATTGCTGGTGTTTCTGTGGCTGAGCCAGAGAAAACCTTCAAGGGTTCCATTACTGTTCCCGAGTTGGCGTACGACACAGAGGCGGACGAGATTCAGTTCGACGTGAGCATCTACAACGAGGATGCCGATCTGGAGAAGATGCGTCTTTTGGCCAAAAAGGAGCTTTTGCCCCAGCTCAGAGAGAAGTTGCTGCAATTTGGCACGGACTTGATCACCACACACAGCAAGGACATCCAGCTCGAGAGCGACAAGGTGAACTCGGTGTTCACCCGTGAGAACCAGAGTCAAACCGCCAAAAAGACAGAGACACCCAAGGCCGCTCCAAAGGCTCCTGTGGCCGTTTCGAGCACCAGTAGCAAACCCGAATCGACCAACGGCAACGTCCCCAAGTACAACACGTCCACGCTACATCTTGAGCCCACGTTCAACACCACAGCTGAACAGCTCTACATCACATTGTTGGACAGGGAGAGAATTGGCGCCTGGACTCGTTCTGCGCTCGTTTTGGAAGCTTTCCCACCGCTGGAGGGGTCTGAGTTCTCGTTGTTTGGCGGGTCCATCACGGGCAAGTTCACGAAACTTGTTCCCAATGAGCACATCACACAGCTTTGGAGGGCCGAGGACTGGAAAACTG
The DNA here is from genome assembly GCA_030582895.1 of Candidozyma ruelliae. Classification (NCBI taxonomy): domain Eukaryota; kingdom Fungi; phylum Ascomycota; class Pichiomycetes; order Serinales; family Metschnikowiaceae; genus Candidozyma; species Candidozyma ruelliae. The sequence continues at coordinate 385,915 of JAJMHE010000004.1, forward strand.
GCCATTATGCCCAGCTAGACATCCAATTGAAGCAGGGAGCCGGAGAGACCACGATGGTTGTCAAGTGGACAGGAATTCCTGTTGGAGAGGAGGACCGTGTGAGAGGCAACTTCGAGGAGTACTACATCCGGTCGATAAAAATCACTTTCGGCTTTGGCGCTGTTTTGTAGAAGCTATATAGAAAGATACGAATTGTCCCGAAGAGGCTCGTATTTCCACTATCTCGCGGAGAAAGGGTACCTGCACAGGGCACGGAATCACTAGCCCAATTCGGTTGCTGCCTCCGCTGGAAAGGTGGGCATATATAAGCAGCAGCATATATTTTCTGAAGTCAATTGCACCGTCAATATATCCACCCTGAGAAATGTCTGAGTCCACTGTTGGAAAAGTATGTTAGTAAAAAAGATTTGCCACCGGAAAAACTGCTATGGCGGGCCCGGACCACTTGCCTATTCTGGGGAACCTTACCCTGGTGGCCATTGATCCACGAAGGCGAAATAGGCAAGAATTTAGCCGAGCCGGATCAATTGAGGTGGGTTGCGTCACTTTGGCTGCAAAAATGTCGTCTTCGGAAAAACCTCCAATACTAACCACATAGCCTATCACCTGTCAAGCTGCTGTTGCCTGGGAGGCCGGAAAACCCCTTACCATTGAGGAAATCACAGTCGACCCACCTAAGGCCCACGAGGTCAGATTCAAGGTCTACAACACCGGTGTGTGCCACACTGACGCCTACACGCTTTCTGGAGTCGACCCCGAGGGCGCTTTCCCCGTGATTTTGGGACACGAAGGAGCTGGAATTGTCGAATCTGTGGGCGAGGGCGTCACCAACGTCAAGCCAGGCGACCACGTCATCGCCTTGTACACTGCCGAGTGCAAAGAGTGCAAGTTCTGCAAATCCGGCAAAACCAACTTGTGTGGATCCGTCAGAGAGACCCAGGGCAGGGGTGTGATGCCAGACGGAACGTCCAGATTCCACTGCAAGGGCAAGGACCTCTTGCACTTCATGGGGTGCTCCACTTTTGCTCAGTACACTGTGGTGGCCGATGTTTCCATTGTGGCAGTGAACGAGACTGCTGGTTTCGACAAGATCTGTCTTTTGGGCTGCGGCATCACCACCGGCTACGGTGCTGCCACAATCACTGCTGACGTCCAGGAGGGCGACAATGTGGCTGTTTTCGGTGCTGGCTGTGTCGGGTTGTCCGTTGTCCAGGGCGCAAAAGAAAGAAAGGCCAACAAGATCATTGTGGTCGACATCAACGACAAGAAGTCCGAGTGGGCCGACAAGTTTGGCGCCACCGACTTTGTCAACCCCACCAAATTGCCAAAAGACACCACAATTGTCCAGAAGCTCATTGAGATGACCGACGGCGGTTGCGACTACACCTTCGACTGTACCGGCAATGTCGACGTCATGAGAAACGCCTTGGAGGCCTGCCACAAGGGCTGGGGCACTTCTGTGATTATTGGCGTGGCTGCTGCCGGAAAGGAGATTTCCACCAGACCATTCCAGTTGGTTACCGGTAGAGTGTGGAAGGGAGCCGCCTTTGGCGGTGTCAAGGGCAGATCGCAGTTGCCAGGCATTGTGGACGACTACTTGGACGGCAAGTTGAAGGTTGACGACTTCATCACTCACAGACACAAGTTGGATGGAATCAATACTGCCTTCGACGACATGCACAAGGGCGACTGTATCCGTGCCGTGATTGACTTATGAATTGCACGGGCGAGGCTCTAGGGGAGAGTCTGATCGTAAATAGTAAAGAGGTTTTGTGGGAGGGAGTGTAGGACTTGGGGAGTCGTTGATTTATTGGGGAGTCGTTTTGATGAGTGGTTGACTTATTGGCGAGTGGTTGATTCATTGGCGAGTGGCTGATTCATTGGCTCGTGGCCCCAGAGACACAGAATCCAGAGGGTTATTTATCGTGAGTCTTCAATGGACGAGTCTTTTATGGCGTTGGGTGTTCAATGAGAAGCAGAATAGAGCTGGTGGGGCCATCAAAGGATTTCGAAATATCACGAGAAAACAGACATGCCAGAGTCATTGAACAAGCTCCCAGGACGAGAAGCCTTGAATCTTGGGTGTTAAGTGATGGGTTCGAGGCTTTCGTGGAAAGTTTAATCCTGTTTGGCCGGATAATCGAGGGCCTCCAAACTCATGGGCTACCAATTGTATCGAGTCGATTACATATTGAAGGCATTACGAGATTTCGATGCTTCCTTCTGCTCAATGGCTCGACATATTTAACACCTGAAGAGGCAATGGCTCCACGGAGTCCACTTTCGAAGAAGCCCGATTTCGTTACACCAAATAGTCACGAGGTAATTCTGACGTCTAACATTTCACCAATGTCAAAATTTTGTGAGTTTGAGGAGCTCTGATGGTGCCGCTTGAGCAATGGAAGGCTCGAGGCTGCTTGACACACCCAATGGGTGTATGAATCGTTCCGCCACAATCAGAAACACTGTCGATTTGAGATTTATGATGATTTGTATTTCCACATCAGGTCAATTAATCTCGAGTTCGAAGTACACGGGTTATCTCCTGACGTCCATCGACTTCGGCTAACAACTGATTAACTCAGGTATTTTTTCGATGTGGCAGTGGGAACATGGCCTATCCTGAGCACGAAATGCTGCTTCAGCACCTTTGACAAAATTGTTCGTGAGGCAGCTTTGAGTATGGGGCTACGATTGAGAGACTGATCCAGAGGCTACGATTCCAAGAGAAGACATATCAACACTTCCGGAGAAGTTGTCCACCATGAGAAAAAAAAAACGCAATATGCTCTGAGCTAGAATTTTACAATTCATAGTTATTTAGAGTTGGGAAGACTTCTGAACCTTCTCCAACGACGTTCAATCGACGTTTCTAACGAAACAAAAAAAAAAAAAAAAAAAAAGAGGTTGTAGAAAACACAAAATACAGAAATAATGTCAATATTGTGCTAACTGCTGAACAAACACACTATCTCAGCCAAGTATGGAGCTAGTGGAATCTTGTTTTCCAAGAGGTTTTAAAAAAAATAAAACGCAATATTCACGAAAGATCCTCCCGTCTCGATGACCATTCAGAGAAAAATGCCTCCTAAGGCTAAAACAGTAAGTCATCAACAACTCCACCCGATCTGGTCCAACCCTACCAAACGCCATGGCTGCGAAATGCACGAATCACCCCTACACCAGCTGAAAACCACGAACCCCAAAACCTCCAAAAAAAAAAAAAAAGAGCAAAACATCAACAAGCCAACGAGGTCCAAAATCGAAATCACCAGTTTTTTAGTTTTCTTCTCTTCTCCTCCACCTCCCTCCATCTCGCCGACCAACTCCGAGTCGTTTTTCCGCACAAAATTTTCCGCAGGCTGCAGTGCCAACCCCGAGCCGTTCCGAAGCTGGGACAAGATAGTCCAGAAGAAAAAGGAAAAAATATAGAAATAAAGTAGGGCTGTTTGAATTCTCTGGTTCCAAAAGTATTAAAGTACTTCGCCGCCCCGGCTGCCGCCGGGACGGCGGGTCGGCCCCGAGCCAGGAGCCCCTCTGATTGGACGCGAATTTTTTCGGTGCCAAAATCAACTCCATCCAAATCTCAACTCTCACCAACTACACCATGTTCAGACAATTAGCCAAGCTCGCCCCAGCACCAAGACTCACAAGATCCTACATCGCTGGCCAGTTCACCGGCCAGAAAAAGGCCAACGGAAAGTACACCGTCACCTTGATCGAGGGCGACGGTATCGGTCCCGAGATCTCCCAGGCGGTCAAGGACATCTACTCCGCTGCCGAGATCCCCATTGAGTGGGAGCCTGTCGACGTGACCCCGCTCCTCATTGACGGCAAGACCACCTTGCCCCAGCCCGCCGTTGACTCCGTCAACAAGAACTTGGTCGCGTTGAAAGGACCATTGGCTACGCCCGTGGGCAAGGGCCACACCTCGATGAACTTGACCTTGAGAAGAACCTTCAACTTGTTCGCCAACGTCAGACCCGCCAAGTCCATTGTCGGCTACGACACCCCCTACAAGAACGTCGACACCGTGTTGATCAGAGAGAACACCGAGGGTGAGTACTCTGGTATCGAGCACACCATCGTGCCCGGCGTGGTCCAGTCGATCAAGTTGATCACCAAGCCTGCGTCCGAGAAGGTCATCAGATACGCCTTCGAGTACGCCAAGTCCATCAACAAGCCCCACGTGTTGGTGGTGCACAAGGCCTCCATCATGAAGTTGTCGGACGGTTTGTTCGTCGAGACCGCCAAGGAGGTCGCCAAGGAGTACCCTGACGTCTCCCTCGACTACGAGTTGTTGGACAACACCTCGTTGAAGTTGGCCCAGGACCCTGCCGAGTACAAGAACGTCGTGATGGTCATGCCCAACTTGTACGGTGACATTATGTCCGACTTGGCCTCCGGTTTGATCGGTGGTCTTGGTTTGACTCCATCGGGTAACATGGGTAACAAGGTGTCGATCTTCGAGGCCGTGCACGGCTCTGCGCCAGACATTGCTGGCAAGGGCTTGGCCAACCCAACTGCATTGTTGTTGTCCTCTTGTATGATGTTGAGACACATGTCGTTGAACTCGGACGCTGACAGACTCGAGGCTGCCGTGTTGAAGACCATTGCCTCTGGCCCAGAGAACAGAACCGGTGACTTGAAGGGTACTGCCACCACCAAGCACTTCACCGAGCAGGTCATCAAGAACTTGTAAGGGTGTTAATTAGACAGTGACGTAATCCCGATATCTATTCAATCAGCGTGCTGTAGGCTAGGACGTAGGGGTCAACCAGGCAGGGTCCGGGAATTCTCGACTTCCATCTACTGAGAACGTTTCATTTGACAATGACACATTCGTCGGGTAAATTTGGCCGAAACACAGGTGTTGGAAGGATTAGATTTAGACCGTCAGAATCGTAAAAAAGTTAATAAAGTTTGGGTAAAACTAGGCTACCTCGTATCCTACTCACAATCTTCAAAGAGAAATGTAAGTAGAAGAAGGTGTGTTTTGGACAACGACATATTTCCCAACCTGAATTCAGTAACGATGACCTGAGAATAGAAAAACTTCGAAAGCCTTACCAAGTTCCAAGGCGCTTGCAATAATATAATGTCATAGTCAATTGGTACGCTTTGGCTGAGGTGAGCAAGTGTAAAGGAGAGCATTGATGTGGAGAGAAATATTGGAATTTCGAAACCTTGGATTTCTGAACAATCGGTTGTTGATCCAAAATTCCCAATTCTCACGTAGGAGCTAGAGGAATCCCCCCCCAGAACCTGTAAATCCATCTCACGGATGTGACCATCGAATTTGGAACGCATTGTGAAAGTTACGTAATGGCGTATGCTATCAGAGAATCATTTAATTTGTAAAGCCCTCAATTCACAAAGTGACCAATCCCCACCAGGACACTATACTCTGAGCATGCGACGAAATGAAGGGTATTAGATCTGAAGGTCTTTAAATCTGGGGAATTCTAATCACTGAAAACTCAATTTGAAGCCTCCTTATTGTAAGACCATATCTGTACACTATATATCAAACTAATGCATGAATAGATGAAGTTGTTATCTCCATATTTTATCGTCCTGAAAAATTATGTATGTCGTTCAGTTAACAGAGAGCCGAAACCTTAGAGCCCAGAACTCTCCCAAGCGGACCTTTCCCACCTACAACTTCCCGAGAGCAATGTTCGTACCCTCAACAATGGCCTTGTGCTCAGTGGCATGGACTCTTTCCTCATACTGCTCCAAGGACTCCTCCTTGCTCAATTGAAGCTCCTTCACCAAAATGGGCTCGCCACGGTCCACTTCAGCAATGACGTTGTGGATCATCACACCTCCCACGGTGATTTCTCCATCCTGGCCGGCTTTCCATGCTCTTTCGATAGCATGCGTTCCGTCAAAAGCACCGGGTAGAGCCGGGTGCAAGTTGATGATTGTGATTTTGCTCTCTTCAAGCGGATGCAACACAGCAGGAGACAAAATAAGCATCCATCCAGCACACACGATGAGATCGGGCTTCTGGTACGATGCATCGGGCTTGTTCTCCTTGTTTCCGTAGATCAAAAGACTGGCGAGGTCCTTGTTGAACTGCTCACGTCTTTTCTGGCGTTCCTCCTTTTGCTCCTTGGTGGTGCCCTTGTAGTAGCTCTTCAATGTGTGTGTTTTGTGTGGAATGCCAGCCTTTTCAGCTCTTTGCAAGCCATAGGCAGTTTCGCTGGACGAAATGACCTGCGTTATTTGGCCTTTCAAGATTCCACTAGCCTGGGCATCTATAAGCGCTTGTAGGTTCGAACCTGAGCCCGAAATGAGGACAGTGATTGTGGGCATGGCGGGAAGTTGGAAGAAGAAGTCGTACTTAATCGCTCTCTTGACTCTGTTGAAGTGCTATATGTAGGGAGTGATGAGAGATGAGTGTGGAGAGGCAGAGGGAGAAGAAACCGAAGAAGGTGGGATTTTGATTTTTTGACGGATCAATTGTCGAGATCTGTATCTGTCAAGAAAATATGGCAATTTTGACTTTAGGGTTTGTGGTGAAGCGTTTGGGATTAGATGGTGCGCGATAAGGCTGCAAATTAGGCTGATAATGGAGGAGCCAAAGAGTGGAGATCAACAATTGTCAAAATTAAAAAAATAGCAGTGGACAGAGAGAGACAAAAAACAAGATGGAACAGTTTAGAGAGATTGTTTTAAGAAGCAACTAGGATTACACTTCACCCTCACCATTGTGGATCAGTACATGGAGTGTCTTTCGGGTCTGATTTTGCAGCCATTGGTCCTGGTCCTGTCGATACACCAGATCATGAAAGAAAGTTTAGCGAAGAAGTAGAGCCTGAAAAAGCGCAGAGCGTCATGTTTCACGCCTCGATGCAGAGAGGCCTCGTCTGGATGAATATTTGAATATGAACATGGTAGCTACAAGGACTTGTCTTGCATCTCACGAACCGATGCAATTGGTGCTTGCAGCCTCTTACGCTGTTTGGTTAATGCCTGAAGGTCAGGATTTTGTTGAATTTACAATTTGGGAAGACCGTAGTGAAGATGATGTCGTGCCATTCCATCTTAAAGCAAGGCACGGGATCTACGTATGAAAGAATACACCCGAGAACCATTCAAGAGCCCACACCTTGTTCAATCTGATGCGAAAGCGGTTTAATCTTTATAATCGAAGGGAAGGTCCATTTCATTACGGTGGACTAGCCAAGAAGGCATTCAATGAAGATTGGAGCACCGGACCCAAAATTCCCATACTTCGTCATGAAAGGCTTCAGGTTGGGGGACTATATAGTTGCGTCAAAACAGAGGCGCTCGACACTCATCAAGCTCATTGACATTGGGTATAGTGTATTGCCATCGCCCCAATTTGCAGCCACCTCAAGGCGCCAATTTCAGTAAACTCACGGTCGGAGATCTACAATCGAGGTCCGAGAATGGAAGATCCACATGATTGTATGATCCAGCATAGGGTAGGCTTCACAATCCCTTATCGAAGGCGGGTTTCCGTTTCGGGCAATCCCGAGTTCAGCCTTGCCGTCCAACTGTCTCAATTCCAGCTCAATTACCACGAAAACGACCAATTCCTTGAGGTTCTCATCTTCAGAGCAGCATAAACCACCCATCAACTTGACTTGACCAAATACACAACTACTGTTCAGCGCAATGGCCTATTCTTCCATCGTCTCCCCAGCACCAGTGGGACAGAATCGATAAAAAAGCAGATGAAGAAAACCTCACAGGTTGGCGATCTTCAGAGGATATCCAAACCTTTTCTGTCCTCACCATTTGAGGTTGATGTATGGAGACCAATCTCACGATTTTGCAGCCGTTGTGAAATGCCTGTTAGTAGACCAGATTGCAAAAAGCTTATCAAAGATGCAGAGCGTCAAAAAAGCTCAAAACCTCATGTTAACGCCTAGAAACACGGGGACCACTCCGGAATGGAAAGATTTGTACGTGATTGTGGCCTGGAGTACGAGGAATTTTGAGGAATCTCCCCCAGTTGAAACTGGGGCTTGATTGCAATATGTTGCCTCTTACACTTCATAGTTGCAGCTTGAGTGAGGATTGTTGAACCTAAATTTTAAGAAGGCTGTAGTGGAAGATCACACCATTCGATCTCAAAGCAAGGTGCGGTATCCATTCACTGACTTTGTATATTTGAGGGACAGTCAAGAGCTCACAGACTAGTCTGTCAGATGTTAAAACAGATATCATTTTTGGCGTTACGGAAACCCTCAATTCGATGTGGTTGATCGGCGACCAGGCTTTCAATCAATATCAAAGCACAAGGCTCAAGCCCTAACTTTTGTCATCACAACAGGATACAAATTGAAGGGTTTTCGCAAGCTGGCCGGGATCCGAATCAGATTGAACAGTACAAACTCCGTAAAAATAGATCAAAACCAACCATTTTTGACGTCGCTGAATTTTGCAGCCACTACACTTTACCAATCTCAATCACGTTCGGAGATCTACAATCGATGCCCGAAAACAAAAACCCACATACTGTGTGATCCAGCCGGTCGTGGTCTTCACAGCTCCCCAACTACCGTCATCAAGGCGAGTTTCCGTATTGGGCAATCCGGAGTTCAGCCCTGCCGTCTAAGCTCCTCAATTTTGGGTCGCCTGCCGCAAAAACGTCAATCTCCAAGTATCTCATCTTCAGAGAAGTATCAGAAACTGGCCAATGGAATTGAGCAAATGCCAGGTAGTGTTCAGGTACAATCGACATTTTCGTGCAATCTGGAGTTCAGCCTTGCCGTCCAGCTGTCTCGATTCCAGCTCAATCCCAAAAAAAAAAAAAAAAAAAAAAAAAAAAAAAAGAAAAACCACCAATTCCTTGAGATTCTCATCTTCAGAGCAGCATAAACCACCTATCAACTTGACTTGACCAAATACACAAATACTGTTCAGCACAATGGCCTATTCTCCTCCCATCGTCTCCCCAGCACCTGAGCGATGCCCTACCATACCCCACCAGACCACCAAACAGACGACAAAAAAAATAAAAAGAATACGAATCCCAATTGAGCCAGAACCTGTCAACCTTAATGATCTACAAGCAACCAACCCCAAAACAGTCCTCCCCTCCAATCAACGCCCACGTCAAATCATCATTCCTCCACCCCACTGGCTGCGAAAAGGTGCAGTTTTACCCTCCCAGTCGCTATCTCCTCACCTGAAGGGGCAGCCGGCCACAGGTACTTCCGAAATTGGGGCTTCAGTCTCGATTTCAATGAGCAGCTTTAAACCTATTTTTGCTTTCTTCCTTTTCCATCTTTTTTTTTTCTCTCTTCCTTTTCTGTCCTTCCTTATCTCTCCCTCACCAGATGGCCTGGCGGACCGGGTAACTTGCGGACTGGCGCTTACGCTGCGTGCCCAGAAGTACTGAAGGAAAAATTTTTACGCAGATGGCCCTCGTGCGGATGCACACCACATTGAAAAAGACCTTTTTCCCTCTTCTTCTCCCTATCAAGCTACAACAACAAGTTCAATATGGGTATGTAAGAAAATATCTAGGTAATTGGAAGCAATTTTCTCCCAATGACCGCCTGAGAATGCAATTCGGCATCCTCGTATTTCCCTCACCTGCTAACCCCCAGTTGCCTTCACTATTGACCAAATCCGTGACTTGATGGACAAGGTTACCAATGTGCGTAACATCTCCGTCATTGCTCACGTCGATCACGGTAAGTCCACTTTGACCGACTCCTTGGTCCAGAGAGCTGGTATCATTTCCGCCGCCAAGGCCGGTGATGCCAGATTCATGGACACCAGAAAGGATGAACAGGAAAGAGGTATCACCATCAAGTCCACTGCCATCTCTCTTTACGCTTCTCTCAGTGAGGACGACGTCAAGGAGATCAACCAGAAGACCGACGGTAACTCTTTCTTGATCAACTTGATCGACTCGCCAGGTCACGTTGACTTCTCCTCTGAGGTCACCGCCGCTTTGAGAGTCACCGATGGTGCTTTGGTCGTGGTCGACACCGTTGAGGGTGTGTGTGTCCAGACCGAGACTGTGTTGAGACAGGCTTTGGCTGAGAGAATCAAGCCCGTTGTCATCATCAACAAGGTCGACAGAGCCCTTTTGGAGTTGCAGGTCACCAAGGAGGACCTTTACCAGTCCTTCTCCAGAACCATTGAGTCTGTGAACGTGGTCATCTCCACCTACGCTGAGAAGTCCGTTGGTGACGTCCAGGTTGCCCCAGAGAAGGGTACCGTTGCCTTCGGTTCCGGTTTGCACGGTTGGGCTTTCACCGTCAGACAGTTCGCCAACAGATACTCCAAGAAGTTCGGTGTCGACAGACAGAAGATGATGGAGAGATTGTGGGGTGACTCTTTCTTCAACCCTAAGACCAAGAAGTGGACCAACAAGGACAAGGACGCCGACGGAAAGCAGTTGGAGAGAGCCTTCAACATGTTCGTGTTGGACCCTATCTTCAGATTGTTCTCCTCCATCATGAACTTCAAGAAGGACGAGATCCCAACCTTGTTGGACAAGTTGGAGATTGTCTTGAAGGGTGACGAGAAGGACTTGGAGGGCAAGGCCTTGTTGAAGGTTGTCATGAGAAAGTTCTTGCCAGCTGCCGACGCCATGTTGGAGATGATTGTTCTCCACTTGCCTTCTCCAGTCACTGCCCAGGCCTACAGAGCCGAGACCTTGTACGAGGGTCCATCCGACGACGAGCACTGCCAGGCCATCAGAAACTGTGACCCTAAGGCTGACTTGATGCTTTACGTCTCCAAGATGGTGCCAACCTCCGATAAGGGTAGATTCTACGCCTTCGGTCGTGTTTTCGCTGGTACCGTCAAGTCTGGTCAGAAGATCAGAATCCAGGGTCCTAACTACCAGGTCGGTAAGAAGGAGGACTTGTTCTTGAAGTCCATCCAGAGAACCGTCTTGATGATGGGTGGTAAGGTCGAGCAGATCGACGACTGTCCTGCCGGTAACATTGTCGGTTTGGTCGGTATTGACCAGTTCTTGTTGAAGTCTGGTACCATCACCACCTCCGAGACCGCTCACAACATGAAGGTCATGAAGTTCTCTGTCTCCCCTGTCGTGCAGGTTGCCGTCGAGGTGAAGAACGCCAACGACTTGCCTAAGTTGGTTGAGGGTTTGAAGAGATTGTCCAAGTCCGACCCATGTGTCTTGACCACCATCAACGAGTCTGGTGAGCACATTGTCGCTGCCACCGGTGAGTTGCACTTGGAGATTTGCTTGAACGATTTGGAGAACGACCACGCCGGTATCCCATTGAAGAAGTCCGACCCTGTCGTTTCTTACAGAGAGACCGTCCAGGCCGAGTCCTCCATGGTTGCCTTGTCCAAGTCTCCTAACAAGCATAACAGAATCTACGTCAAGGCCCAGCCAATTGACGAGGAGACCTCTTTGGACATTGAGAACGGTGTCATCAACCCAAGAGACGATTTCAAGGCCAGAGCCAGAATCTTGGCTGACAACCACGGTTGGGACGTCACTGACGCCAGAAAGATCTGGTGTTTCGGTCCTGACGGTAACGGTCCTAACTTGGTTGTTGACCAGACCAAGGCCGTTCAGTACTTGAACGAAATCAAGGATTCCGTTGTTGCTGCCTTCCAGTGGGCTACTAAGGAGGGTCCTATCTTCGGTGAGAACGTCAGATCCGTCAGAGTCAACATTTTGGATGTTACTTTGCACGCTGATGCTATCCACAGAGGTGGTGGTCAGATCATCCCAACCATGAGAAGAGTCACCTACGCTTCCATGTTGTTGGCCGAGCCAGCCATCCAGGAGCCAGTGTTCTTGGTTGAGATCCAGTGTCCTGAGAACGCCATTGGTGGTATCTACTCTGTGTTGAACAAGAAGAGAGGTCAGGTCATCTCTGAGGAGCAGAGACCAGGTACTCCATTGTTCACCATCAAGGCTTACTTGCCAGTCAACGAGTCCTTCGGTTTCTCTGGTCAGTTGAGACAGGCTACCGGTGGTCAGGCTTTCCCACAGTTGATCTTCGACCATTGGGCCATCTTGAACGGTGACCCAACCGACCCAACCACCAAGCCAGGTGCCATTGTCAAGGAGAAGAGAGAGCGTGGTGGTCTCAAACCAGAGGTTCCAGGTTACGAGGAGTACTACGACAAGTTGTAAGCTCGCTATAAACTTTATAACGGAAGATTATTGTTCATAATAATAGTAAACAACGTTGCTGACGACGATGTAGGAGACATTTCCATGAAGGGAGGATTCAAGAATTGGACTTTTACTTTACTAGTTTATAGAGTACGAAAATGGAAGGCTGTATGATATGAATTTAGCTACAGCTGCCAAATAAACTTTAATGAAGCATCTGATCTCGATTCAAAGTGTTAGTAGCCCCGCCCTCTAAAGCCTTGAACTCCATAATCTTGTTTTGAAGTCAATGAATTCTCGTAATTTTCTGTCAATCAACACTCCGATGTGCATTTGTCCAATTATAACCACTTGCTTCTACATAGAAGATCCAAAAATACTTGGCTTGCCTTCTGAAACACTTCAAACCTTATTTTCCATTGCTTGCTAAAAAAGGGTTATGATTCTTGTGCATGGTTTCCGACATTTCCTGTCCAAACCAGGCTCTGGTGATGTGTTGCAGCCTTCAATTGCAATCACACATTACAATTAAACTCTAATCAATTGAATGGATTTTCGGCATTTCCAAAGTAGCAGTTGGAAGCCGCAAAATGAACCGAATTGATCGCTGGGGGCATCCTCGTTGCACAGAAAGATAAGGACATTGAAAATCAAGCAACTAATTTTTAATCATTCTATGGAATGAGAGAAAAATTCTATTGAAAAGCATATAATTTGACGATCCCTGCCCGTGGTTCGGAGATCGTGAGACTCAACTTCGAAAAACGCCTGATCCTTCGGTTTTGTGTAACTCCAAGTTTGTTGATGTCCCGCGTAATGAGTGCCCAAAAGGGACGGAAATTGTTTAGCAACCTGGGCATTTAGACCCTGAAGCGGCTGCTACAATTCCAAAGCACCGCAATCTCTTAGCCTTGTAATAGCTAACTTAGAGTAGCATATGAATCATCAGGTTGAGGCAGATGATTATGATGGCTCTCGCATCAACGAAAACTCTTCAACGGAATTGATGGCAATTGCGCTCTTTACCGTACTCCCGGTACTCATAAAAAGTCGCCTCGTCTTTTTGTTGCACATGCTATAGATGTACTTAAGTAGACTTGAATATAGCAAATTGCTGAGAAAGGACCCAAGAGTAGAGCTCTTCACCAATGGTATTCTAAAAGAGACAGTAAAGAAAAAAAAAGGGGACTTTGAGCGTGAAGCGGGTCCTGGACCCTGAAATGTGAAATATTCTCAAATCGTGCTACAACTTATCACAGCAGAAACAGCTCAGGTATTGCTCCAAAATGGGAATCCCAGCCTTTCTGAAGAGGATGCTTTTGGTAAATATCATCGAAATCAAAACCTCTTAGCATTTTATCAACGGCCTCCCATATTTCCTCAATCGGTCGGTCGGTTCTCGTGCCAAGCGGGCCAGAGGCATTTTTGCAGGGTGTGAAGTTCACCATCACGACAATTACTCCCAAAAGAGAAAAAAACACATTTTCAGCGCAGCGGCGGTT
>JAJMHE010000004.1:399616-874132 GCA_030582895.1 Candidozyma ruelliae
CCGGGTGGTAGAAAAAGTAGAATAAGGGAAATGATTGAATCTGGAGGTTAAATATATCTTTTTTTTAAATTCAATAATTCTCAAGTGTGTAGCAATTGCTGGAGCGTTTCCTCTATATGCATCGGAAGCGCCGGGATATGCGGGCATTCGCTTCTGCACCTACAGTACGACGCTCCTCATTACTAAGTGATGCACACACCTAGTACTAAACGAGCTTCATTTAAGTACGCTTTGATTTCTCGCTTCTCACGAAAAAACAACCACTTTTGTTTTTGCCTTTTGAAACACCACACACCAAAAACTTAATTAATTGTCGCCTCGCCACGCGACCCAATCCACTAATTATACCAAACTCCCTCAACCCGTAATTTATTCCAAATCGCCATGATCTCGGACTTGAGGTGTCTCCATGGCTTGCTCATAGCAGCGGCAGGCACGCTGTTCTTTGCCACCCTCCTTGCCTTCTGGAAGATGCGTGTGAGACACGCCGAGGTGAAACACGTCTTTTTGACGATTCTAGCGGCGGCTGCCTTCTACATGGTGGCGTGTGAGGTTTTCCCACACAAACGCCTAATACCGCTTCCCGAGCTCGATTTCGTCTCGACGCCGATCGAAGACGTGGAACTGAAGATCCGGGCCGTTTCTGCCCGCAGCATCGGCGCCAGCATCGCTGTTTTCGCTGCTGGCCTGTTTTCCTACTACCTTTGCGGACTCACCACCGAGAGGGGCATTCTCAAGATGGACGAGGTGATTGGCGCCAGAAACGGCCTTCTCGGCGAGAAGGAGCTGAACCACGCCCCCCACCACGCCGTCCCCAAAGCCCAAATTCGTTTTTGGCTGCTTTTGGCGCTTTTGCCCATTCTCCTCGGCTTCGTCCTCCTCTGGCCCCAATCGTGGCTCCTCACCTTCTCCGTCACCGTCTGCGACTTCAACGGGCTCGTGCTTGCGTCAGACCACATCATCTGGAGCGTTCTCGCGTTTGTCGTAGGCAAAACGGTCTCCACCTTCATCAGATACTTGACCCAGCCCACCTACCTGATCTCCAGCAGCGTGCACGTGTGGACCAACTTCTGCTGGCTCTACGGAAGCGGCTTGCTTGCGTGTGCGTGGGTTTTCTGGGTGTTGGCCCACGATGTGTTGATGCTGTTCATCTACAAGGCTACTATGCTCACGCAAACACAGCAGAGTTTGGACAGCATTGTTGTGGATGGCGTTTCCAAGGGCTTTAACGTTGTCACGGGGCCATTGGCCGACGTTTTGCTCAATGATGTGTTTTCACGTCGTACACCCGTTGGAAACGCTCTCGACGAGCTTTTGCACACGCAATTGCTGCTCTATGTCAAGGTGGTTGACGACTCCATGTGGATCATCTTGCTCTGGGCGGTTGTTATCTTTCCCTTCTTCAAGGGCGTCGTCATGTATTACACTTGGAGGACCAAGACGGCGTAATTATGAATCACGAACTGTATAATGGCTTGCATGTCTAATAGACAACCAAACAAGAACTAGCAGGAGTCAGGTTGACTCTGACGTAGCGGTATGACCTTCTCTATCTGTCTCCCTCTATCCAATATTGATATACGAGATATTTTCCACTCGCGAGTACATGCTTTATCGGGGGCTTATCGCATCGCGTTATCGGGATAAACCTTCCCAATGCGGCATATCTATCCACCTCATCGAGGTATAAATGGACCCGAAATCCGTTTTTCCAACAAACCATCATGGACAGATTACAGCAACTTTCGTTACACGCCACTTCCAGTGTGCAGCCTCCAGTGGCACCCCCACACCCCTTGGATCCGCTTACTCCGCTTGAAATCAAGGCGGTTTCGCAGATAATTCGCAGCCACTATAAATCTCAAACGGTGGTTTTCAACACAATTACCCTTCGTGAGCCTATCAAGCGAGCCTACTATGACTGGAAGGAGAGAAACGGACCCAAGCCTCCCAGATTGGCCTACTTCGTTCTTACCGAAAACGGCCACGAGGGCGTTCACGAGGGCGTGGTAGACATTTCGAGCTTGACCGTTGTCGAGTCGAAATCCACCTCCGGGGTCCAGCCCATTTTGACTCCAGCCGATCTCCAGAACACCGAGGAGATCGTCAGAAACGACCCTCGTGTCATTGAGCAGTGCGTGATCCTGGGCATCCCCAAAGAGGAAATGAAAAACGTCTACTGTGATGCGTGGACTATTGGCTACGACGAGAGATGGGGCGCCTCAAAGAGACTCCAGCAGGCGTTAATGTACTGGAGACTGGACGAGGACGACTCCCACTACTCGCACCCCTTGGACTTCTGCCCCATTGTGGACATGAACGCCGGCAAAGTCGTCTACATTGACATTCCCGGCAGAAGAAGAAAGGTGTCCAAGCACAAGCACTCTTCGTTCCACCCCAAGCACATTTCGGAGAAGTTCGGCACCAAGGAGAACCCCTCCGGGTTCAGGAACGACGCCAGGCCCATCAACATCACCCAGCCCGAGGGAGTGTCGTTTGCGATGAACGGGAACGTCATGAACTGGTCCAACTTCAACTTCCACATTGGGTTCAACTACAGAGAGGGCCTTGTGCTTTCCGACATGAACTACAACGACCACGGCAACATGCGCCCGCTCTTCCACAGAATCTCCTTGTCTGAGATGATTGTGCCTTATGGGTGTCCCGATTTTCCACACCAGAGAAAGCACGCTTTGGACATTGGCGAGTACGGTGCTGGAAACTGTACAAACCCGCTTTCGCTTGGCTGTGACTGCAAGGGCGTGATCCACTACTTGGATGCCCATTTCACTGATAAGGACGGCGAGCCATTGACCATCAAAAACGCCGTTTGCATCCACGAGGAGGACGACGGAATCTTGTTCAAGCACTCCGACTTCAGAGACGACTTCCAGACCACCGTGGTCACCCGAGGCAAGCGCTTGATCATCTCGCAGATCTTCACCGCTGCAAACTACGAGTACTGTCTCTACTGGATCCTCAGACAAGACGGCACCATCAAGTTGGAGATCAGGTTGACGGGAATCCTCAACACCTACATCTGTGCTGAAGACGAATCACCCGGACCATGGGGAACTGTGGTGTACCCCCAGGTCAACGCCCACAACCACCAGCACATGTTCTCGTTGAGATTGGACCCCAGAATCGACGGTGACAACAACTCTGCTGCCACTTCTGACGCTATTCAGGGCCCAGGCGCCACCGGCTCGCCCGAAAACACATACGGAAACGCCTTCTGCGCCGAAAAAACCGTCTTCAAGACCGTGGAGGACTCCCTCACCCAGCCCTCGTGTTCCAGAACGTGGGACATCTTCAACCCCTCGAAGATCAACAAGTACTCGGGCAAGCCTTCCTCGTACAAGTTGGTTTCGACGTTCACCCCTCCGCTTTTGGCCAAGGAGGGCTCTCTTGTGAGAAAGAGAGCACCTTGGGCCCTGTGGGCAACTCAGGTTGTTCCATACAAGGACGAGGGCTTTGGCTACGGTCGTCTCTACCCATCAGGTGACCACGTGGCCCAGTGGTCGGGAGACGGCCACAGAGGCATGAGAGAGTGGATTGGCGACGGTAAGGATAACGTGGAGAACACCGATATCTTGTTTTTCCACACCTTTGGTATCACACACTTCCCAGCGCCCGAGGACTTCCCAGTCATGCCCACGGAAATCTTCGACCTCATGTTGCGCCCCAGACACTTCTTTACCGAGAACCCATGTCTTGACGTGAAACCATCGTACGCCAGAACGACTTCTGAGGTGAGAAATGGAGAGAAGGGCACCGACACGTGCACTTTGGACGTGGACAAGACGTCCCAGTTGGCGTTTACGAAGACCTCCGGCGGCTCGTGCTGTCAGAAATAATTTTTGAAGAATGTGTATAGTTAATTGAAACAATGTATGGGCTAGTGTGTGAATAATGGCTGCAAAAAGCTACCCATAGTGCCTCTTTCCGGAGGGTTGTTTGGAAAGGGGGTTAAGTTTCACAAGGATTTGAATCCCAAGTCAATAAATAAGGCTTCGGAATTTCAATTGTGATTATGTTTTGTGCCCTTAAGAGTATTGTGTCCCAATGAGAATACTGCTATATTGAGCTTTACAGCCAAGGTATCAAATATACAAAGAAACACAACTATTGTAACTTCTCAGAATATTCTCATCCCTTCTTCATGAATTCCATAAAATAGAGACCTTTGAAAAATATAATCTCTATTTTGCTAAACTCAATTCCCTTCCCCATAGACCTTATCTAATATCATCGTGTATCTCATCGCGAAATATTCACCTACTACTCCACCATGAAATACGTCATCGAGCACATGGAGGAGGGCTTCTCCGAATGGGTGATTCTCGAATATTCGCAAATTCTCCGTGAGGTCGGGCCCGACAACCTCGTTTTGACTTCGTTGCCAGAGTCAACCACCCAGAAGGACATCCCCCAGAGACTTCTTGACCTAGGCTTGCAATGGACCACCAAAGAGTGTGTTACGCTAGATGGAGGATTAGACTGCAACAGGGTCTGTTTGCTTGATCCTGCTGCTGAGACTGATCTCGTTCCTGAGGACAAAGCCAAGTTCGACTACTTCGTTTTTGGCGGCATTTTAGGCTCCCACCCCAGAATCGACAGAACTGGCATTCTAAGAGAAAAGTACGGGTTTGCCGGCCGCAGACTCGGTGCCTTGCAGATGACCACCGACACTGCCATCAGGGTGACGCAATTGATAATCGAAAAACAGAAGAAGTTCGACGAGATCAAGTTTATTGACTACCCCGAGATCAAGTTCAGCCAGTACGAGTCGACGGAAATGCCATTCAGGTACGTCACTGACTCGAAGGACGAGCCCATTTTGCCCGAGGGCATGCTCGAGTTGATCAAGCACGATGCTGAGCAGTCAATTGATGATCTTTTGATGGAGTAGGCGAACACCGGATGAATGAGGGTTTACGGTCAAAATAAAACAAAGCAGAAACATCAGAATGAGCATCTGAACATGCGATAATGGCAAGTCATGAAATGCATTAATTTGGAAGTCAGCGCAAGTCATTAATGGTCTTGTAGGGAATATAGCATAGCATCTTTATTCTTGAGAGGACTGTATTCTACAGCGTTCAAAACTATAGCACATTCGCTACAGCAGCAGACTTAATTGATTTGTAATTCGAATTTGTGATAGATTGATCATAAATCCACCCAAAATGAAAGCATAAGCAGTAAACACCGATAAAATTGAGCAATTGCTGACAGTCTTACAGACTGATTAAATTTAAGTAATGGCGACCTGAAATTGACGATAACTTCGCTCTCCCCGAAGCCTTATAGTTGTTTACTACTTTCACAGCAAAGCATTGATGACCTTTTATTGATAGATAACACCGCAACCAATCGGCTTGCTTTTTTTCTTTTGGTCGAGACGACTCTATGTCTATGTGTAGATCTCGACCTTTTTGGATTCGGCAGGGCCCTGGGACGTGGAAAGAATCTCCTTCATCACAAATCCTGCGGTGTCCTCGTCTTCAAAATACGACACATGGGCACTTATGGCAGAAATAAGAGCAATGCTGAATACTCCCGTGGGCAAGCAGTAATCTATTCTGCCCGAGCGGTTCAACTCAGTCAAAGTACGAATGTCTTCTTTTGAAAGGAAGGTGTCACTGACTTCAACGGAATCTTCACTGCTCGAGAGTGGGCTGGCCAAAGTGGTGATGATGTCGCCAAGGGCGTTCTCGTTGAGCACCTTGTTCTCAATCATCTTCATGTCCTTGCCGTCTTTCTTGTTTCCAAACCAGTTGGAGAATATCTTTTGCTGCACTTCATCGCCAAAACTGGTTAAGTTTTTCACTTGCGTGTTGAAGCCATTGAGAGCAAATGGCACCTCCTCGGGTCTCATTTTCGAAAACGAGGGCTTCACAAGTGGTTCCATGCGGTATGCAATGGGGTCAGAGGGGTGGAATATATTGTACAAATTTCGACATTTTGGAGAAACGATCTTGGAGTCGGGATCAGAAGGATCGAAGTCGCCGTTTATCCGCTCTCTCGAAACGATATTGCGTCGCTGGAGCAACTTGAAGGCTCCAACAGGCGACCCGATGCAGAATAGATTCTCCACGTCGAAATCAAGCTTGAATTGGTGCTTACCCTTCGTTTGCATCGAGAGCAAGTCGAAAACGATCGCAGATCCAAGCGAGTGGCCCAAAATATGTATCTTGCCTGTGAAATCCGGGTTCCTCTCCTTGTATAAACGGTAGACTCTGTTGAGCTCAGTTGCGACTACCTCCAAGATCTGGTGCATGAACTTGGGATCGTAGTAAAGTAAGACATCCAAAATCACATCCCCAACTATGTTCCGAAGTGGCTTGACGCCGTCCGCATTGAGATCCGACAAGCAGGGAAGTCGGTTGTCTCCGATCTTACCCGAGTCGTCAATTCTCTTCCTCGGGTGGAACATGATCTTGTGTCTCCAGGTGACGGGAAGAGACTGTATTCTATTGTTCGTTGTCTGACACTTGTTTTCAGGATCGAACTTGTCCTTGTAAGCGAGCTTGCGATACTTCTCTTCATTTTCGAAAACGTTCCTCATTGTAGACCGCAAAACATTGATGTTGTGCGTGAAGTTCACAGACTCGTACTTGTAGCCGAGAATCTGGCCAATACCATGAACACAGAGCACGAGATGGTCTATCTCTCTCACTGGGTCGTGCTGTTCTTTCAGCTTCTGGTAATCCGACTCTATCACCGACTGAAGCATTTTGTCCTTGTCAGCTGCTTTTTTGTTGTTTGCAGCGGCCTTGCCGTTCAGTTTCAGCAGAGAAAACATGCTGGACAACTCGAGCAGAAATATATCAGGCAACGAAGGAACTGGCGGAGACTTGATGGTATCTATTATGCTGGACTTCAAATTGTCGGGATATCCCTTCTGGATCGGCGTGACGCCGATAAGAGTGCTGCAGTTGGTGCTCAAGTTCCGGAGCATGCCCAATTGGGCTGTGCTTATGTCTGACGGAAAAAGGGCAGCCTGGCGTTCGTCAAAGAAAATCACCGCCTTCTCTCCCAAATCAGTGATATCCAGTTCCTTGTTGAAATCAATCTTCTCCGTCTGAGTGTCTTTTTTGGTGTCGGAAACCTCCTTGTTGAACCTGGCAATGAGGTCTTTCGGCTGTTTGGGTGCTTTAGCCTCTTCTTTCAGATTCTCCCAAGGACGGCGAGAATAAGCCTGCTCGATCTTTTTGGCCATGGAGTGCTTTAACGGAATGCCCTCATGGTCGAACCACGTCCCTCTTCTAACTTCGTAAGTGGGTCCTTCCCAGTATACTGGAGAAAGCACCATGCTCTTCAAATCGACCTCAAATAGGCGATCTTCTCTGACCTCGACCCTCTCAGCGTTATTTTGGAACGCCTTCTCCAAGTTCCGCTCATCGTGCTCCGCAAAAGGCAAAAACTTCTTGCCCTCTTTGTCTTGCTTGTACTCGAACCACGAAGGCTTCGTCAACGGAGCATCTGAGCAGAAAAACCACTTTGGGTTTGCTTCGCTTTTTTTGGAATTGAATCTGATGAATTGTGTTGAAAAGAAATGTCGAAATTCACATATCACAGCACGACGACAAATCATAGCCTGCCGTTTAGTGTTGACATTTGATAAGTTGCTTGCTATGCAGCTGCGAAAAGTTATCAACTACGCACACAGCTTAACGTGGAAGGCAATGAAAAGTAGAATACAAAAAAAAAAAAAAAAATAAAGAAAAAAAGCACAGGCAAATACGTTCTCATTTGAAGAGAAATCAAAAATGCTTGAATTATTGTAGCACTTTTTTCGCTTATGTCCCACTTACCCCACTACTACTCATTGGGTGCAAAAAGTTCCCTGATAGCATTGGCTATATGCGTTTAGCGGCAATCAGCCCCAAAATGACCCAAAATGACCCAAAATATCCCCAGATGTTCTTTCTGAAGCATGATGCGAGTTCATCTTTTCTTCATTTTGTCCGGAAAAGGGTTTTGGAAAAAGGTATTGAGATCTGCCTTCTCATGAGACCGCAAACTACTCTCGTTCATTTGCGTTTCCAGATGGAATCAAATCGATTTTTAGAGCGAGGAGCCTTCCTTCTCCCGCTTACTTGCCCTCCCGAATCTCGTCCCATCTGCTCTTGGGCCTGGAACTGCCCAGAACTGGCTGATTTCCACTATACCCCGGCTCTTGCACCATGTCCACCAGGTTTTCGTTCTGGGGAGCAGGTGGGGGAAAGTTGATATCCCTAATGTGCTGCCACTCCGAAGGCTTTTGGTCTTGCGAGTCCGGCGAATCCGGGATCACGGGCCGGCCCATATTGGCAAACTGGTACTTGGGGTCGGTTCTCAATCTTTCTCTCACATTGCGAGGGTCGCCCATGAGGAAGGACGGATCCTGATACGTCAATTCGAAATACGTAATCCAGAAACTGGCCTGGTACGGCTTGATCAAGCTCCACACGTTCTGTATCCGTTTGTTCTGTTCTTGGTATTCATCTGCCTGGGCTCTTTTGTCGACCTTGATCTTTTGCTTCTCAAAATTGCTCATAAATATCATCGTTCCGGCTATTCCGTACGTCAATAAACCGAGGGAGATCGAAAAGAATGGGAACCTGAAAACTGGAGTCTTCTTTGGCGCCAGAGCAGGAAACTCCACGGGCGCCTTGCCCCTTGCTCTCATGACGTACTCTCTCAATGTGGGTATTCCCGTTGCACCAAGAGAAGCTAAAAGTGTCCATCTGAAGGAATTGGTCTTGACTTGGTTGATTTCCTGGGCAATTTGCAATCGGTCTTCGTTTTGCAATGTCTGATCGACCTCGTAAAACCGGAGCGCCTCGGGCATTTTGAAGACCGTCAATGGGCTTGAGAAGGCAATGTATAGACGATTTCGTTCTTCTTCTCTCATATTGACTGGCTCCATCTTGATTATCAGGTGTAGTAGTTGAAAGGAAGTAGTTTATCGTACTGCACTTGCGAGCCAGATCAGGCCGTTTTTGCAGCAATCGACTCAGGCTACCATGAGATATCCGAAGAAATTATAATTTATGAGAACGAAAATTTTCTTTTTCAGATTTTGTAAATGAGCAAAGAACAGATCACTTTTTCCAAGCAGAAAATTGAGAATCCTTTTTGCTCCTGGGACTATTGCACATTACCATATAAGCCTTCCACTTCATTATCCATGACGGCCATGTATGGCCCCGATTATTTAAGTCGATATGATTAACTATGTAATGGGTCATGTAACGAGTTGTAATGGACGAACCGAAGCCAATTAGATAAGCTTGTTGTCGGCCCTGCGCTCCTCCTTCAATTTGATCAATTGTTCGACTACAGTCTCGAACTTCACCGTTGCGTTCTTTCCTTGTTCCTCCTGAATGTCTCTGTTTCTCACATTGACACTCTCCTCTGCCTGCTCCTGCTCTCCCACAATGAAAATGAAGTTGTACTTCAACAACTGGCCGCTTCTCACCTTCTTCTGCAAAGTGTTTCCGGAAAGATCAACGTCCGCGTAGAAGCCGTGCTTCTTGACCAACTGCTCCTTCAAAGACTCAGCGTAGTCAAAGTACTTCACACCAACTGGCACAACCAAGATTTGTCTTGGGGACAACCAGAAAGGCCATCTGCCCTTGAAGTGCTCGGTCAAAATGGCGGTCATTCTCTCGACAGAACCCAAAATGGCTCTGTGGATCATGACGGGTCTGGCAGTGGAGTTCTCCTTGTCGTTGGAGTCAGCCTTGTACTCCAAGTCGAAACGCTGAGGCATCTGGAAATCCAACTGAATAGTAGCACACTGGAACCATCTCTTCAAGGCGTCACTGATCTTGATGTCGATCTTAGGACCGTAGAAGGCGCCGTCAGCGGGGTTCAACTCCCAGTTGCCTGGGCCCATGAACTTGTTCAAGGCGTTCTCCAAGTTCTTCTCGGCACCGTTCCAAGTCTCCAAGTCTCCAACGTACTTCTCAGGTCTGGTAGACAACTCCATCTTAAACTCGAAACCGAAAATACCGTAAATCTTCTGCAAGAAGTCGAAAACACCGGCGATCTCCTGCTCGATCTGGTCCTGCTGACAGAAAATGTGGGCGTCATCCTGCTGGAAACGACGCACTCTGGTCAAACCAGAAAGGGCGCCAGAAAACTCGTTTCTGTGAATGACACCAAAATCGGCAACACGCCATGGCAACTCTCTGTAGGATCTCTCTCGGCTCTTGAAGATCACACAGTGGCCTGGACAGTTCATGGGTTTCAAGCCAAAAGTCTCTTTCTCCACGTCAAACGAGAACATGTTCTCCTTGTAGTTGCCCCAGTGTCCGGAGATTTCCCACAACTTGGTGTTGTACATGTTGGGGGTGATGACCTCCTCGTATCCTCTCTGTCTGTACTCGCTTCTCAACATGTCCACCAAGGTGTTGTAGATTCTGGTACCGTGGGGCAACCAGAAAGCGGAACCTGGTGAGACCTCGTTGAAGTAGAACAACTCCTGCTCCTTACCGATCTTTCTGTGGTCTCTTTCGCTGGCCTCCTTCAAGAACTTCAAGTGCTCGTCCATCAACTTCTTGTCTGGGAAAGAGATACCGTAGACTCTCTGCAAGGAATCGTTGTTGGCGTCACCCAAGAAGTAGGAAGACGAGTTTTTCAAAACCTTCATGGCCTTGATTCTGCCGGTGTGCAAAATGTGGGGACCTCTGCACAAGTCGATCAAAGGACCACATCTATACACAGTGGTGGTAGTTCCATCGGGCACCTTGTCGCTGATGAACTTCACCTTGTACTTGTTGTAGTTGAACATCTCCAACAACTCTTCCTTGGTCATTTCTAGTCTGACGAACTTCTGCTTCTCCTTGATGATCTTGGTGGAAACTTTCTCGATGTTGCCGAAATCGTCCTGGGAAACTACACCCTCGCCGTCGTTGATCGACATATCATAGAAAAATCCGTCCTCAGTGGGAGGTCCGTACGACAAGTGGCAGCCGTAGTGGCCCTCACAGGCTTCACCCAAAACGTGGGCAGAAGAGTGCCAAAACACCTGTTTTCCCTCTGGATGGTCGAAGTCCAAGAACTCAAGCTGGGCATCGCCTTCGAAAGGTCTCTCCAAGTCCCAGAGCTCGCCATTAACCTTGGAAATCACCTGTCTCTCAAGGAAAGACTTTCCAATGCCGTTGGCGATGTCGAATGGGGAAGTTTCGTACGAGGTTCCTTCCTTGACGGTTCCGTCCTTCAATGTGATTTTGATGGGCTTTCTCTCGCGGGCAGCGTACTCAGCATCGTGTCTGGCCTTGATTTCATCGAAAATCTTCAATCTGTGGTCCAAAAACGCTGGAGGAGGGTCCAAAATCAATGGTTTCTGGGGCTGCTTGTCCTTCTTTTTGTCCTTTTTGGGAGCCTGGTTTTGCGGTTTTTTGTTCTCGTCAACCGAAAGCTGGCTGACGCCGTTGACAACTTCAGCCATGTTTAGTTCGGATTGTTCAACACTGGTTCTACACGGTGATTAAAAAAATTTGTTACCAGGGCGTGCATACATTGTAGTAGGCGCGAGTTGGCTGAAGATAGCCAAGATGGGATGAATGTAGGCAGTAAATTATGGCATTTTGTGGGATTGAAAGATAATTCTTCTGATCCGTTGTCTTTCAATTCCTCGAGAATCTGGTTTTCTTTTTTTTTTATTATTATTCTTTTTAATCTTGGAACATATTTGTAAGAGCTTATGGCTGCCATGGACTGATGCATTGGCTGCGAAATCTGTATTAGTGGAGGAAAAGATGGGCTTGGTATAGTAGTGTATATCTTTTGAAATCCGTTCGGATTCTTCTTCTTCAATTGCTATCAATTCCCTAACTTTATCCTTCTTTTTGTTTTCAAGATTTATTTCTTTGTATCTGCTGAGTTGACTGACCAGGCATGGACTGATGCAATGGCTGCGAAATCTGTCGATGGTATGATATGTCTAAGGTGAAAATTAATGGAGATTCACAAAAGCATATAAATGAAACCCTAGTTCTCAGTTAGCAGGAAATTTATGGCCCTTCAGCAGATCGTCAATTTCAGAATCACAGTTCAAATTGCAAGGAACATGAACCTGCAAGATCGATTTTGTCAGACTCGAAGCATTATTCATCGGCGATTACATTATTTATTGTATCAGACAAATTTGAGATGGCGGGCCTGTGCCACATCTATTAATGAAGTTTGTGGCCAACGAAGCACACCTCAGACGTTAATTTTTCAGTCTTTCTCATCCACCTCGTAATGGCATCCATGATCAGACTGCCTCGGGCTTTTAGAAACCGGTAGATCAGATTCATTGCATTCAAAGACCTTATTCTCTGATAATACCGTTATCTTTCTTCTTTCCTTCTTCACCTTCCCGGCTTCTGCCCGCGCTACACCAACGTCCTCCGTGTTTCCATTAAATATATACATGACAGACTAAAACGTCTTGGGGGCTAGCGTGGCGATCTTATTGTACTGCAAGTCTCTCAACTCCTTGGCCACCACAGACGAGATTCTCGATCCCAAGGGCTCTCCGTTATTGTTGATCAAGACACAGGCGTTATCGTCGAAACGAACCACCGAGCCGTCGGGTCTTCTAAAAGGCGCTTTCGTTCTGACAATAACGGCACGACAAATGTCTCTTCTTTTGACTCTGTTGCTGCTGCTCTGGCCAGTGATGGCAGAAGAGAGTGGTTTCGCTTCCTTCACAACGACGGTGATCTTGTCGCCCACTCTTCCGAAATTTCTGGGACCATGGCGGAGAACCTTTATACATTCGACCACCTGAGCACCGGAGTTGTCGATGACGTTTAAGAGCGACTTCAAGTAAATCATGCTAGCTGGTGATATAGTATAGTGAGATTTTCAGTAAACTTTTGTGGATAGTGCGTGCGAGCCTCATCAGCCCACTAGCGTCAGAAGACAGACATGGTATAAATAGAGGGCACAAAATACTCCACAAACTTGACAAATTAATGCTACGCTGGGTCAGAAGACTAAGCTCTGTTACGGAATGGCACGAATCCAGAATTATCCTAGATAGGAAGTCCAAATTCCAGGCCCGCCATGTGCCCTTGACGAATCCTGATGAGATACCTGGAATCCTACAGCAATTCCTACAGCAGCATCGGAGAATCACCAAAAGTGCAAGTCATCCGCATATCATCGCCTGGAGAACTGGAGAGACAGCACAAAATGGCTTGGGCTCCCAAAAAGGAAAGAAGCCCGAGACCTCAAACTACAAGAACATCAAGCAGGGATTCAACGATAACGGGGAGAAAGGCGCCGGCTCCAAGCTTCTAGAGCACCTTGTTCAGCATAACGTGATCAACAAGCTCGTGATTGTGACTCGCTGGTACGGCGGAAGTCCCATTGGTTCACTGCGTTTTCGCCATATCGTGAATGCCAGTTTTGACAGTCTCAGAAAGGGGGAGGTTATAGTGTGAGCCAAGGAAATGTTAGAGGTTTAACGGTTATAGATAAAAGACATTTGACATGTTCGAAGAAACACAAAAGGGGTAGAGATTCTAGCGGGAAGTAATGAGTACTGAATTTGTGAGACTTATATAGTGAGACAAGATGAGCACAGAAACACACACACAAAAATACAAAAAATTGGATTTTTTCTAGCTGAAGATGATTTTCAGCAAGAATCAACCCCGAGTTTCCCGAAAATATGCCTCTTAGCTATTTTCTAAAATGAACATGTCAAACACCTGTTTCTCTTCGATATATCTTCTTCCGTTTGACTCCACACTTCGAGATATTAGCCTAATACACCCGTGGCCCGTGCAGTCCGTTTGCATCCACCAGTGATTCCATCCATATTTGTCAACGTCTAGTAGAACGACTTGAATGACGAGTTTCCTCACAGTTTGAAGAGCGCTTTTTCTCAAAAGGGAATAAGGAGCATTTTCAAATCAAGTTTTCCACCTTTGACGTCCCCGGCTTACTGCCCCATTAGCCACACCCGTACCCTCTCAATCAGCTGCAAAAACCGGGGCAGTATGTAGGAGAGGCTTCCGTCAGCAGCGAAAGAACGAATGATTTTGGGGATTTTGAAGCATTCTGATTAAATAATTATTGAGCTGGATTTCAAATCATGTTTTCTTCTTTATTTCCTTTTTTAGAATGGCTTTGCTGCCTGGATCTAGAGCTTCGCTGACTAACTGCCTGCAGGGCAGATGCACGAGTCCATGGTGTAATTTCTGCAGGCGTGAGTCTATATATTTTTCAGATCTCTCTTATCTTCTCGATAAAATGTTCCCAAGATGTGTGGCTCTAGCTAGCCGTACACTCCTAAGAAGCACAATTCCCAGAAATGCCGTTTTGTGTGTCAGATCGTATTCCACAAAACCCGTCGCTTTCACAGCAGAAACATACAAGGACAAGGTCTCGAGAGACCCAAGATTCAAAACTCTCGAACAACAGGATATCGACCACTTCAAGCTGATTTTGCAGAATGACAACCACGTGCTCACCGACGATCTAGACTTCTACAACGAAGACTGGATGAGAAAGTACAAGGGCCAGTCGCAGTTGGTGTTGAAGCCCAAAACCACAGAACAGATTTCCCAGATTTTGAAGTACTGCAACGAGCAGCGCCTTGCTGTAGTTCCCCAGGGCGGAAACACCGGATTGGTGGGCGGCTCGAACCCGATCTTCGACGAAATCGTCATTTCTGTCGCCAACATGAACAAAGTCAGGTCGTTCGACGATGTCAGTGGTATATTGAAGTGCGACGCCGGTTTGGTTTTGGAGGCTGCTGACGAGTTTTTGGCCGAAAACGGCTACATTTTCCCTCTCGATTTGGGCGCCAAGGGTTCGTGTCACGTTGGTGGTGTAGTTGCAACCAACGCTGGTGGACTTAGATTATTGAGATTCGGATCCTTGCACGGTTCCGTTTTGGGCTTGGAGGCCGTTTTGCCAGACGGCACTATCTACAGCTCGATGGACGCTTTGAGAAAGGACAACACAGGCTACGACTTGAAGCAGTTATTTATTGGCTCTGAGGGAACGTTGGGAATCATCACTGGAGTCTCGATTTTGTGTCCTGCGAGACCTGCTGCCACCAATGTTGCCTTTTTGGCCGTTTCCTCCTACGAGACCGTGCAGAAGGTGTTCGTGGGTGCCCGCAGAGAGCTTTCTGAGATTCTCTCTGCTTTTGAGTTCATGGACGGAAAGTCCCAGAAATTGACTGCCCGCTACTTGAAAGCCGACCACCCCATTGAGTCAGGCGACTATCCTTTCTACATCTTGATCGAGACTAAGGGCTCGAACAGAGACCACGATATGGAAAAGCTCGAGACCTTTTTGGGCAATGTCATGGAGGAGGGTCTCGTTGACGATGGTATCATTGCACAGGACGAAACTCAGCTCAAGAACTTGTGGAACTGGAGAGAGGCCATTTCCGAGGCCTCTGGCTTTTTTGGCGGTGTCTACAAGTACGATGTTTCCATTCCTTTGGCCAACTTGTACGGGTTGGTAGAGGCAGCATCTGAGAAGTTGACCAAGGCTGGTATGGTGGATTTCGACGACGAGTCGAAGCCAGTCATAGAAGCCATTGGCTATGGCCACGTTGGTGATGGAAACTTGCATTTGAACGTCTGTGTTCGTGGATACAACAAGGACGTGGAGAAGCAGTTGGAGCCTTTTGTGTACGAGTGGATCAAGGAGAACAAGGGCTCGATCTCTGCTGAACACGGCTTGGGCTTCCAGAAGAAGAACTACATCGGCTACTCTAAGAGCGACATCGAGATCAAGATGATCAAGGACGTGAAGAACCACTACGACCCCAACGGAATTCTCAATCCATATAAATATATCTAAATAGCGCTGATATACTTCACATTTATAGCCTCTCGTTTATAACTTCTCGTTCTTGATCAACGAGCCCTCCTCGTAGAGCTTCTCTAATCTCTCCTTGAAGAAGGTGGTGCAGTTGGCTCTCTTGATCTTGTATGTGGGCGTCACGACTCCGTCCTCGACCTTCAATGGGTCCACGCCAATTTCAATGTTGTGTAACTTCTCCAAACCGTGGAGCAACTTGGATACAGATGTGTTGGCCTCAGTCAAAAATCTCGTCTTGACTTCCCTCCTGTTCAAGATCTCCACAAGGTGAGGAATGTCCTGAAGATCTGCCTCCTTGTAGCCGAATCTCGAGACCAACCAGGGTCTGATAGATGCAGGGTCGACACCAACAATGCCAACCAAGAAGGTCTTGTACGAGTCTCCGTGGGCAAAGAACGCGGTCGTCAATGGGTAGCACGAAAGATACGTGTTTTCGATCTTCTCGGGAGTGATGTACTCACCTTGGGCCAATTTGAAGAAGTTCTTTACTCTGTCGATGATGTAAAGACGACCGTTGGCAGGATTGACTCGGGCAACATCGCCTGTGTGGAACCAGCCCTCCTCGTCGATAGCCTTGCGAGTCTCCTCAGGGTTCTTGTAGTACTCCTTGAAAATTTGGGGACCTCTCAACAACAACTCTCCTCTTGGGCCAATGTCATCGTCGGCAGTGTAGCCCATCTCAGGGAGATCCTTCAACTTCATTTCAGTGGTGACGCAAATAGGACCACACGAGCCGGGAGTAGCCTCATATTGAAGCGAACTACTGATACCGGCAAAGGATTCCGTCAAGCCGTAGCCCTGCGAAACACCAGTGTTCAAGGCTGCTTTCAAGAATTTGACGGTTTCTGGGGAGATTGGGGCAGAGCCCGTGGCAATGTTGTAGACGTTCTCGAAACCAATCTTCTTTCTGAGAATGCCAATCAAACGGTCGTAGAGAAGGTGCCTACCATCAGCACCGTCCTCAGAAGCCTGCCTCTCCATCTTCGTGTTGATGGCGTTTGTGAACAAACGCTGCAACATGGGCTTCTCCTCGTTTCTAATAGTTTGAGCTTTGAGAGCTGCTTCTAATTTTGTCAACACACGAGGCACCAAATTCAATGACATGGGCCTTAATTGCAACACATCGTCGAGAAGTGTCAAGGGAGAGGGTGACTGCGGCATACCTGTCTCTGCACCCATCATGAGGGAAGCCTGACTTGACATTCTTTCGAAGATATGCGCCAAGGGCAAAAAGCAGTATCCTCTAGGATTAAGCGCTCTAGTTTTCACAGTGGACAAGCAGAATGTCAACGCAGAAACAGCATTTCTGTTGGTGAGAACAACACCCTTAGGGTTCGAAGTGGTGCCCGAGGTGAAAGAAATGGTGTACACGGTCAGTGGGGAAGGAGGGATGTCAGCGATTCTGTTTCTCTTGCCAAGCTCCTCAATCTCGGAAAACTGGCTCAATTCGATGTTCTGCGCCTCGGCTTTCCTCTTGAGATCGCTGTACTCCGCTGGTGCAAGAGGATCCATCGAAACAAGCGCAATCAAGTTTTCCATGTCTTCTGGGTGGTCTCTCTTGATATTGATCAAACGCTCGATCTTGTCTCCAGAACACACTACCACGGGAGACTCGGTCAAGGCCAAGATGTAGTGGGAAGTCTCAGGCCCCAAGGTGTCGTACAAGCACGTGTTCGTGATGGAGTAGTTGACACTGGCCAAATCGGTGATGAGCCACTCCTTTCTGTTGTGAGAAAAGAGTGTCACAATGAACGACATCTCGTCCTTGGCGGCAATTTCATGGTGGTTATCGATTTTGAGATGCGCAGGCGACTGGGTCTTAAACCTGTTATTTTTCAAGGAGTGAAACAACCCAGAACCGAAATTTCTCTTCCTCTCGGAGATCTGGCCGTAAGTTTCCCACTCGTAGGGCCCGAACAGGCCGTCTGGCTGCTTTCGGCGGACCCCAATGGCGTTTCTGTTGGCGTTGACAGTGGCCGAAGTCTCGTAGGTCTCGTACAAAGTGGTGAGGGCCGGATGGGGCAAGTTGATCAAGCCGTCCTTGGCGGCTTTGTTTCTGTAAACGGCAGAAAAACCGGGTTTTTTCGAGTTTGGAAGAGCAACGGCGTCCTTGAACCTGTTGGAGTCCATGGGGATGCTGTTCTTGATCTGGTCCATGATCGCCTGCGGCGCCACAGGCAACAAGGGAATCATCTGGGAGGTTTTTGTTTTGCAATTGACGAAATTCGAATTCAGCAACTGCCTCAATCTGAGTGAAATTTCCCGCAGGTTATATAGTAGATCAACCTCGGCTCCTATGAGGGGACTGGAGTGCTGCACAGTGGCTCGGCTCTGACAGAACGGTCCGAGATAGCTATAGTTAAGGGAACCCCGCACTGGACCAAAGTTGCAAGCGGGAAAAGCGTATCTTGAATTTGCCCATAATGCACAAATGCCCCTGATACGGACATTATGTGCGGATTTAGTGTGTGCGGAGGTAGCCTTTGGCACCGCATTGAGTGGTTGCAAAAGCCAGGACGTCAATGAGGGGGCACGAAAAAAGGTGGGGCCGTCTGGTTTGCATGCGAGGCAGGCAAAAGAAACACGGGGAAGCGAATTTGACAAAGTTGCAAGTTGGACTTGTTCCTTTTGGATCTCTCTGGGAAAGCGATGTTTTTCCTCGCCGGGAGATAATGCCGGAGATACTGATTCTCATGCGAATCACCACGCTACCCCAGTTTCTCGGCTGGTTTATGTGCCGACCCATCGCGTTAAGTATGGCGCAAAATTCACCACCCCCAGGTATATATTGCCGGCTCAGATCTTGCTCTCCTTCTCTTCTTTCACCTCTTCGTAGTCGGGACGCGGAATCTCAAATCCGTCCGCCACCCTGGCGTAGGTGATTCCGCCCAATCGGGAAACGGGTTTCAACTGGGCAATGTCCACCACGTTCTGCTCCTCGTTGATCAAGTCCTCCCGAACGTGAAACCTCACGCCCTCCACGATGCACATGACCCCCGTGGCCTTCTGCGGGTCTCTTCTCAGCTTCCACTCGTGTGTGTCTACCAATTTGGCTTCCACACTGAAGGAGCTTTCCGCCACGTGAGGAGGCTTCACTTCCTCCAGCGGAACGGGAGTCAATCCGCTCAACTCCCACTCGTTCACCTCGTAGGGCAGGTTGACTGCGCAGAAGTTGGCGGCCTCGATGAACCACTCGCTGATGATGTTGATCGTGAGCTCCTCGGTCTCGAGGATGTTGCGGAGGGTGTCCTTGGGATTGGCCTTGCTGCCGCTGAATCCGAGAACAAAGATCGGCGGCTCCGTGTTCATCACGTTGAAGTAGGAGAAGGGGGCGAGATTCCGCTCTCCCAGCTTGCCTTCAGTCGAAACGAATCCGATCGGGCGAGGCGTCACAGTCGAAATAAGCAACTTGTAGTTGTCAATGGGGGTTCTGGCGGCGTCGTTTGGGTCAATGGCGATTTTCTTGAACTTGCTCCACTCGTTCGAGTTGGCGCCCTGGCCCTGCTTCCACTCCGGATCGGCCGTTTTGGTGTATTTCCACGTTTTGGCGTGGTCGAATTCGGGTCTCGACAGCTCCACAGACTTGAAAGGAGGATGTCTGGAGTGGCCTGATTTCGGTGGGTTGGTCATGCTGCGGGACTTGAAAGTAGAATATTAGTGTAAATCTTTTTTGGAACTAAGACTTGCTGTTGCTGGAGGAGTGTGGGTTCGGTGTTTCAGGCCAATCGCAAGGCGTCCACGTGACTTATACTACACCTCCCCGATCTGCCCCGGGTCCCAAGGCTTTCTGTAGAATTTGGCGTATTCTCGGAATTGGCATTTTGAGGAAACGGCTGAAAACCTCTCCATAATTGACTTCCTTCGTGTTCCAGGGCTTAGCTTCTGACGCTACTATAGACTTCGCACTCTGAAAATCAACCTTGGTAACTTCAACCTGATTTCTTCACTATGGCCAAAAAAATATTGCTCATAAACGGACCAAACCTAAACCTCCTCGGGTCAAGGGAACCTGAAAAGTACGGCACAACGACCTTAGCGGACGTCGAAGAAGCCGCTAAGAAACAGGCCAGTCTGAGCGGTGCAGAGCTACTTGCCTACCAAAGCAACACCGAAGGCAGCATTGTCGACAGAATTCACCAGGCCGCCAAAGAGGGCGTTGATTTTGTTGTTATCAACGCTGGGGCCTACACACACACCTCTGTGGCCATCAGAGACGCTCTTTTGGGCATTGCGGTGCCCTTCATCGAAGTCCACATCACCAACGTGCACAAGAGGGAGCCCTTCAGACACCACCTGTACCTCCTGGACGTCTCAATTGCAGTCATTGCCGGCTTGGGCACTTACGGGTACACCGCAGCCATCCAGTATGCCCTTGACAACTAGGTCAACACAAACAATGCAAAAGGTAGAAATGAAGTTTATCCGTAGATACCCTCCTCCATCGCCAGGGGCACGGGCTTGTCGCCGTAGACGCCTAGCCAGCTCGCTGGAGTCTCAAAAGCTGTGTCTGGAAGGTTCAACAAACGCACTACCTTGGTTGCAAGAACCTGGGCATCGTAGAAGTTGTCTCCCTCGTAGACGAAAGTCTCTAGCACAACAAGGTTGCCAATTGGCCTAAGGGCCTTTTCAAGTGCCTTGGTGTGCTCGGAAAAATGGGATTCCGCCTCGGACATGGGCCGTGTGGACTCCTTATCTATCAGAAGCGACAGTAACGACTGGCTCAAGAGATCGTTGCTTGTGTGCACCCGGACTTCGCCCTGTGGGACCCCTTCCACCAAAGCACTATTCAGGGAGTCTAGCAAGATAACGTGCTGCGGGCTCGAGGCCTTGATGAATGGCAATATCACTTTGGCAGCGTGGTCTTCGTTGAACCCTGGAAGAACAGGCAGCCTCTGCTGGATCAACGTCACGTGGTTGTCGACGCTGTAGTAGACCTCAATGGCGTAGGAAAAGCCCGAAGGTTGTTTTTTGGCTGAAGAATGGTCCACTGGGGAGACAAACGGGAAGAGGTACTCGTCACTAAGCGTGGCGACTTTCCGGAAGTCGTACGTGTGGAGCAAGATGTCGACCGCCAATTGGGGAATGTTGCCCACGGAGATAGCGGGGATAATGAGAACGGAGTCCTCGAGAACCGAAAGCTGGAATCCGTCTTCGAGAATCATGGTGGTTTGGAAAGTGCACTGAGGTTGGAGATTTGGATCAGGCTCATCCTGGGAGGTCACGTGGGAGGGAAGGCAAAGAGGCAGAAAGGCGGGAACGAGGGAGTTTTGGGGGATTTGGGGTTATGAAGGGGGTTTCGCATGATCGGATTTGTTTTACTTGTAGTTTTGCTAATCCTGGGTTGGTGGTAGGGGTAGTTCAGAATGGCTGCAAATGCTCACTTTGAGACCCCATCAACAGGCCAAAACACCCGTTTCGAGACAATTATGGCTTTCTCGATATTTTTACCAAGAGGGGCGAACAAGCTTGAAACTCTGTTCCAGATGTTCTATTTGTGATTCGAAGTGTGTGCAATAAGGTATGGGTGAACCACCGTTCATAGCTAGGTTGGCTGCAAATGCTCATCCCGTACACAACAGAAGACAATATCCACCAGTATCCCAAATGATCCGAGTTCAGGAAGTGATTCTACATCATCAAGGCCTAATTCAATTTCTGTACTCCCAAAACGGTAACTAGCAAATTTGTGAATTGTGGGTATACAATATATGGAGGGATATATTCTGGTCGGCCTATGCTCCATGGCTGCAAATGATCTCAGGAGGGATGACTTGACCCAGCCTCAAAACACGCAGAATTCTAAGCATGCCCATCATTCGGAATGGCTGAACATACTGAATTGAGGTGAGAGAACTAGGCCCAAAGGTACAAGCAGTGTATTTCAGAATGGCTGCGAATACCCATCAAAGCCATATCGCCATGTCACTACTCCCAAGATATTCGAATACTTAAGGATACACAGTCAAACAGCTTGGTGAAACTATCAACTCAAACGTCCTTTTGGCAACTGTATTTTCCACTTTACGCTCTGGCCAAACTACGAAAATGGCTGCAAATCATTTATTCAAATCGTACAAAATCCATTTCCCAATCCCAAATCCATAACACCTCGCCCCAGGCTACCACCCCGGAACTACCACCCCGGGAAGTTCATCGAATTGAAGTTCGCTAGAAGGCCCCCGTCCACCCTGTCGCCCGGAGAGGGTGCATTTTGTCCCATCGCAAACAGCGACAACAGCGAGCCAATGTTGTCGACCTTGAACTCCCGAAGATCGTGGGCCGAGGCCTTGAGAAGCTGAGTCGGATTGAGTGTTTTGGCAGCATCAAGCTGCAATCCAGGCAGCGGCGGAAGCTGATTTTGCAAAGAATTAAACGGAGGTAGTGGCCCAGTCAGACGGGTGGAAACCGCCAAAGCGGGAAGCTGGGTGACGTTCTCGGCCTCATTGAGCAACGGAGAAAGCGGCATCATCGGCGCCGTGCTGTTTTTGGGCGGTTCTCCGAGATACTCGTCTACCATGCCTGCTACGAATCTTGTCACGGCAGCCTCCTTCTGCTCCTGGGTGAGGTTCGGGTTTTGCCACACGTTGGTCGAAACGGTCCTGGAGACCTCGGAACTCATTCTTTTGACGATCTTGTCCAAGTAGTGTGAGGCGTTTTGCGCCGTTTGGGGTCGATTGGTGAGTGTGACGAACATGTCTGTGGCTTGCTGTTCCTCCAACTCTTTCTTCGAAAGAAGGTACCCGCTCTCCACGGGGTGGTTGTGCAAATCGTTAATTATCAGCAAGGACCACGTTTTGTTTCGTAGGGAGTGGTTTCCCCGGATTCTGAACGGACAGTGGGAAGAACCGTCTCTGCACCTGAACACGATCTTGACATTGTCGGATCTTTCTGTCACCACACTGAGATTATGTCGTGCTAGCTGTTTGCATAGCCACGGTTTTATGTCTCCCCTTCTTTTGAATGTTCGTGTGTGGTCGAAGTCGAGTCTGACCTTGTACATATCAATTGAAGATTACAGTGCGCATCTACATAGTACTACTTGTGCAACATAAGTAGTAGCAGTATTAGCACAACATCTACAAATTTTTCCCGGTGACGTATATTTACAGGTAATTGGTGATATTCGTGATGCTGGACCCAGTGTCTACTCCAAGACAATCTTGGCGCCCAAACCCTCCAAAGTGGCCTTGATCTTCTCAGCATCCTCCTTGGCAACGTTGTCCTTCAACACCTTAGGAGCAGCCTCGACAAACTTCTTGGACTCCACCAACGACAAGCCCAACAAGCCCTTGACCTCCTTGATGATCTTGGGCTTCGACTTGGCGTCGAATTCCTGCAATTTGATGGCGAAAATGGTCTTCTCCTCCACTGGCTCCTTGACCTCCTCCTCCACTGGAGCAGCTGGGGCAGCAGGGGCAGCGCCTGCGGCGGGGAAGGCAATGTCGGAAATGTTTAATCTTTCTTTAAGCTCGGACACCAAGGTGGAGGTTTCCAACAAGGTCAATGTGGAGATCTGGTCGACAATGGCGGAGATTTTGGGGTCGACGGCGGCCTTTTCGGCGGCAGCAGAGTTGTAACGCACGGAGCTGCGGATACTGCTTCTCGCAAGAAGCCTAGATGCTGGTCTGAGGGATTGGCGTAACATGGTATGGCTTTTGATTGATAGTGAAATCGAAAATTTTTTCTGTGAGAGAGAGTGGGAGGCACGGGTGCAGGAACAACACCTCTGGCTGGGTGGTGAACCAGCCCCATGGTAGATGTGGGTGCTCTAGTGAAAACCCTCAGTACATTCAAAAAGCTCACGAAAGTCATATACGTTGTTCAATCATTCTTAAGGCTTCTGTGTGTCGGGTTTGGGTGACCTTCCACATTTATCACGTGACATCAAAAGTATCGACCAGCTCAAATTCGTAGACAACGACACGAATTTGCCTTTGAGAAGCAGCGCGAGGATTAATTTATCTCTTTTTTGAAGACCAGGCTAAACGGTTCTTTGTCTTTGAGATAACTTGCTAACAATTCATGAGCCTCTTGTAGATCACTACATGGCACTCAATGTCAAGCAATATCTTAGTATGGATTATTCTCCTTCAATCAAGTCACTATTCATCACTATTGAAGACTAATTAGCCCTCAAATTCACCTTGAGCGACGCTTCTGATCCAATTTGATGGTGGACTCAATCTCCAGACCAACGGCTCCTGCACATACTCCGACACTCGATAATCAGAATATCTTCAACATCAAATCTTCAAGGTACGACTATGGCTTCCTTCCGGTTTTGTGCTGAATGCAACAATATGTTGTACCCAAGGGAAGATAAGGACAATGCCAGGCTCCTTTATTCCTGCCGAAACTGTGACTACACCGAGTTGGCAGAAAACCCAAAAGTATATCGTCATGAGCTTATAACAAACATTGGTGAGACTGCTGGAGTGGTTCAGGATATCGGTGCAGACCCCACCTTGCCCAGATCAAACAAGACGTGTCCCCACTGTGGAAACCAGGAATGTGTGTTTTTCCAGTCACAGCAAAGAAGAAAGGACACTTCGATGATATTGTTTTATGTCTGTCTAGAGTGCAAAAAAGTGTTCCGCTCATAGACGCCGCAAGACTAAAGACCGTGAGGTCATGATGTAATATAGAGACGTAAGGTACTAATAAAAGCAAGTTCGGGTTTCTCGTGTATTGAATGTGGGCAAAGTAATCGTTATATGTGAGGGCAGATACCTCTCTGGATCAAAACGGGGGAGCCGTCTCTAAAACTCGGTGAACAAGTCCTTGTAGTTATCCTCGCCGGTGCAGCCGTACTCCAACTGCTCCTCGGGGTAATGGTCGAAAAGGGACGAGTCTCCGGTTCCTGCTGTAATGGGAGGCTCGTAGGGCGTCTCAATGTCTTTGGCCAACAACTTCTCCCAAACCACCTCGGAGAACCACGGGTGGTTTCTGATGTCGGCGGGGCCGTTCAACAAATTACCTAGTCTATAGGATAAGTCGGCGGTGATGAGTCTAGATAGCAAGTCCACGACGTCGTGGTTGAAAAAGCTGGGGAAGTGAATCTTGCCAGACAAGATTTTTTCGTAGGTCTTCATGGGGGTGGAGTCGTAGAACGGAGTGTAGCCTGCTAACATTTCAAAGATCAACACACCCAAGGACCACCAGTCGACGGATTTGTTGTAGGGCTTGGTGGTGATGACCTCTGGGGCGATGTAGTCTGGGGTTCCACACAAGGTCCATGTCACTGTGGACACCTCTTTGGCGAAACCAAAGTCTGTGATCTTGATGTGGCCGTTTCTGTCCAAAAGAATATTTTCCGGCTTCAAGTCACGGTAGATGATGTCGTGGGAATGCAAGTACTCCAAGGCCAAGACCACCTCGGCAGCGTAGAACTTGGCTACCGGGTTGGGAAACCGCTGGGACTTACGCAAAAGCGAAAATAACTCTCCACCTTCAATATAGTCCATCACCATGAACAAGTGCTTCGAATCCTGGAAGGTGCCCCACATGCGGATCAAGAAGGGGTGCTCGACCAACTTCAACATCCTGCGCTCGTCGTTGGTGTGCTCCACCTGCTTCATCTTCACCACCTGGGCCTTTTTCAACACTTTAATGGCGTAGTACCGGCCATTGTGCACCGAACGCACCAAATGGACACGACCAAAAGAGCCTGTGCCCAAAGTCCTCATAATGGCAAAGTCCGAAAGAGCATACTTGCCCTTGGACACTGTGGATCTGCTGGGCAAAAGCGAGAGGCTAATGGCAGTGTTATCTGCCGCCTGTTGTTGGGCAAATTGAGCCTGCTGCTGGTTCATTTGCGGATTGGCCTGATTCTGAGGCACCTGCTGTTGCAATTGAGACGAATACAAGGCCTGCTGGGGCTGGTGCTGGCCAATATTGGGGAATCCCTGAGTGTCCTTGATTTGGATAGGGTCAGACTGGACAGGGTGGTTGGGCTGGTGGTAGTAGCTCATAGAGTTGATGTTGTCCAAAGAGTCTACTGTGATCTCTGCTGATTCTGGATGGGCGCTGGCGGTGTGGGATTGTGGGGTCAGTCTGGTTAAGTGGAGTTTCTTGAGAATGCTCGACGAAGGCATTTAAGGGTCGATTGGGTGGAGGCAAAGGAGGGGAACTGGCTGCAGGAGGCAATTCCGATGGGGAGTTGGCGTTTGGTTTAGAACAATTTGGCGCTGTACCAGATTGTCCAGAGGTGTTCTGATAGAGAGTTGAGGGAGAATTATTGGAGATTTGGACGGTGTCTTGGGGCACGGGTGTGCGTGGCTGGTGCTTCCAGGTGCCACAAGAACCGCAAGGAGAGAGGCATTTTGGAAGAGTAAAAGAAAGAAATCGAATCTCAATGCCTCAATTGATCGATAAAAAAGTTTAAAATCTTCAAAAAATATAGAAATGTGGCCGTTCGGTGACATCTGGTGCAAAGGTTCTTTGCATACGTCCACGCGAAGGAAGGATTCCCAGGCTTATCGGACTGCAAAGCCGCACTGGAGAAGCCCAGTAGCAATGTGAGAGAGCTGGTAGGAAATGGAAGAACAAAGGCAAAAATAGCATATAAAATAGCAACGGATTACTTCTGAAGATGAATATTTTTCCAAAATTGATAGAAGATTTGCCTCTTATTTCTCCCTTGTGTGAATTTCTTGATCGCTTTAGATCTCACTAGCCTCCACCCAATGGAGGCCCTTTATCTATTCGGAGAACCATGAAGAGCTATACATTCTACGGGAGTTATGCAGCAAAGAATTTCAAGAAACAATTGCGAAGAACTTTTTTGTAATCGGCCTTCCTCCTTTCTTTTTTTTTTTTTCTTTTTTTTTATTGCTTATTCTCTCTCCTCTCTTCAGTCAGAACTCACTAGCCTCTACCATTTGAGACCTGGTGCGGATACGAAGAGCGGTTTGAACTATGACAGAAAATTCCATTTGTCAGCGAGAAGACTAGATTCAGTTTATCAACATTACGATCTCAATAGTGTCACTCTAGTTCCTTCCATCCTATTCTTTCCACCTTCCTTACTCGATCTAGAATTCAGTAGCCTCTACGCAAAGAGAAGCAC
Source organism: Candidozyma ruelliae (assembly GCA_030582895.1). NCBI lineage: Eukaryota > Fungi > Ascomycota > Pichiomycetes > Serinales > Metschnikowiaceae > Candidozyma > Candidozyma ruelliae. The sequence goes on from JAJMHE010000004.1 coordinate 426,522, forward strand.
GCTGCTAATCCGAACCACAAAGTAAGAAGTTAGATTGTTTCAATAAACTATCGCCTACACCAAAGCTTCCCAAAGCGTTCATTCTATAAGCATCATTTCCTTTTTTTTTTTTTTTGTTTTTGTTCTTTCTTATTCTCTTCTCTTTATTCATTGAAAACCAGCTCACTGGCCTCCAGCGCCACATCAAGCCAGATAGATACCCGTCTGGGCTATCAGCACAATGGAGTAGATGTTCAAGCCCGAGACGAAAAGCCACACAACCACAAGCAACACCGTGGTGTATATCGAATTCTGCATCTGGATATACTCTTTTCCGTCTTCCGAGTCGGATGGCTCCTCTTCATTCTCGTTCTCCTCCACAATGGAGATTTGCTCTCCTCTGTCTTTCTCAACTCTCATGATCTTCTTGCTGCTGGTGAAGTAAATGAGCGGAATCATAAGAGGTGGAAGAAGAAGCGAGATGATCACCTGCGAGACATTCAAAGCAGCACTCAACGCTTTCCGACCTATACAAAGCGAAATGATCAAACAAGGCACAATGGCAATGCCTCGAGTGACCAATCTCCGGATCCACGGCTTGCACGTCCAATTCAAGTGGCCCTCGCTCACCATTTGGCCTGCAATGGTGCAAACGATGCCAGCACTTTGACCTGAAAGCAACAACGCCAACATGAAAAGCGTGCCGGCAACAGGAGCCAAAGTCAGCGAAAGAAGGTCGTGGATTGCGTACAAATCGGCATTTGACGCCTCGGAGGTGCCGTAAAGCGAACCACCGGCCACTATGACAATAGCTGAATTGACAAATACAGCAAACGTCATTAGCGTAACGACAAGCTCGATGATCAGGTACTTGTAGCAGTAGCGAATGGCAGCAATCAGCGGCTTGTACTCGCTGACAACTTTCTCGATAACGGTTTCGTCGATTTTTTCGTCTTTGAGATCGTCAGAAGTGCCCTGTTTTTGCAACACCGGTGCAAGAGCGCCCCGAGTGAGATCGTACTCTCTAAGACGAGGCTGGACGATTCCCGAGCCCAAAAAGAGCGAGTGAATCATGACAGTAGCACCAATAATCGAAGTTGCAATTCCTAGACCTCCGTTCTCGGTCATCTCTTTCGAGGGAGCAAATCCTCGGAACACTGTTCCCACAGGAGCTGAGCCAGAGGGAAGATAAGCCAATAGGGCAGCAAAACAGGCCACCACGCCAATAACCAAAAGCGCCACAGCATACTCGAAAAACCTGATGAACGTGGCCAGCGGCTGGTCAGATCTGTATGCTGCCAAAACGACCAAAACGTCAACTATAGTGATGACGACGCCAGCAGGCAAGGGGACCCGAAGTAGGATATTCAACGCAATGGCAGAACCAATGACCTCGGCCACATCGGTTGCAATAATGGCGCACTCTGCCAAAAACCACATCACGTAGTTGACCTTTTTCGGCAAATATTCACGACAGCAACGGGCCAAGTCGTAGCCCGTAACGGTGCCCAACTTGATGCACAAGGATTGCAAAAAAATCGCCATGAAGTTCGAAAGAAGCACGAAAAATAGAAGGGAGTATCTATTGTTGGCACCAGCTGAGACACCCGTGGAGTAATTTCCAGGGTCCATGTAGGCGACCGAGATCATGATCCCGGGCCCGATAAAACTGGCATATTTTCTTCCTATTTTCTTTGCCTTGTCTAGGAAAGACCCAGAAGGTGTAGCATAAGACATGTGTGGATTAGCAGCCAAGTAAAAGGACAAGAAAAAATGTCCTGTCAAACCGTTCTTGGGGTACAACCTACATGGTTGTTCCTGCAGAGAGCATAGCGAGGCGGTGCCAGGGAGTAAAGAGACCCTAAAGAGACCTAGAAAGAGAGCCAGTAGAAAGAGGAAATAGAATTAGGGAAAGAAAAAAAAATGCTTTTTGGCTGTTTCTTCTGGAAGCTTCCAACGCAACTGGAAGCGGCCTGTGTGGATGGTTAACCTGGTAGCTTCCTATGCACTGGCCAGCAGGTCCCAGCCAAAGCTCTCACAGCAGTTTGCAGCAGAAAGCCAGATTTCTGGATTCCTCAAAAAAACAGATTCCGACCTCGCAAAGCGCCGTAAAGCTAGAAAATATTTGCTAAGCGGACTGAAATTTTTAGCGGAACGGCGCCGGAAAAAAAAAATTAGCCGTTCGGCGCAACCGAAAAAGTGGAACCACTCGCTACCTGCTGCCTTGGCCGAGAAGCCCAGGGTTGCAACAAAGAGCCGATCGAACAACATGAACAATTGCAAGTCTAAGTTTCCGTTGCAAGCCTCAGCGCTGGGAATAAAATGTGGCTTCCCCAGCATTGTGCAAAGAAAGTTCCAACTTGTTTAACTCTGGCCGAATTGCCAAAACCAAAGAACCTCCGGCGTTAAGCTTTGCGATCGCTCGTATGTGCAGAGCGTGGGGACGAAACTGGGCGTAGCATTCAACCTAGGGGCCCAAGCCAGGGGCCAGAATCCCGGTCCAGGGGCAGATCTGTCGTGGGTTCGCATCGAGAAGATGGAAAAACCACCGAGGTGGCGGTGAAGTCAATGTGACGCATCGCCATTGTGTCCCAGCGTAAGGCAGTAGCAACTCAATCGCAAGTTGCTTATTTTGGCCAACAATGGAAAGTGTAAATTTGAGCTCGCTTGGAGCCGGGGCAATTCGGCGGTTTCGCAGATTTCCGGGACTTCACGAAGCCTCGCTGGGTCCCCCAACGTGGACTGGCGACAGAATCAACGGATCCGGGCTCCGCTGACTGAGCGCTTAGGACGAGATCTCGATTCGGAGAGATATTCCGCCGATTTGAAGGCTAAGCCGACGCTGCATAGTCGCTCTAAACTATGCTGAAAGCAGGAAAAGATGCAAACTTCCTTATCAGTCGACTGGAACAATACCTTATCAGGCCTTGAAGTTGCTTCGAAGAGTTGCAAAGGTATCTGCAAAGGCACTGGGCTGCTTTGAGCTGCAGGGCAGAGTCTATTGTCTGGGGTGAGTTACCGAGCGAGGATCTTAAATACTGCAGACAATCAAGTTTTACTGCCTCGGTCCAGCTTAAAGAGAGCTCTTTATTTTTGTGGTCTGTGTACTGCAGGTAGATAAATACTTCTCTGAATCAGCCATTGACGGTGCCTACGCAAAACTTGGAACTAAAGATCTTGCATCGCTTTTCGCACTTGGCGAGGCTTACCGGAAATCGACTGATATGGCCTAAATTCTTACCTGGGGCCAACCCAATGCAGCCTCCCTGGCCAACTAAATCATGCATGCACCTCATGCAAGATCCCGCGAGAAGTGTCTCCAACGCAGGCCTGATGCAGGGGCAGTTTTAGCGCAAGATAGTCTTTTCTTTGTTGTATGGTTTCGACACATTTGTTAATCTAGAAAAAAGGTCACCCAAGCCAAAAATGGGAATTATTGTTCTCCCGATCGAGCCGGACACAAACCACCACTGACAACGTGATCGCCGTGTTCTATGGACTTCTCACAATGTCACACGGGCAACCTGGGGATCGACACTACATCTACACAAGTCAGCCGAGACAATTTCCAGAATTTGCAACCCCCTAAGTAGAGGACATTCGTATATGGTTACGTTTGGCCAGCCACGCCTGAGCCTTGAAATGCCCCCAAAGGCGAGTTGAAGTCCTGTAGAAGGAAAAAAAAAAAAATTCTCTGGACTGCTGAGGCAGATCGTCTCCCCCGTTCTCATATATAAACCAGCCACTGCCTGGATCGCCTATCTGAAAAACAGCCCATTAAGTGAACATTACCAACAAGACCTCACTAGACTGACATGGTGTTTTACATTAACGACAACGTAGCCATGTTCCACGACAATACCACCGTTTTCAACACACACTGGGACCTGAGGTTCCACAATTTGCAGTCGATGGAGGAGGACCAGAACGAGAACACCGTGTACCCCTTCATCTTCAACTCGGACGCCAAAACCGCCTTCACCAGTGCTACCAACTACCACGAATTCAGCGAGCCCATGTTATCCTCGGAAGGCTCGGCTAATCTTACGAATTCCGAAGGTGAGGCTGATTGGCGCCAGCTTTCCCAGTCACAGCTCGACGAATACAGCCAAAGACAGCTTGAGCATGCCGACAGCTACACCTCTTTCACATACCCGGAAATGATGAGCACTCCGTCCGAACGCTTGAGCTGGACTCAGTACGGGAAGGCCGAAAGCTGCGACTCGCCAATAAGCTTCCCATTGTTTGGGCAGAATAATGTGGAGCAGAAGCCCTTGTTCCCAGACGCATACGACATCAGCCCGACTTTGGAGCAGCTGGCGTTTCAGCTCAACTGGAAGCGCCATTCCCACCAACCAGCACACTCAACACATGAAGGTTTGATTACGAAAAGGCTGAAACTGAACCCGGCCATGACGGCCAATATATTCCACAACCAGACGGCAGAATACCCAGCCATTAGGGTGAGACCGCTGGCCTCGAGAAACCTGTCTTTTGGTGTCATGGACCATGCATTTATGACGAACCCTGGGAGCCAGGAATCGACCCAAACCCGTCTCAGCAACCTCTACGAGAAAAGAGGAAAAGCGGAAAGGCTAGATAAGCCCATTTCTTGTGGATGCTGTGGGAAAGAGTTTCACGATTTTATGGAGCTCGCAAAGCACATCGACAAGGAGGGCCTTGTTCGGGAAAACTTTTGCCCTGACGAGAAATGCACATATTCAATTATCGGGTTCAAGCGCCGGGTAGCGCTAAGAAGACACATTTGCAACCACCACTTGAAACGCTACAATCTGAAAGCACGTTCCGGAAAACAGAACTCGCAGACCGATCTACTCGATGTGAGCCAGAATTCCGAATCCGAGTCGGATTTGAATAAATTTTTGTCGAAAGTGTACGTGTGCAAGGAGCCTGACTGCTCCAGGGCATTCTACAGACTGGACAGTCTTTTAAGACACCACCGGTGCATCCACCAGTATGACGGGGTGGAGGACATTAAGAGCGAGGACGGAGACTATTGACAGATAAATCGAATAAAATGAAATACACATAGGGGACAGAGGATAGAATGGAAACAATGGGCTAGAAATTTGCTGGTTTTGGACCTCGGTCTAATACCCCTGAGCACTCACCGTTAGTGCTCTCCACCGCATGGAGCAGCATTCTACAACCTTCAAACGAAGTCGTTTATTTTGAGTCTAAGCGGTCTATAACAATACCAGCTTCACCTGACGGGAAGAACCTCTCAGTTCTCGATGAAAGTCTTGTAGCTCTCGCCGCCATCGATGATTTTCTTGATCTTGGCAGTGATTTCGGCAAAATCGTTGAATTCCGTGTATGGAATGTTCTCCCTTCTGCAGTACTTGATCAAGTCCTTGCCGTGTTTGGCAAACAACAAGTTGGTCTCTTTGGCAGCCGACAAGTCGCTGACTCCGTCACCGCAGTAGAACAAAGGTGGCATGTTGGAGTCATTGTAACCATTGTCTGACAAGTATTCCTTGATGGAAAGGCTCTTATCGTGGCCAAACCCGCTCTCTGGGTGTTTGTAGACAATGTTCCATTTTCCAGTGGCATCGTCGGTTTCGACCTGGTTCGACATGATCAAGATCTTGCCCACAGCCTCAGCACCAACCAATTTCTCGAGCAAGGCGTGGATTATCGGAGTCATGCCGCTGCTGACTACCACAACAGGAATGCCTCTGGAGTCTGCCCACAGGAAGAAGTCCTTGAAGCCCGGATCGAGCTTGATGTTTTTCAACAAGAAGTCGATGCATTCCGGGAACGGAGTGGGGATCGACGCCAACATCTCGGAAAAGCCCTGTTTGAAGGACTTCTTGCCGTCCAAGATCTCGTCGTTGACTTCCAATCTCTTGGGGCGGCCAAATCCGAGGTTTTCGGTCAAGTAGTCATTCGAATCCTCGAGAGTCACAGTGCCGTCCCAGTCGGTAAACACAATAGCGGGCACACTTTTCGTCATTTTGCTAGCTGGCTTCAGGTGGTTGTTGAAATTTCGGTAGCTATGTCGACGGTATGTAGTAAGTGTCGCGTGACTTTGGTCACGTGCACAGGAACCCCATGTGAAGCAGCAAGCCTCAGTCTCACTTCACGCGCCACAGCGACTAACGCAGGTATACACGGAATGTGAAGTGCGAAAGCCGTTGAAAAGGATGATTAGTAGGCAATTGCTGGAGATGGTGGAATTCCGCATGTAAGGGGCAGAGGCGAAGCGTGTTTTACATTCTTCGCCACAATGCTCCAAAATGTTTCACTTTGGCGTTTTGGCAACCATGCTGCAAGGGTGTTGCAAGCAGGGTCTCTGCGGACCGGAACTCCGCGCGGGAAGAAACACCTTGGGGAGATTTGGCGCAAGAGCAAATATGGTGTTATGAAATCGAAAGATTTGGAGGATTTAGAGAAAGTGAACGCTCGTTTCTTACGTCAACAGGTTGTGAGCGACAATTTTAGGCTTCTACATGTGTCGCTGGTGAGGTTGTGGTCTGCGTGATAATGGTTGCGAAAACCACAAGCACACCACCGCCTCAAAGCAATATGTACCCGAGTCGTAAATTAGGGGATTCGGATTCGAAAATTGCCAAATCCGGCGTCATGCTGTTCCACGCTGGAGCTCCGTGTCTCAGAAAGCATCCCACTTCACACCCCATCCCACCTCTTAGGCCCGCCAGCATATAGTGACTGGACGCAGAACGTTCTACACGATCGAAAGTGCTCGTGGCCGTCATTGTTGGAGGCGGAATGGCGAGATATTGGGATCAAAACCCAAAAAAGAGAAGATGCTCGGGTTCTGCGGTAAGAGCAGAAAGTACGAGAAATTTGCAGCCACTAACATTGTGCCTTGGGCGTAGTAGTGCCTTGGGCGTGGTGCCAGGCCCGGCCGGGTGGCTCCCCACAAATTGCAAATCACCGTTGACACAAACCGCCTCGACCCCGGCTTGCTGGTCCCCTCTAGCCACCACTAGCCCCGACGGAGTTCCAGTTTGTGGCTAGTTCTTAGCGTAGCAACCACGAAAAACAAGAAATCCCACTGTCGAGCTGGGCCCGAGCTAGATCTCGCACTAGCCACTGGCGCAGATAGTTACGTAACTCGCTCAACTTTGCAGATCTAGCAATCTCGGAAGTGTGCCCTAGTACTGTGGGTGTATGTGACTGAGGAAAGCGAGTGCGTAAGCGAGAAAATAGCGAAAATCGCCAATTGCAACTGGCGGCATTCGGCATGATTTTGGGCTTTTCCCGGAGTTGCCATTTTTTTTCCTTGCCCTACGCCTGAATTTCCCACTTCTTGGTGCAGCGGGTTCATCCCGCCAAATCAGACGCCGGTTTAACCGCTGCAGGCCTTTTATCATTGCTCCATGTGGCACAGTAGCTGCCTAGATTACAGCACCCTTTCTTAAGCACGGCGGGAGCTTTCGAGCCGCTTAAAATATTTTATTTTCTTTGAGGCGTAATATAAGGCGGACGTTGCCAGCGGGAGCAGATTTAAACTTTCGATTTTTTTTGCTATACCATTTCCATATCAACAGCTTGACGAGGTCCAATCTGCAAGCTCTGCGCACACATTTCAACTCCCGCCTCAACACACTCAGAGGCTACTACTATGTTTGTGAACATCAAGAACTTCATAAAGCACGGGAAGGCAGCCTCCACGGCCAGCCAACCTCAGACAAAAACTGTCAAACCAGGAAAAGGTGACTACGGCCTCACAGCGTCAGAAGCACGACTCATAGAGGCCTCTGACTCGTCCATCGCTGAAAACGCCATCTTACCCTCCGACTTGGACTACTCAGACGAGTCCGGATCGTCTCAGGACGACGTGAAGAACCTCAAGAAGCACGCCCCCACCAGTATGGCGCTGTCCGACTACAGGCAAGCCAAACAGGAAAAGTCCGATAGACACAGAGCAGAACAGCCCAACCATGGCCAGCACCAGCACGGCCAGAACCCAGAAAACTACGAATACGCTGCCAAGCTCGTGGAGGAAGAGCGCCGCAAGCGCTCCAGGGCCCAGAAATACCCCAACCTTGACAAGTACGAGGTGATGGAGAAGCTTGGAGACGGCGCCTTCTCTGTGGTCTACAAGGCCAGAAACAAGGAAACAGGCCGTCACGTTGCCGTCAAGATCCTCCGCAAGTACCAGATGGACAATGCCCAGAAGCAGGCGGTGTTGAAGGAGGTGATTATCATGAGACAGCTCAAGCACCCCAACATTGTCACTTTCATTGAATTCATCGAGAGCGAGCCCTACTACTACATAATCCAGGAGCTCGTGGGCGGAGGCGAGATCTTCGCTGCCATTGTGAACTACACCTACCTTTCAGAGAATTTGGCCCGCCATGTTCTCTACCAGGTTGCCTTGGCGGTGCGCCATTTGCACGAGGAAGTGGGAATCGTCCACAGAGACATCAAGCCAGAGAACTTGCTTTTCCTGCCCATCGAGTTCAAGCCCTCGCTAAATCCTATCTCCAAGTTGAGGAGATCGGACGACCCGAAGTCGAAGGCGGACGAGGGTGAGTTCACTCCCGGCTTGGGCGGCGGCACGATCGGAACAGTCAAACTTGCCGATTTCGGTCTTTCCAAACAGATCTGGGGCCACAACACGAAAACCCCATGCGGCACCGTCGGCTACACTGCCCCTGAAATCGTTCGTGACGAGCGCTACTCGAAGGAAGTCGACATGTGGGCCCTTGGCTGCGTGCTCTACACCATGTTGTGTGGTTTCCCACCATTCTACGACGAGCGCATCGAAACCCTCACAGAAAAAGTTGCAAAAGGTGAATACACCTTCCTTGCACCCTGGTGGGACGAGATCAGCGCTGGCGCCAAGTACTGTGTATCTCGTCTTCTCACTGTGGACCCCAAGCACCGTTACACGATTGACGAGCTTCTTCGGGACCCATGGTTGATGGAAGTGGGCAGAAGTTACGAAACTTCCAAGCCTAAGCAGCCTAAGTTCACTTCCCAAATTGGTCGCCTCAATTCGAACTTCAACAAGCAAGAATTGTACTCTCCGGCTGCCAACGCCATGCGTGACGCTTTTGACATTTCCGCTGCTGTTCACCGTGCTGGCGAGGAAAACGCATACTATGGCCGTTCTACGCTTCCCAACATGATGGAGGAAGAAGAGAACTCCGAGCAGGACGCCAGCACGTTGTTTGCTCAAGAGCAAACGCTTTCTGAGAAGAACTTGTTTGACTTGAACTTGCACGGTGCATCTATACTCGAGAGAAGAAAAAACAAGGCTGTTTGTTAAATATCTCGCAGCTACAGCAAGCTGGATGGATAAGCTGTTCCAGCAAAAATTAACTTCTGGAAATCAGAAAGTCATGGACAACGTGGTGGACGTTATAGAGAGGTAGAGATTGTGTTGATATGTTTTCACACTAGGGCCTTTACCGGGTGGTTTTTCAGTTCTTTTCGATTCTGGATTGCCAAAATGCATTCCAACTTTACATTTAGAAACATATTTTAGCAACATTATCTTCCATTGTAGCGCCGCAGTAGTATCTCATTTACGAGGTGCTCAGATGATGACTGTAGTCATCGAGAAGTAGAAACTAATTTCATAAAGATTAGAAAAGAATGAGCTCAATTGTCCTTAATTTCGACTTGCTCTATACCTTAAGCAAACTTTTTTTTTTTCCAATTTTTAGTTCCTCATTATCAGCAGATATTGCTTTTTGAATGCCTTTGTACTCGCATAACGATTTTTGCGAATGCATCTCCACAAGTATAAATTCCGGAAGGCGAGTCACGTGCCGTACTTATCAACAGCCATATTTCAGATTTACGAATCCAGATCGCCGGTGTCTTCTGGAGCTGGTTATTTGTTTATTATTGAATTTCTTTTGCCTCCGCTATGCAAGAGCAAGAAATCACAGACTTGACGTCCGAGATTCTCGAGTTTGACCTCGAGCTCATACTCAAGTACGCAGCCTCCGAAGATGTGCAACCGAAACTCAAGAAAGCCAAGGTCGAAACAGAAAACACAGATTGGTTTCCCGTTATAAATCGTCGTGCACGGGCCCTACACCAATCTCCAACCGAATTATCAGCTTCGGTCATCGAAAGTTTCACCGAAAACCGGAATTCCACTCTGACAAATGGAGTCTTCTCGTTTTCAACTGACAATGTTGAAATCAGGGCAGGCACATCCGACCCCAACCTTCTACTGTTTTTGAACAAGTCGAAAGGGACGCTCAAGAAGGGCACATTGGTGTCTTTGATCCTAGAAGATGCAGACGAAAGAGCTAAGATAATGAACGAGCTCAGGTTCATCAATAACCGCCTCAAAAAGTGCAAGCCCCACTTCCAGGTTTCCCAGCTCACCCTAACAATCAATCTTGATACCAACAGCAACACCGTTGAGGTGATTTTGGACTACAGGGTGAGGCTCGAGCCCCTGTTCTACAGATACTTCTCATCAGATGTGTCTACCCTGCTCAACTCGATCCTCAGTCCCTACATCACTCCATACCCCACTGACACGGATTCTTTCTACAGCAATTATGAAAGCATGCCCACAGACGCTCATCTTTTTTATAAGGTCATCACGGATAAAACTAGCAGATTGCCCAAAGTTGACAGTCCCATGTCACACCCACATTTGCTCACCGACCTCCTTCCATTTCAAAGAAAGACAGTGAAGTGGATGTTGCATAAAGAAAGCATGTACTACGACGACGAAACTAGGACGGCAAAGTACGCTCCTTTAATCTCCCCTACCCTTGTGTCAGGTCTTCAGCGTTTCCCTGATGTCGATCACGAGGCGCTTGATAAGGAGATATATCCCGTTTTGAACGAGTTATGTTACGGCTGGAACCGTGTTTTGTACAAAGATGACATTTGCTGGGTCAACGAGTTCACAGGAAATATCCTCACTCGGGAGCACGTTGTAAAATTTCTCAATGAGTCTCTTGCTGAGCTCAACAAGGAGCCAATGCCGGCTCGGGGGCTTCTATCGGAAGAAATGGGCCTCGGAAAAACTATAGAGGTAATAGACTTGGTCCTACTAAACCAGCGGCCTGCAAATGAGGTTGGCCAGGAGATTAAGCTACAGTTGCAGAAAGAGGGAGATGTGAGAAGTGTGATCAAAGCAAAGACGACTCTCATTACTGCTCCGCAAACGATTATTCACCAGTGGTATAATGAGATCTCTCGGTTCAGCCCGAGTCTTCTGGTTACGATTTACCGAGGCCTAGGGAAGTATCCTGAACTCTCAAACATTCCACGCTACATTGGAGAGTACTTGAGGAGATTCGACATCGTTCTATTGAACTACGCCAACATGTCGAGTGAAGCAGATTACGCAAACTATACCTCGAGACACATGACGACTCGTGGTGGAAAAAAGAGAACAGCTACTGAGGCTGCAGAAGAAACGGCAAGCGAGCTTGCCGCTGTTGAAAGCTTCAAGGCTGAATTTAGAATGAACGAGAGAGATAGCGCACCAGCCGATGCTATACTAAGTCAGAAACGGTATGAGCGTGCTGTAATGGATGAACTTGCTGCCAAGATCAGGAGGCAAGATCTCAGCAAAATTCCACATACGGAGTACTATGAGTCTCCACTAATGCTGAGTCAATGGTGGAGAGTCATCATGGATGAGGTTCAAATGGTGTCCTCGGTGGCTTCAAATGCTTTCAGCACAGCGTCCTTGATTCCACGTTTCCATTCCTGGGGTGTCTCAGGTACTCCGGCTCGACTGGTGGCAGTTCTACAATTCTTGAGGTTCCCTCCCTTCAATTACGACATTTCTAAATTTTGCTGGAGGAAGGTTACTCAGTATCCAGAAAGTAATGTCGATTTTGTCAAGATCTGGCTGTACTTAGCCCTTCGCCATACTAAGGCGATGGTTGACGACGACATCAGGCTACCTCCACAACGACGGATTCTTCTCACTATTCCGCTTACGAAGGTTGAGCAGGATAAGTATACACAAATGTTCGAGTCTTGTCTTGCCTCGATTGGCATCTTCCTTGACCTGAAGCAAGTGCCTAGTCGAAGCGAGTTGTCGCTGTCCGATTGTGTTCATCTTAGAGCATGGTTGGTCAAGTTGCGACAGCTTTGTGGAAACCTTCAAATCGGAAGTCTCCCGATCTTCAAGGGCAAAAGGAGTAAATTCTTGTTGCAGGGTTTGCCTGAAATGAAGACTCTTGAGAGCGTTTTGGATGATATGATGAAAAGTGTTCTCGCTGAAATCAATGAAGGAGAGAGGAACGTCATCAACAAACTCCTTGACATTGCTCAAATTCTCGAATATGTCTTCTTGCCCGAAAAAGTCGTCGAGATTTTGGACAATGGTCTTTACGAGGTGCTGAAATTGATAACGCAAGTGGAGGCTCGTTTACAAACGGATCTTTCCGAACTCAGCAGTCTTCGGCTGTTCCTCAAGAAGAAGGATGTTTTGACGAGTCACCAACTCGCTACTGGAATGGAGGATGAAGACGTCGAAAGCGAACAGGAAAACGAGCAGGTGAAAAAAGAGGAACACGACGAAACCAGCTCCACCGAAATCAATGAAAAGGTTGGCCGCTTTCATAGATTGAAGGAAAGCACAAATGCAGACAAAATCCGACTCAGGTCTCTCAAGATGCTCCAGCACAAATGCTACTTTTTGCTAGCCTCCGCTCATTTCCAACTATATGATGAGGAGTATCAGAAGAAGATTTCGGAGAAGAAGGTTGAATTCGAAACTTTGAGCAGCCTTCAGGATAATGTGATTGGTGTCAAGCTTCTCAAATCCGATGAACTCGAGACTTACAGACAGTCAAAGGGCGTTTCGGGGTCAACAACGTTCTCAAGACCAAACTACTTGGAGGATTTCCAGGCTCCCGAGAACTTGAGTCTAGAGGAACAGAAGATCGAACGACACAAGCACCTTGAGCTGAAGTACTACGAACAAGCTGAACAATGCAGAAAGGAAATTTTGAAGCATTCGATCAAAGAGGTCCATGAGTCTCTCAAAAAACGCATTCTCAATAAGGCCATCATGGATCGTAAATCATTTGTGAACGATGGACAAAGCTCCTTCCCCAAAACGTCATCAAAGCTTTTAAAGGGTCTTCCCAAAATCCAGATCGAGGAGTTGAAAGAACTTGTGGGCACAGCGAAGGTGAAGCATTTGATGACGCAGATCAACACAGTCGTTCAGGAACTCAACAAGCAGGCGGAAGTGATCTCGGACTTTGTTGAGCAGTTGGTACAACTCTTGAGCAACCCGCTTTTGTCAGACGAAAAGAGTCCAGATGGAGAGGAGTATGAAAAGTCTTTGGAAGACCAAGACCGCGCTGCTTGTTTGATGGTAGTTCTATCACAACTTTTGATGGATCGTTCAAATGCCATATACGAGAGCAAAACACGCATTACTGATATAAAGAAGAAGCAGGAGAGGGATTTGAAGGAGGAAGCGAAGAGAGTGGAGGATAAGGCATTCCTCAAGGTGTTACAGAAGACCCGAGCTGGATGTCGACCAAAGTCAGATCTTTCTTTTGAGGAGCTTCTTCAAGATGCCAGACTTCTAGAATTTGAAATGAAGGAATCTAGAAGCGTACAAGGAGAGGCATTCCTGGAGATTGCCGAAGTTTTGAGATCGATCTTCGAAAACGAGAAAAATTGTCAGGAGCTTCTACAGAAAGAAATCAGCAACTGCTACAACGCAGTATTCAACGCTAGAGTTGAGTACTTCAAACAATTGCAACAAATTTCAGACAGTGTGCAAAGCCAAACATATTGCACCGAGCAAGACAATCTTGTCGCATCCAAGATCAATTCAGAGGTTGCTTCTAGTCTAATGCTTTTCACAGCGGCTCAAAGAAAGCTTACAAGAGCTGTTTCCCGCTTCCGCTACCTCTCGACTTTGATTCCCGAGGACGAGAAACAGGTCAAGGATGAAGACAATCTCGAGGAGGCCAACGAGTGCATTATTTGCCAATCTCTGATTATCATCGGGTCTCTTACCCCATGCGGACATAAATTCTGCAAGGCTTGTTTGGATGAGTGGCTCAAAGCACGCTCGTCTTGCCCTATTTGCAAGACTTACATCACCAGAGACACTGTGCATCACTTCACTCACTACGAGTCTGATCTAAAGGCGCAGGCTGTGGAGAATGGGACACATGACTCAAGCGCTCAAAGCACCCATAAAGACTCCGATGTTGTGCATCAGGTTTACAAGCAGTTAGACGAGGCAACGTTGAAGAAGATATCACTGATTCAATTGAAGAACTCGTATGGCTCGAAGGTCGACTTGATCGTGAAGCAGGTGCTTTACTTGCGAAGCGAGAATCCTGAGGTCCAGATTGTTGTCTTCAGTCAATGGCAAGATCTTTTGGTTATATTGGCATTTGCTTTTGATATGGCTGGAATTTCCTACGTTTCTGCGAAAGGTTCTCATGTTGCACAGTATAAGAACAAGAAAGAGGACCCCGTGGAGGAGTTCAAAAAGAAAGACAATATGAAAACATGCTTCTTACTCAATGCTCAGGCCCAGGCTAGCGGACTCACTCTCATCAATGCCACTCACATATTTTTGTGTGAGCCATTGGTTAATACTCCAGTGGAATTGCAAGCAATTTCAAGAATCCACAGAATTGGACAAACCCATGTCACTACTGTTTGGATGTTTGGAATCGAGAATTCCGTGGAAGAGAACATTGTTGCTTTAGGAACCAGAAACAGGCTCGAATACTTGAAGGCCAATGCAAAAGAGAAGAAGGCTGGACCTAAGCGAAGACGGATCATGATGGCCGATTCTGAATCCTCTGACTCTGATACAACCAGAAGCTCAACGCTAGCAGACGCGGAGCTCAAAACAGCCGAGTCATATGCCTTGTCTTTGGGCCTTACTTCAGAAAAAAGTACTGGTAGGGTCTTTTCTGGAATCAGTGAGTCTGTCAGCGATTCGGACATTCATCAAGTGTATTTTGGGAATGTCGGACCGACGGAAGTCAAGGAGACAATCTCCTCCGAGAACGGTGTCACCAAAACAGAGACATAGCTCATTACACTTAGATTAGACGAAATGATTTTTCCTCATTAAATTTTAGAGACCTAGATTCGTTTAGGCATTTGAGTCATGTACTTTCGAATGGCAATTTTCGCCAAACTGAATCGTCTTATCTTCATTACCTGTATTATATACTTAAACATTGACACTCAAAAATGAACCCTCGTCGTAACCCTGATAAATCTTACCCTGCTCAGACAAATGCTGGCACTGTTCTCTCACGACATCAAGAGAAACGCCCAAGGTCTCGCTTATCCAGGAGATGGGCACACCCTCTTGCATGGAGCCTGTGTTCTCGTCAATGACCTTCTCGATCTTCCTCGTGATGTCATTGCCACCCGAGCCGTTTTCGTTATCTTGCACAAAAAGTCCGTTTTCCTCCTTCTTTTGCACCTTGCCCTTGCTCAAGATGCCCTGTGCCTCCAAATGGTTGGAAATGGCATATAGCATATGGTAAGCAATCTCGTTGTGGTCGGTGACTTCTCGAATCACGGCGTGCTGGATGCTTTTCTTCAGGTTGAACTCCTTCAAAGCACCAGTCACGTACACGTATTTGTTCTCCAAGGCCAGAAACTTCTCTGCCTCTTCAGCAGCCGAGGAGATTTTCTCGTCAATCCAACGTTTCACGTCCATGGAGCCTGTTCCGTCCTCCAAGGTGATTGTCACGGCGCTGCTGCTGTTTTCGACCTTTCT
Source organism: Candidozyma ruelliae (assembly GCA_030582895.1). NCBI lineage: Eukaryota > Fungi > Ascomycota > Pichiomycetes > Serinales > Metschnikowiaceae > Candidozyma > Candidozyma ruelliae. The sequence continues at coordinate 442,213 of JAJMHE010000004.1, forward strand.
GATGATGCCCACGAAGGAAACCATGTTCAAAGTCACGTTGTGGATGATGAATTCGCCATCTGGAACTGGCTGGGTAGCATCGTTGATTTCTTTGATGGTCACGGGACTCAAGGATGATCTCGTTTGTTGACGTTGGGAGTTGTTGTATTCGGAGTACTGGGCATCGACGTTGAAGCCGCCGTCGCCAAAATTGTCGTAATCCATGATGGTGTTATCGTGTTACACGTAGAATTATCAACACTTGATACTCACTAGCGCGTCGGTCACGTGCGCGAGGACCCAACCACTACTAAACAAAGGGATATGAAAGTTTATTTTTTCGATTCAAATTATGCTAATAACTCTAGAGAGTGTAGGTCTGTGTAGTTTTGTGCAAAGCGTGGGTGGCTTGCATGCTCATTAGAAGGTGTACTTCGACTTCTCTCTTACCTTTTTACCGTAGAAGTAGAACGCGAACGGAACGGGCACCATGAGCGCGGCAATGCCTCCCAACAAGGTACTGGCCCACTTGATCTTCATGCCTGTGAACATTTGACGAGCGAAAAGCGGGAAAGCGGCACCGAAAGCCGATCTCAAGAAAGTATTTCCAGCCAAGGCAGAAGCAGCGTAGAAGAGGTAACAGTCGATGATATAGTTCAAGCAGGGCAAGAAAATCATAAGAAGACCCATGCCGATTGGAACTGTACCGAGGGTTGGCACAATCCAGTGCACTCTGTTGCCGAAGGCACCTCCCCAACCGAGCCAGAACAAACCAGCCACGAAAAGAATACCACCCACCATCATGGGAGGCAATCTGGCCTCGGGAACACCCTTGCCACCGTTGGCCTGGGCAGCTTTATTGTAGCCTCTTTCCATCCAGATACTCACGATGCCTCCGAGGAACGTTCCGATAAACATTGCAATATATGGCAACTCGGCAACACCCTGTTTCCAACCGTACTGGCCGCCGAAAATAAGAGGCACAGCGGTCAAAAACAAATAAAGTAAGCCGTAGATGAAGGCGTTGTAGATGGTGATAAGCAACAAAATAGGCTCGGTGAACAACATGACCAAGGGTCTGGAGATGTTCTTCTCGACAATCTCCTTCAACGACAAGCTGTACTCCTCGTGAGGAGCGTGGATGCCCCAGTTGCCCGTTCTTCGCCTCAAAATCTCGGCTTTCCTGACCAAAATGACCGCAGAGTGCGTTTCTTCCAAAGTAAAAACCATAGACACCAAGGCAAATGCTCCGATCAAACCCGACATGTACGAGGTCCATCTCCAGCCCATGTGGCGATTTTTGGTGATGAAAGCTCCGAGAATGGGCGCCAACATGGGACCGCCAAACAAGACCATGGCGAAAATGGACATAGCCTTTCCTCTGATGTCTGCGTTGAAAATGTCAGCAAGCACGGCTGGCGCCACAACCAAAGGCGCAGCACCAATGAAACCAGCGAGAAAACGACAAATCATAACCGTTTGGATGTCCTTGGCGGCTCCGACCATCATGCAAAAACAGACATAGCCGAAACTGGATGGCACAAGGACGATTTTTCTTCCGTACAACTCGGACAAAGGACCCCAGATAACGGGGCCAGAGGCAAAGCCAAAAACGAAAAGAGACGTGCCCAAAGTGGCTACAGTGAAGCCCACGTGGAACTCCTCCATGATTTGCGCTGAGCCCTCAGAGAACATTGCTGAACCCATACTGACCGACAAGGCACACAAGGCGACGTTGAAACAGCACACAACTTTCTGGAGAAGCGGCCAGTTCTGCGGGAAAAGCGGGTCTTCGGGCCCGTCGTAGGCCACGGCGTAAGGGTCCCTTTTAGGTAGCATAGGTGGATAGTCTTTTCCTCCGCCCATAGGGGGCAAGGGCTCGTCGGATTCCTGGGCCGACTTCTCTAGCTCGTCTGCATTGGTCAAGCGCCGGCTCAATTCCCTCGAAAGCTCCTCGTCCGCAAAAGAGCGTGTTTCCGTCAGGGTGTTTCTCCTCCTGACACTCATTTCTTCGCCTACAAAAGCGTGCGGGGTGTTTTCGGAAGAAGTGCTGTTGTTGTCCTTTGGAAGCGCCTCGGTCTTGGTGCCAGGTTCGTCCATCGACTGTCTGGTGGTGGAGTTTGAGTCGGACTCGGAGTGGTTGGTTTGGGCTTCAAGGTGGGAAGGTGAATTTATCGCTTGCGGGGGACTCGTGTATTCCGGAAACGCATTGTTGGCGCCGGTGCCGCTGTGGACGTCTGAGGGCATTGTCGAGCAGGGCGAATTCAAACTTTGAAAATAGCAAAAGAGGAAAAAGCAAAAAGGTCAAAGCTACTGCGGATTGGGGGACTCGATGAGTATATATACTGTTCGGGCGGGCGATGTACGTCGGGTAAGTCGCAGGTGTGCCGACGCAGGGAATAACGTTGGGAGGAGGGAACCACCACAAGGGAAGTGGGCAATACAAGAAGAAAATGGGTTAATACGTTTATGGTCAAATTGGGAAAGTCAGAGGACTATATTTTTTTCTGTCTTGTTCCATTTTTTTCCCCCTTTCTTCGTCTTCGTTGACACTTGCTTTCGGCTTTTGCAGCAACTGCCATCACCGAAGTATTCGGCACCTTCCAAAACGAGGCTAAACATACCGCACCAACCGGGAGTGTGCAGGTGCTGTTTTGCAGCCTTCCCATTGCTGACCAGGGCAGCGAGAGAATAAAGAAGGAGAAGGACAAATTTAAGGCCAAAATTGAAGAATTGTAGAGAATTCCAGCTGTGTTTCCCGAAACTCGTCTAGATTTTCTTTTTTCTCTCCTTTCATCGGGATCGGAACTTAGACCCTGCCGCGAGCCGATGCCCTATCACGCACCGTTCGGCGAGTTTTCTGTCCGAGAATGACATTGTTGTTGAAGGTGTAATAGAAGTAAGTGGATTTGGAGTTTTTCTACTTTCCTATTTTCGTCTTTGCCCGATTGTGCATGTTTCCAGAAGCTTGTCTTCAGCCGTGTGCGATCGACGCTTGGCATGGTGCCATTAAGCGAAAGCCAGAGCGAACACCAAACGAAAACGAAGAAATTCAAGAACTCCTCAAAATCAAAACACTCAAATGTACGTCTTTATCGACATTGTCATTATGAGCCCTGCCTGGTTCGAGGCGCCGGGCCCACCGGTTCGCCGGTTGCTGGTGCAGGGTCTCTGCAAAAAGCAGAGAATGAAAGGTATTCTTATTCCGTCAACGCCAATTCCGATTAAGCTCCACAGTTGATAAGCCAGCCAAGAAAAAAAAATAATCAAAGCGACACTCTTTGGTCGGGGGCCTCGTAAACGTCAAAGCGGTCTAATTGTTCTATTTTCTGCGTGCGGCATTGTATTGTCTCTTACGAGGCCTATGGCGATTGTAAGACAAAATCCCGAGATTTATAAAATCCGTAGCTAGCCTTGCTTCAAGGCGGAAGATGCTAATGTCCGGGGAGTTTAGTGGGCGCAAGGGCGCCTAAAATGGCGAAGATTCTCCTCGGATCAGGGAAAGCGGTGTGGTTAGCAGCCACTGGCTGCAAATTCGGAATTGTTCGAGATTGAGTAATTCAGTACAGAGCGTAGAATTACGAGCTGATCATTTTTTGAATTCAAAACGTTCCAACTTTCTATCGTATGTTTTGCTGAACGTTTGCGATACTGTTTACGCAAAGCGGCACTTCTAGAACCCGGCTGTGCCTAATAAGATGACGCAATCCGGAAGAGTTTGCGTTCCGGGACTTTTCGGCACTTTCGTGGGGCTGTCAAGTTTTGGGGATAAGCCAGGGAGCTCGATAAGCGTGAGTGCAGTTTGGGGGGAATCAGGATGACAGCACCGTGGTGACGTAGGGTTCTGATTTCTGAAATGCTGGTTTTGTGGCTTCTGCGTTCCTCGTATTTACGAGCTCCAGAAGCTTGAGTCAATGACAACGGTAATGAGTACGCAATTACGAGATATGGGCCATTGCTCGACAGACCAGAGAGAATCCTAATCTCGGAAAGCAATGAGGCAAGGAGTAGAGGATAATCCGAAAAACATTCAGTAGCCTTCCTAGTCACAAGGAGGACGTAGCTGTAATCCGGAATAACTGAAAACGCCATTATAAACATTAACACAAAGATTGCAAAATGTGATTCATCATCTGTGGATCATGTTTTCGACGGGACTGGCAGAATAGCTTGAGATGCTCTGAAATGTAGACTTCAACCCTTTCGATGCATGAGTACTATAGAGCCAGCACTGGGTCCTTCTAAACGGTTGATCTTACACAACATTTCTCCAGCAAAATAATTTGTGCCCGAATATGGTGAACTGTATTCTTCCTTGGGATTTGGATATCACCATTTTCAATTGTGGGCAGGGTGGCTTGTCTCTGCTTCCTAGGTCTCGATCTGGTAAGGAAGAGGAAATCATGAAACTTTCCCAAACCAGGAATCATAAATATCTTAAGGCTCGTCCTTCCTTTTCCCTCCCAAACAATATTACTAGATCATCAAATTGAAAAAGTATTCTCTTCCCTGCTCCATCTCCAAAGCACTCCACATCACTGCACACACTGAGGAACCAACTACATATGCTGCAAACGGGCTCTGACAAAAACCCACACCAGACGGATCGAGAAAATAATTCTGCCTCTACTGGCTCCCTCGAAACCCGAAAAAACCAGATATCCCCTCGGATTCCCGATCTGGCCATAAAAAACGTGTTTGAGTTGGATGCCCTACTAGACCACCACGGTGAGTATACCACCGAGACACTTGATGCGTTGAAGGCCGTGGGGCTCCAGGCCTTGGAGGAAACAAAAGATGTACAAACTTCGACTATTGGTAACTCCGTTCCACATTCTTTATCTCCGAAACCACACCCTAATCCAACAGTCTCTCACTACCAGCCCAGTGAGCGTCTCTTCCAAATTGCATATAACCCAAACGAAAAAGCGAAGCGTCTAGGACGACCAAGAAGACACATAGGTGCCACTTCTGCAGTACCTTCTGAGGAAACGGCAGTAAAAAACTCCGAAACTTCGAAATTGCTAAAGTTTCGTCTCGACGATATGCCGCCCGAAGGACCTGGATCTCGCGGTGGAAGCCCTGAAGACAAGAAGAGAGCGGGAAACCTCTCTGAGCCTAGTGCTGTGAAAAAGAGGAAACAGTCCGTGCTCAATTTTGCTGTTGCCGATGCTCCAAACACTGTGGGGCTTGAGGTGTCGTTGAAAGCGCCTGAAAGTGAGAATGCGGCCGTGGAAAGTGTCTCCGAAGCGGTCAAAACTGAGGAAACGCCAGTTGCAGCGAGTTCCGAGGCGTCTAACGGCAAATCAGAAGCTGAACCTGGAACTCCTGTCAAATCTGAAACTGCTACATCTGAAATCGCCAGCGTGCCGCCTTCTGAGCCCGATACTGCCCAGCCCGATGAGGCATCAGTGGTTTCTGAAGAAATCGTCGAAATACCGCCTGAACAGGGCTCCAATGGCACGGCCAAGACCAAAACCAAGGCCAAGCCTAAACCAAAAGCGGAACCAGCGCCCAAAACCAAGCACGTCACGCTAAGGTTCCGCAACAAAATCACAAAAACGTCGATTGTTCGTGAACGCAACAGGGTCACGAGAACGTACCCAGGCCCGTTGGTGGCTTTGCACTACGATATCTACGATGACAACCTCTTTGAGGCAAAGGAAAATGCCACTGTGGTTCACGAGCGCATAGCATTTGGGTTTGATGTCAAGCCCAGTCCGCATCTGGCAGACATCATATTCATCATGGCGTTTCTCGCCAAGTTTCCCGAAATCATATATGTGGGGCACATTGGGCCGCAGGATATAGAGTACGGATTGGGCCTTGCCAGGGATCCAGACTCAGAGGAGCCCGGAGTGTCTCGACTCATGGACGACTTGTTTTGCAAGCTACTCACTCTTTTGCTAAACAGAAAGAAAATCATCACGCCAGGAAACTACAAAAGTGGAATTCAGGAGCTCCGACAGTCATACATCTCCCTTGGCTTGCCTCAGGAATGGCGTGACGACACATACATTCGAGTGGTCACTACGGTGCCTACTGACATGAAAGCTGACCATGTGGACCCCACTAAACCTCCAGTGCCTCAAGAGGATAATTGTGAATATCTGGCACCGCTGGAGAAGCTCAATCCCATGCACGAAAAGGCCTTTGAAGAACAGGGACTCGCAGGCATCGCCAACCCCGTTGATAGACTCATAATGATGCGCTGCTTGGTTCTTTGGAGTCTTTCCGGCTCAAATGTTCTTAAGACACATCTTGCTCAGATCGTGAATAAGCAGGAGATTGCTGGTGAGAAGGACACGATCTACGCTTCTCGTCCAATTCTCAAGGGCTTTGCACAGACAATTGAACTAAAGAAGGATCTCGAAGCTAAAATCTACAAAAAAGGCAAGGTGACTGCCTCTCCTCAAGGCACACCAGACCCAGACTCGTCTCAGCGATACATCGACCCCACCTCCGATCCAATTGTGCATCCCATGGCCCTTAGGCTCAACGAGTTTATTGTTGGCGACTGTGGGTTCAATGTTGGACGGTTTTACTTGGTGAGAATGGCGGATCCCGCTGGAGGCGGCATTTCTAGTGTTGATAAAATGAAAGCTGTCGCAAAGGACCCCACGGGGATCAAGCTCAGTATTCCGTCCAGGTTCAAGCTTTACGTGGAGGATGTTCACTCTGTGCTTTTGGAGTCTTTACGAGTCCACGGTCCTGAGTTTGACAAGGAAGGAAAAGAGGTTCCCAACTCCTCCACTTATGATGATTCCAAGCATTGGTACGAGGTTGCTAGCAATGCTGCAGAACTTACAGCCTTCACCAGGCATCTAGCACAAAAGCTCGGTCTTGGTGCATTTGCTTCAGAAGATACACCCCGTTTGTCACAGAACAGTGTGGCATACAAGCCAACGCTATACATGTACCAGTATCTTTCCTTGGTAGCTCCGCTTATGGAGAGTTTCGAAAAGATGGAGCAAAGCTCAGGATCGGCAGGGTCAAGGACATCGAGGAAGAAGGTCGACTACAACGTCGAGAAGAGCCTTCATAATTTTGAAGATGGCTACGATGAACATTTACGTGACGATGGTGACGACTCTTATGATGAAGGCGAGGGACTGGAAGTGGACGATGAAGAGTATCTGGAATAGTCACAGACATTTAATGTAGCTTACAAGACCCATGTAAAATACAAAAAATCTTCTCGAAATATTGTACAATATCTAGCTACCTAGTTAATATTACAGCTCTGGCCCAATGCTTAGATCTTCTGGGCACCCAATAAGAGATCAACCTTCTGTCTCAACTCCTGCTCATGGTCCTTGAAGTACTGTGCCTTTCTGACCTCCTCCTCGTTGAACCCTTCTTCGCTCTTCAAAGCCTTGAGTGTTTCTGACTGGCTTTCCAACCATCTCTTGATGAAAACGACGGGATCCTCGCTCAACTCTCTGTAGAACTGTTCTCTGCTGTTTGCACTCTGAAGAGCAACAATGCCGAGGGAAATTCTTTGGTTGATGTACTGAATGAGCTCGTCAGACTTGGACATGCTCTCGAAAGCTCTCTTGTTCTCTTCGATGATTTCCTTTTCAAGCGACCTCATGGACAAGGGCAATTCAACGGGTATGTCTATCACAACATCGCCCAATGTCGTGGATCTGGTGGTGTCGACTTCGTAGTCAAGCACTATAGGCTGGCGAGGACGCAAGTGTGGCTGTATCAATTGGTAGAGATCCTTGAACTTGAAGGAGTCAACCTTCAATAAACCTCTCAAAATATCGTCACATTGAACAACAGACAAGTCTGTCTCCTCGTTTTCTTGGTTTAAGGCTTGCGAAGAGAGAGAGGAAGCAGAAACAGCGGGCACGGAATGATAGTTCTCTGCATTCTTGAAAAGCTTCTTGAACAAAACGTACTGCCAGATCAGGTAGATCAACTCCTGCTGGGTAGCTTCACGCTTTCCCGTGAACTGTGCGAGCTCCTCGGAAACCAGGAGCTTAAAACTGTAATCCTTTGTAAGAATGGCGACCTTGGCCTTAATTGGGAAAACACCTTGGCGCTTCACATCTATTCCGTCAAACTGCCACAGCAGCGAGCCGTTTCTCAATTGTGGGTTGCCAGCTTGGTTAGCGGCCTCGTTTCTCCACTCGATGATGTTTGACTGGTTGCCCTGCAAGGCTGGGTAGTCGTTGTTGGGTATTATTTCGATGGAAATACCTGAAAGGAAGGAGCTGAACTTCAAGTCGTCTATTTCCAATTTCTCGTTGCTGTCCGCTATGAAACGACCCTCAACACGCAATGTCCACGAGGAGTCGGAATTGGAAGCTTCGTTCACGCTTGTTTGGTTCTTTTGCCAAGGCTGGTTCTCACAAGTATTGTAAATGAAAACACGCAAGATCCCCGACTCTTTTTTCAAGCCATTTGGCTGCATTGACGATGCCTGTACTGACTGGAAGTCCAAGCCTTTTTGTGCTATAAGGAGGTCTAGTTGTCTTTCAGCATCCTGGAGTTTCTTGTAGAGATTCAAGTTTGGAACTTTGTCATATAGTTTTGAAGGAATGTTCACTTCTGTGGGTTTGTAGGAGATGGCTGGAGCAGCAGTTGCTGGCTGGTATATTTTCGAAGGAGCCTCGGCAACGGCGTTCTGTTGCCTGCCAACGAACCCTTGTGGAGAAGCCATTATCGTGTTGTAGATTTGGAAAACAACTAACAAAAAGTTTATGGTGAGAAACGCATCCGTACACCGCGAGGTTATGGTCGGTCCACGTTCAGAACGAAGAAGACGACTTTGACTTCGCATTGGTAGAAAATTAATTTTCGACTCAAGACGTTGAAGCTGGCTTTGAAGTGATATGCTGTTCTCTTTCATTGAGTCTGTGGCTTTGATTTTGGTGAAATTGGGCTAGTAGGCATCCCCGACGGAGGCTTACCGTTCTAGATCTCCAGGCTCAGAGCGAGCCGGTCTGAAATTCCAATTCCACCTAGGTATTTTTGTTTTCAGTTAGAGCCATTTAATTTAATTGTAAGTGAGTGATTTCCTCGACTTCTATCTTGTGAAGTAGAGGTTTTCTTTAATTTGCTCATACCTTATTCGAGCTACAGATAACGGTTTGGTTCTGACATGCTCTTGGTTAACTTGCACCCTAAACAGACCAAACTGCAATGAGTTGCTTCACAACATCCAAGTCTGTCTACTTTTGGGATTCATTCATCTTTTTTTTTTTTTTTTCCTTCCTTTCTCCATAAATCCAGCCACTCCCATGGTTGCAAAACGAACGTCGCACCGATTGTTGCAAACTGCCCGTACAACTAATGCACTTCAGCCTTCGAAAGCTTAAACCTTAATCGGCCCAACATTCGAATTTCGAATTTCAACCACCACAAAAAGATCACTCCCTCCACCCCCACTTAACACCCCGGGCATAAATTGCATCCAGTGAAGTCCGCGCGATTCCAAATCTACTTGACAGGACTCTAAGATCATTGCGTGGGATGTCGTCAACGCCGCCCACGCATGGCGTGAAGATCCATAAACGGAAAATAAGATCGTCGGGAAACACAGATTCTCGAAATGCCCGTCTCAACGACATGCGGAAACGGAAAAACAACTTCTTCTTGCGCATCAACTACCCTACGGTGATCACCTCAGTGATTTTGCCATTGGCAGCGTTTGCCTACCTTCTCCACCAGAAGCTCAGCATCATTCCAGAGAACAGGCACACGCTATATCTCTGCGTGGGGTATCACATTTTCACGATTTTGGCGTTCACCGCTGGCTACCACAAGTGCTACTCGCATCTGCTGTTTCGCCCCAGATTCGGCTTTCTCCAGGTGTATTTCGCCATTTTCGGCGCCAGCATCGGGCTTGGGCCCATCAGATGGTGGGCAGGGCTTCATAGAGCTCACCATCAGTACACAGACCACCCGGACAAGGACCCGTATTCGATAAAACGTGGGTTTTTGTGGGCACACTGGGGGTGGCTCTTGAAGAGATCCAAGAGTGATGCCTTTTTCCGGGAATACGTGGAGAACGAGTTTAGCACCGACGAGCCCCTCACACCCCATCCAGAGCTTTCCGGAGAGCGGTCCAAGACACAGTATGAGAATTTCACCAGATGGTACATCATATGGCAGGAGGAGCGGTACTGGTCGTTCTTCGTGTTCTCCACGGTGATTGTGCCAATAATTCTCACTGTCTACTTCTGCAACGACACGTGGATCAACGGCTTGATCTACCCGGGCTTGCTCAGGATGTTCGCGTGCCAACAGCTGCTTCTAAGTGTAGAATCCTTTGGGCATTCTCGAAGACTCCCCATCACAATCCCCACGCAACCGCTCAACGACAAGACGTCGCTGATCAACTGCATGAACCCGCTTTTCGCCATGATCACGTTTGGCCAGAATCTGCAAAACTACCACCACGAGTTTCCCCACGATTACAGAGACAGCTCGGCGTTGTGGGCTTACGATCCTACAAAGTGGTTTATTTCGTTGCTCTCGCACCTACGTCTTGTGGACGATGTCGCCAAGACCCCCACCAACTTAGTGGTTCAGCTCCAGATCCAGCAGCAGCAGGCTGTGCTTAATAGAAAACGGAGCCAATTGAACTGGGGAACGCCCATCTCGAAGCTACCGGTAATCACTGCGAGAGAGTTCAACAAGCTTTGTGTTCTGGCTGACAACAAGCATCGTATCTACATTGTGATACAGAACATTATTCACGACATCACACCCTTCATGGACCAGCATCCTGGGGGAATTGCCTTGCTTAAAGCGTCACACGGCAAGGACGCTACCAAGGCGTTCTATGGAGGAGTCTATGGCCATCTGACTGCTGCTGTCAATCTTCTTGCTACCATGAGGATTGGAGTACTCGCACTGGGTAACGATGAGGATGTCTGGAGAAGAGTGGCCAGGGAAGAGGGAGAATTGACGGAAAGGGGTTCAGGAAGGCAACAGAACGGGCTGCATTCGACAGCGGAAGCGGCGTAATCTTAATTATATACTCAACTAATTGCATTTCCATTCTTCTTGAGTCACCATAAGGCTGTATCTATGTGAAAACGTTCGCCATGAGAGGGCTTTTCCATACTTTATCGGGTGCTGTGCCATCAAGTAAAGCAGGATTATTATATTTCCCAAAATTCATGGAATACCTCACATTCCCTAATCTCTGGTTCTGAGTAAGCGCTTTTCGCAGCCAGTATTATCATCAGATCTCCTGCACTTTTCAACTTCCACACTATGACTACTTCAGTTCATTTCCCAAAGATCGACTACCGTGGAGCCACAGTGGAGGATTTGGACATTCGTCCAGCAATCTCAATCAACCCCTCCACCCCACTTACTAGGGCCTTTGAGGTTGCGTTTGAAAACGAGTTCACATACCTTCCTGTCATTGATGAGGAAAGGAAGACCCTTCTTGGAGTCTTGAATATGGAGGAGGTTCACAAGAAGAGAAAGGGCAACGACGGTCTCGAGCCCATTGCAAAGAACTACATGCTCTGGTTCAGCCAGAAAGCGAGAGCAAACTACGAAAAGGACCCATCCAAAAGAACTGCTACACCTCTCAACTCCAAGATTGTCAAGCCCAAAGCCGGAAACGGAAAACACTACCACGTGCTAACGCCGTTGACGCCTTTGGAGAAGCTTGCAGAGTTTTTCAACGCAGGAAACTACTTTGCCATCATCACCAATGGGGAGGGTAGCTTGGTCTATGGTGTGGTGACTCCAGAGGATCTCACGAAGTACGAACACGCCAGACCTCGTTTGTAGGAGAAAAAAAGAGAAAAAGAGACTAAAGAGGAAGAAAATCAGATGAGAGACAATGAACTACACTCAAGACTCATAATTCATATGTGTATAGCTACACCTCGGATTCATTATTGAGGAATTTCTAACACCAACTTGCCTGTAGTCTTTCTTGCTTCCAAGGCGGCCGTGGCCTTCGCATAGTCCTTCAAGTCGTAGGTCTCGATGCTGTACTTCAACTTGCCAGAGTTGACCTGATCGATCAAGATGGTGATGTACTTCTCCCAGTCCTCTTTTGCGGCAACATAGCCAAAGACACCCGGCGAAAGGAACCTGATGTTCTTTGTAGACAACCTCAAAGCCTCCAAGGGAGGAAGAGTGCCTGACGATGTACCAAAAGAGACGAAGGTACCCTTGTGTGCGAGAATCTCAAGGTTCACCTCGAACGCAGCACGTCCAACACCATCGAAAATGACGTCCACACCATGGCCGTTGGTAATTTCGGAAATTTTCTTGGGAATGTCGTCTGTCAGGGAGTTGACAAGGAACTCTGCACCCAAGTCTTTGGCTTGCTTCAACTTTACATCGCTTGAGGCGAAGGCAATTACCCTGCCTCCAAGAGCAGTAACGTATTGGGTGAATGCCAGACCAGTGCCACCTGCTGCGGCCCAAATAGCAACATACTCCCCCTTCTTAACTGGGTGTGCTTCTGTGGCAAAGGTAATGGCAGTCAAGCCCTGGATGAGAACGGATCCAAACAACTTCAACTTCTCGTCTGGGGTGTTTTCAGGCAATTTGTGGATCTGGAAGTTCTTCGAGAGGTCCACTTTCGTGTACTGAGCGAACGTGTTTGGCGACATGTAGAGGACTTTGTCACCTTCCTTGTAGTCCTTGACGTCTGAGCCAACAGCAACAACAACACCAGTGGCCTCCCTTCCAAAAATCATGGGGAGATCCGTGGGAAACAAGCCTTTTCTGAAGTACACCTCGAGAAAATTGACACCAGAGTACTTGTTCTTGATAATGAGATCGTGTGGTCCAGTGATCTGAGGTGTGTCAATTTCCTTATACTGGATGACATCAGTAGACTCGGAAGTTGCTTCCATCAAGGAGGCGTACTGTTTTTCTGGAATTGGCATTTTTGTCTTTGAAAGGTTAGTGTAAAATAGGCAGCAGCTTTATACTCCAGGGTTATGTGCTTCTTAGTAAGCAAGACCGTTGCAAAAGGTGGCAGCGAAGAAACGCAGTGTTATCATAACCACGAAGGTTTTCGGTTCCGAAATACCTCGCGAGATGCAACTTCAACGTGAACAAGTCTGTCGCTTATAAATTAGGTTTGCATTTTGTCCGCTTTACATAAAGGGTCTCGCATCTAACCATTGCAGAGGTCGGGACAAAGCAACATCCGAGCGCCACAATTTGGATTCCGGGAATTCCACATTCCGAAAATAGCTCACGTTCTTCCCTTTCTGGGCTTTTGGACTTTCCCTGGCTGAGGCCTTTTCAAGTTGGTTTTGGCCTTCTCTGCGAGAAGTCGCTCAACCTCGTCACCATGCTTCATCTTGCCCTCCTTGTAGGCATATTCCACGCTTATTTTATTATTCATGAGCAAAGCTCCGTTCATTCTCTCAATTGCCTCGTCACTGGCCTCGAAACTGTCGTACTCCACAAATCCATGGCCCTTGGAATTGCCCTCTTCGTCTCTCACCACCTGTGGCGGCTCTATAAGGTTTCCGAACTTCCGGAATGTCTCCTTCAAGTACTTACTGTCGACCATCGGATTCAAATTTTTCACGAAGAGCCTGGCCCCGATGCTCATGCCCACATCGTCCCCAGCGCCTGCACCAGAGGTCGAGTTCGTAGACTGGAGGTCTGTTTTCTTCATTTTCAAGGTTCTGCCGTAGAGTCTGATTCCCCTGAGTATTTCAAGAGCGTAGTCAGCGTCTGGGACAGTTCGAAACTCAACGAACCCATAGCCTTGGTGTTTTCGCAGAATTCGATCTTTGGGTAGATAGAGCAGCCTGACAGGCCCTAGCTGGATAAATAGCTCATACAAAAGCGTTTCGTCAACCTGGGGGTCTAGATTACCTACATATAGCGTGGCCTGTAGATTTCGGTCTGCGTCCAGCGGTTTCTTGAAAACATTCATGGAGTACTTGATGTGTTGATGCTCATCGAATACATAGTGCGCATTAGGTCTACAGACTTACCAAAGTATGCTATATGGTATTTATGCAGAGAATCCCTCGTCTTCCTCATACACCTGGGATTGTGTTATTTCAATGGGTTGAAGAGCCTCGTTTAATTTTGAATTGTCTTCTTCGTTCTTGGGAGCCTCTTCAGGCACCGCCTTGGAGGAATCCTCCTCGGGGGCTTCGTCAGAGTCCGAGTCCGAATCTTCCGAGTCACTGTCGGAGCTCAGATCCGAGCTAGAATCTGAAGAGTCTGAGCTGGACTCCAGCTCGCTCTCAAGGCCGTATGCCTCCTTCTCTTCCTCCACAAACTCTCTGAAAGTCCCAGCCGAAAAAGTAACGTAAATCTGAGGAAACTCGAGAACGACTTTATTTTTCAACGCCGTAGCAAGCGATTCCTGGGCGTTTAACGCAATCACGGACTTTTTTCCCGTGCTGAGCACATTCTCAAGGTAAAAATGTAGCTTGTCTGTTTCTATGCTCTCAACATCGACCCCCAAACTGCTGGCGAGAACCGCTATGGGCACAGCCTCCTGAAGCGTGAGTTCCTCTTTTATACGATACGAAATGGAGCTTTTTGCTGGTTTCAGGTCTCCTCCGACGGGTATCCACTCGACCGTCCAGCTGTATGTGCCTGCTTTTTTGTCATATCCAGACTTGTTTTGTAGCGCTCGAGACATGCCCGCAGAAAGATTGACCACCAAAACGTTCTCTCTCTTTATGGAGTATGCTGGCGAATTGTACTTCTTGTTCACTCTGAGAGCCCGCTGATCTTCTGTATCGATTCTCTGCCTCTTGTTCATGTTACCGTGAGGCCTTCGAAACATGGCCTTAGCGTTTTTTTTGACATCGGTGGCGCTGAGCTCAATCTTTCTCTCGAGATTCATCAAGTAGTTGTAGTCTCTGTTGATCAAAGAAGGGTTGCTGCTGATATCCTTTCTGGCAACAAACTTGGTAGGGTCGACCTGGCCAGAGCACTCGGATCGTAGTTTGTGGCGTTTGACACATTCAGCAGAACACGTTCGGGCTCCGCATGCTGGGCACGTGTATTTGGCTTCTTTTTCTATACAAATGAAGCAGTTTTGCTGGACCATGGTAGGAGAGCTTAGTATATGGCGATGAGCATCAGCTTCCTGTATCTGCTAACATATGGGGTATGCGAGCCACCCATAGAGGGTGCAAAAGAGGGGGACAAACCGACCACAATTCAGATTTTTGACAGCAATTATCTTTTCATCGTTTTGCTGTAATGATTACACAGAAGTTCTTTTTGTGATTTCGGAGTCTTTTGGGGGTTCGAGGGGAGCTCTTCAACTGATTTGCAGCCATGACTCCAGCCACACCAATATCCCTCACCTCAGGGCTTTTTTTGGAAACCAACTAAAGCACAACAATTTGCTTCCCTCTCTGGCCAATCTGTATCAAAAATCCCTCTCAATTCCAAAATTGGCATTTCTTCTGGGCCTGGTTGCCAGGATCGAGCCGGTCCTACACCCGTGCACCACAATACTGAGTACTCCAAAATTTTCAAAATCTCCAGCCTCCATAAAGATCTGGCGCCATGTCTTTCCCAATAACGAGGCATTCCGTTGCCAGACAGTTCACAAGGAACATGACCAAATCCAGCAAAGTTCCTGTACAGTTGCTTCAGGACTTCCCTCCCCACGGAGTCAAAGGCGAGGTCATTGACGTTGCACCAGCTTTCATGAGAAACGTTCTCCATGTCGATAACAAAGCATGCTATATCACGAAAACACAAGGCCCCAGGATTCCAGTTGTCGTTCCAAAGAGAGCTGCCGTGCCAAAAGTCAAAAAAGTCGTCCAAAAAGAGAAAACAGAAGAGAGCACGCCCGTCTTGTCCCTAGACGAGTTGTCCAAGCTTTTTGCCAATATGAAGACTGCCCAGGACAGACCTGAGGTCAACTTTGCTGCTTCTGCTGAGCAGGGGGAGCCTGTAATTGACGAACTAGCCGAGATTCCCCAGAGCTTGAGTTTTTCGTTCGAGGCTGTCCAGGGTCCAATCAACGCCTCTGCATTGGCTGGACTCATACAAAAGAACACCGGTGTCGAGGTTCCTCTGGAGAGCATGCAGCTTCTTAATAAGGGCGGAAGTCAGATTTCAGAAATTACCAGAAAGGGTGAGTATGCATGGAAGGTCACAGGCCAGAACAAGCTGACCGTGAGGAAGACGGTTATCTTCTTCTAAATTGTACATAGAACTAGATCGTTGGGTACTTGCATGTAGGTGACGTTTGACAGGTCAACAGTAGGTTTAGGGATGTGCGAAATTTGCACCCATATACTACTGGTTCTTCATGGCTAACATACGCTTCACAGCGGCAAATCTGTCTAGAATTCGAAAACCCGGGTCTCCTCTCAAGAGATCGCCTTTATCGCCACTAAAAAACAAGCCAAAGCCAAAACGGGAAGTCGGAAGTTCCAAAAAGGACGAAAACACAGAAGAGCCGCTAGAAGTGATAGAAAGTAATGCTCACCTAGACTTCCAAATAGAGGGATACACGGAAATCGTGGACGCCATAGATACGGTTGTGGAGAACCAGTGGGCAGAACTGACCCGCTTTCATAACCGGTATTACGGTGAAAATGGCGGAGGATCCGGAAACGACCTGCTATTCTGTTTGAGAGGCCTTTCCATGGAAACAAAAGCAGAGATTGTGAAGTACAGAAATCAGCAGCTACCTACAGGTGGCATGCTCACGTTGAACCAGCTATATTCGATGTTTGCAACGCAGGGAAATACATATGTTGATCAGAGCCTCGAGATGTGTGTGCGAGATGGGTTGGTTAAGAAGTTTATCATAAGCAATGCGCTGCCAGTTGTTCTGACGACCGGAAAAGGTGGAATTTACTCCAAAGTTACCTATGGGCACGAGAACATGGAGGTGGTGGTCAAAACGGAACACTACTTGGCGCTTATAGACGAAATGACGAAAAGTCTGGATGAACAGACTACCCTTGCGTTGCAGGAGTTACGAAAGTTTGTGAAAATGAATCCTGAGGCGCTCACTGTGGGAGCAGCGGACCTAGATCCAGACATGCTCACCGCCTTGGTCAAAACGGGTTTCGTAACTTTGACTTCAAACCACCACAACGAGATTAGCGTCCACCAGTACGCTTTGGCGTACCCCCGCTGTGGAACGTTTCTAAAAATGATAAACTCCGGCCGTGCTTGGCTAGTGAGGACATTGGGAAAACCAAAATACAAGGAGCTCTTGGAAGAGCAGTTATTCGATAAATGGGAAGGTAAAAATAAGGCCAACTTCCGCAAACCTTTCTACGGCTACGACCTCATGTGGATCCTAGCCGACGCTTTGGGAGCGGGGGTGGCCGAGGTATTCAAGACCCCTGTGGGCAGGGGCTGGCGACTTACAGGTAAGATGTAACGTTTAATGACAATTAATTTTATTTGCCGAAATCAGCTTGAGGATGCTTGAAGCTTACTGTCTGACCTTCATCTTTTTCATGGCCTTTCTCTGCTTTCTCTCCTGGGCTCTCTTTTCCGCCTTCATCTGCTCCTCTCTCGACAAGTTTCTGAAGTTCTCTCTCTCCTGTCTCTTCAACTTGGCCCTCTCCTCGGCCTCCTGCTCCTTCTTGACCTCCTCCTGGAGCTTCTCGATCTTCTGAATCTCAAGCTCTCTGTTCTTCACGATCTTCTTGATGGCCTCAGGTCTGAAGGTGATCTGCTTCTCAGACAATTGGTCAATGACATCGAAAGTGGCGGCAAGAAGGTCGGAAGTCTGCTTCAATTCTTGGTCACTGGTTGGCAAGTGCAAGGACAAAACAACTCTACGGCGCGGAAGCAAGTCACGAATAGCCTCAGGCTTTTCGTTTGGCTGGTCAGTGAAGGCGAGGTATCTGACGAAAGAGGCCATGTTCGTGCTCAATGAGGAGAGAACTCTTTCGGTAAAAACCTTCTCCTGGTACTCGTTGGCTTCGCTCATGTACACGAAAGACTCGGGCAACTTCTCAGAGTCGCTGGTTTTGGTCAAGGCCAAGAAGTAGTTGAACTTTCTGTAGTCGCTCATGCCCAACTTGGACACAATGGCACTGATAAAGTTCTCGTAGTCGCCGGATGGAGTAATGACAATCTCCACTCTGTCCTTTGGAGCAGGCACAGAGTCGGTGAAGAAGCTGAATCCGCTTTCCATAAACCACAAGAAAATGTTCTGTCTGGGGGCCAATCTGAAGGTCAAATACACCTTAGCGATGTTTTCACGGCCAGTGGCATACGAAGAGTACGCCTCAGCACTGTCCTTGACAAATAACTTGCCGTCTCCCACGCCAAACTGGTGGAAGTTCTCCTCGAAAACGTCCTTGACTCCAGCAAGAAACTTGGTCACCTTGCGGGAGTTGAAAATGTCACCAGCCTTGTAGACAAAAATAAAGACAAGTGTGAATGTCAAAGTGATGATCTCCATTCTCCAGTCGGTGATCTTGATCCTCTCGAGCAACGTCATGGAGGTCAATTCCTCCAAGGTGTACGAGGTGTATGGTTTTCTGGGTGTTAGTGGTTTTGATAAGTTTGAGAAAATGGCGGAAATGCATACGCTGGAGTTCCGTCAGCATTGACGAATCCGGACCTGTAGTAGTCCAAAAGTTTGTCGATCATTGTCGTTTGGAGAATTTGGAAAGTGAGATTGATACTTCGTCCATTGTACGCCCGTACTGCAGGTAAGATAAGTGGACCAGGCAGTGGAGGCTTTTGAAAGATAGGGAAGTTTAAATGGTGGGATACAAAAAAAAAAAAAAAATAACATAGAGAAGTCAAAAAACCAAATTGAAATTTTGCTTGCTGGCCAGTAGCCATTGAAGTTTGGTTATCAAGTTGAAGCTTGGAGATATATTGGGCCTCAATTCCGTCTCGCCGTAATTATGACATGGCTGCAAAATGCTTGGGGAGGTATGACAATCTTGAGAGTTATCAACTAAAAAAATAGAGTTTGTCGGTATTGGAATTTGATATACTTCTGAAGGCGCCTTTGATTGTTTTGGGTGTAAATAAGGTTTTAGTCAGCTGAACTCCGTTCTGCCAATTTTGAATTATGGATGCAACATCCAAGATACTTCGGAAGATAAAGCCTAAAAGGTGTCAGAATATTGACAAGTCAACTGAACGAGCGTGAAATGTATATCATAGTTTCGATAATGAAATCTGTTTTGGAGGATGCCTGATTTCTATTTTGCCGTTTTTAGAGCATTCGATGCAACTGGTGTGGAGAGGTCGTAGAAAGGTTCAGAAGGTGAAATGCAAAACGAATTCAAGCAACGAGAAGATCCCAATTTGGGATTTCATTTTGAAAACAGCATCTCAGTAGCATGTATCACCTAGGAAATCAAAATCTTGTCCCCAAAGCCATATTATCCGAGATGCTGGAGCTTGAAGGAAGCTCAGAAAGTGTCCAAGAAAAGACTTTACAAAAGTCCCGATCTAGGAGATAATTCAAAAATACAATCCAGATTTAATCTACATTGCTGAGTTCGTCAATCTTTATTCCCCCTGGAATTCTCTATACTTAGTCCCTTCTCCTTTTGGTATCGTGTTCCTCGTCCTCCTTATACTGGGCCAAACCGTCTCTGACCGCAGACGTGACCAACTCTCTCAATGCCTCTTCCGGGTTTTCGCTGTTCACAATCGCCTCCAACTTCTTTCTCCGCTCTTCGTCTATCTCGCCTCCCGCCTGGTCTTCCTCCATAGTGTACCTTATCTGGTGACCTTCGACGTTTCCGGGGACAGGAAGGCTGTCCAAAATGTGCAGAGAAGAGTCGTCGTGTGTTAGAGAGCGCAAGTACCTTGCCAAATCGGGAAACTCGTCCTCCTCTTCGATGTACTGAGCAGCAGTCTGGCCCTCAGCGTTCTTGATCTTGAAGTCCGCCTTAAACTCCTCCACCATCACGGTGGCCACCTTGACGTCCTCCACGTGGTGCAAGGGTGTGTCTCCCTCGTTGTCCTGGATATTTACATCTCCTCCGTTGCTCAAGAGGTATCGAAGAAGCTCGATGTGACCGTATGAGGCAGCGGCGTGGATGGGAGTGTAGCCATTTGGATCTTTCTGATTGGCTGAAAAGTCGCCAGACTCTATGTACTTTTTGACGAGCTCCTGGTCGTTATCGGCCGCAGCGACCCAGATATTGGAGACCATGGTGGTAGTTAGGTTTGGAGGTTTTGAGAATCCGGCAGATATCATCGCAGCCAGAGATGTCCCCATGAAGAGGCATAGTATTTAAAGGTCTATAAGAATAAAAAGAAAAAAGAAAGGAAGAAGTGAAAAGACACTTTTGTTTTTAATTCTTGCTTAATCGAATCCTCTCTCTTTCGTATTTCTTCCGTTTTGGCACCTCCTGCCCCATATCAACCGTTGATATCTGTCTCCTGCACAGGTTCCCACACCTTCGACACTTCTTCTTTACCATGGTCCAGGAACAATCGGCACTTCAAACCTCTCCGCCCGAAAAACTCTCTGGTTTCGAATGGTGGAGACGTTCTCTACTGTATAGAACCGGTCTCGGCATGGACGATGCCGAAAAGGCCCAGTTCGAGCACGACTACAGAGAGAAGCTCATGAACAGAAACTGCGATCTGTGTGACGAGCAGAGAGACTGGATGCTCAAGTACTCTCCGAGTGTTCGTTTTATGATGGACCACGTGAACAAGCTCGGCGGAAACCTCAGCACGAAAAACATCATTTGCAGCAAATGTGACGATTTGAAGGGTGGTGGGTTTCATCCAAAGTACGGCATTCTATTGTGCTCCAACTGGATTCAGGACAAGTGGCAGCTCGAGGACATCTTGACACACGAGCTTGTGCACGCCTATGACCACTTGAAGTTTGACGTTGATCTCACGAATTTGAAGCACCACGCTTGTACTGAGATCCGAGCTTCCATGCTCAGTGGCGAGTGCCGGATGATGAGGGAGATACGGAAGACGGGCTTTGCGGGTTTCAGTGGGAAGTTCCAGGATTGTATCAAGCGCAGAGCCGTGCTTTCCGTTGCTGCCAATCCGAAATGTGAGAACGAGGATGTTGCGAAGAAGGTGGTCGACACGGTGTGGAACTCGTGTTTCAACGATACCAGGCCTTTTGAGAGGGTCTACAGGTGAGGAGGGAAGAAAAGAGAGGAATAGAGATTGTACATAGAGAGGCGTGGGAGGGTTGATGAAAAATAAAACACACCAAAATGAGACCAAATCATCGAGGATCCGATTTAACGGCATCTATAGGAGGATTAGACCACACTGGCAAGCCAAGAAACGCCCAGAACGTCGTAAGCGTCGGAAGCATCGTATTTGTGTAGCCTGGACTAAGCAAGAACTATAAGTGAGAGTGATTATTATCCTAAATTGTCCCACTTTCAAAGCAAGCAACTCGAAGGCCTGGAATCAAATCTCTTCCAGCCTCCCGCTACCCCCGCAAACTCAAAAACCCATATTTTATCCGTCACGTCAACGCAACATGCCATATCACCAGACGCACTATGCGGCAACAGGGTCCTCCAATTCGACCGTTTGCAATAAGCGTTCTTACTAATCGAGGCATGGCTGCAAAAAGCTTGCTATACAGGCTGGAAATGAGTAGTGTTTTACGAAATGGCCTGCGTTTAGGCAAACGGTAATGTCTTTTCGGACTTGTCGCATGGATCTCAGGGTACTTCCGAAAGAGCCGTCCACGGTTTCCGGGGTTAGTGATCTCCGAAAAACGTCTTTCGAGAGTCCGGAGATTGCAAAAAAACCCAGGTTTTCTTCCCATTTCCTATTCCTATTATTTTTCCGGACACTTTCCACCGTTGATCGCGAAGCCACATTAAGCACTCTTACTTCCCGTATGTTCCACATTCGTTTTCCGCAACTATTGCTGCGACCGATTTGGCACCAAAGTACCTGCAGAATGTGCCAGTTCTGACATATATAGGAGCCTTTTTCATGATAACCCATTCTTGCCACTAGGAAAGCGTAAATTGATTCGAAATTTCTGATTTGTCGTCAAAATGGTTAAGAGGTCCGAAACGGAGGACAACTTGCAGAAGATCACAAACCTGGCCGCCTCTGCAAGAGAACCCTTATCAGCTGACTTCTACGATGCCAGCCTTACCAGTCTGCCTTCCAGCAGTGAAACTTCTAGAACTCCAGAACCAGAGCCAAAAACTCCAACTGGACCTTCCAGAAGAGTCCCAAAGCATATCAAAAAAGCAGTCAGCGAGGAAACCCTCAACTCGTTGGACGTGAAACTGACAGAGCATATTTTCGACAAGCTCAATGGGATGTACCACGACCGCTTGAAGCGGAACCAGAGCAAGGGAAACATCTTCAAATCCAGTTTTGCCGACTTGAGTGCTGACCCGGTGCGCTACACCATTTTGGACTCGCCGTCGGTGAAGAACTCGCAGTTTTATGGATTTTTCATCTTGTTCTGGCTAGCGATCGCCTTTTTCATCTTGAAGGATGCTTTGCATGCTACTTTGAACAGCGGCAGTTTTGTTTATGAGGCTCCTGTTTTCCAGATATTTATGGCTGGCCTCGGAAAGGTCGCTTTCACAGATTTGCTGATGTACTTGACGATCTACTTTCCCTACTTTCTCCACACTTTGTGCTTGAACGGGCATATATACTGGACGCGGACGGGCTGGATTATTCAGTCTGTCTACGAATTAGTGTACTTTGTCTTCTGGATCACGTTCCTTTTAACCTTCGACTTTCAGTGGATTGGCAGGGTGTTCCTCGTGCTCCACATGTTCGTGCTTATCATGAAAATGCACTCTTACGCATTCTACAACGGCTACCTCTGGAGAATCCTTTTAGAGTTACAGTTCTCCGAGAGCTACCAGGAAAGGTTGAGAAACGATCCATCCATTCTTCCAGACCGGTTCCAGAAGGACAATATCGAGAAGACCCTCGCACAGAGTATAGCGTTCTGCCGATTCGAGCTCTTGCACCAGTCTCTCGCAATCGGCAAAAAAGATGAAATCGATCCCGAGACACTCAAACGCAGTTTGAACAACCTCCAGGATGCTGATGTGATCAAGTTCCCTCTGAACATCACCTTCAAGAACTTCTTCACCTACACGATGTTTCCTACTGTGGTGTACGAGCTTGTGTTCCCCAGAACGCTCCGCATCAGAAAGTCTTTCCTTTTCGCCAAGATCGTCGGAATATTTGGCATTATCTCGCTCATGCTCTTTGTCGCTGAACACTCCATCTACCCCTTGGTCATGAAATCGTTCGAGATTCGGTCAAGCAGTTTGTCGTTGTACGACCGCCAAATAGCTTATATGCTTCTTCTTGTCGACATGATCCCTCCTTTTATGGTTGAGTACCTTCTCGTTTTTTACTTGATCTGGGATGCGATTTTGAACGCTATAGGTGAGCTCAGTTACTATGCTGATCGTGACTTCTACGGCCCCTGGTGGTCCTGTGTTGACTGGTTTGAATACGCCAGGCTCTGGAACAAGCCTGTCCATCGCTTCTTGCTAAGACATGTGTACCACTCCTCGATCAGCGCCCTCAAACTCAACAAGTTGCAGGCCAACCTTGTCACCTTTGTTATATCTAGTTTCATCCACGAATTGGTGATGTACGCCATTTTCGGCCGTGTCAGAGGGTACTTGTGGATCTTCCAGATGAGCCAGATACCGTTGGTGATGTTGAGCAGAACAAAGTTCTTGAGAGATAAAAAAGTGCTCGGAAACGCTGTGTGCTGGATGGGTTTCACGTCTGGCCCAGCAATTATCTGCAGCTTGTATTTGGTTTTCTAAAAGTGATGTATATATGACAGGCAATGTATTATCTATTCGAGATGCCAATGATGTAAAAATGACAGGCATTGTGCTTTTTTGTTGGAAATACTTTGAAGGAGTTTGATGGATACCCGGGGCAGGGTAAGGCTCCATTTGAATTGTAATTCGAAATTCAAGACTCATTAAATCCTAGTTTCATGACGGTCAACGTATATTCAAAATGGCTGCAAAATCTGCTGGAGAGGGTGTGCAGGAAAATCGTAGGAATGATGAGATTGAGATATATCTACACCCTCATCTCAAAACTCAAACTCCACAATGTCCAGGCCTGAAGAGATCGCACCTCCTGAGGTGTTTTACAATGATCAGGAATCGTTCAAATACACATCCTCCACACGTGTCCAGCACATCCAGGCCAAGATGACCCTTCGAGCCCTCGAGCTCCTCAATCTCGAGCCAGATCAGCCCCACTTCATTCTAGATTTGGGATGTGGTTCCGGTCTCTCCGGTGAGATCTTGACAGAAGAAGGCTACAACTGGATTGGTATGGATATTGCGCCAAGTATGTTGGCATCGGCGCTTGATCGTGAGGTTGAGGGAGACCTCTTTTTGGCCGATTTAGGTAACGGTATTCCTTTCAGAGCTGGCACTTTCGATGCCGTGATTTCCATTTCCGTGATACAGTGGCTATGTAACGCCGACACGTCCAACGTGGACCCGAAAAAGAGGCTCTTGAGATTCTTTAATACCTTGTTTGCGGCCATGGTCAGAGGCGGCAAGTTCGTTGCACAGTTCTACCCCATGAACGATACCCAGACACAGAACATTTTGGAAGCTGCCAAAGTCGCAGGGTTTGCCGGCGGTTTGGTTATTGACGACCCGGAATCGAAGAGAAATAAGAAGTACTACCTTGTTCTTTCCACAGGCCAGGCTGCAAGAAACTTGAACTTGGCTGGTGCACAGATGGAGTTGGAGGACAAAAAGAAGCTCAGCAGCAAGATGAAGAAGAAGCTCGAGTCGAGAAAGGAATATATCAACAGAAAGAAGGAGTTGATGAGGAGAAGAGGTCGCACTGTTGCGCACGACTCCAAGTTCACGGGAAGAAAGAGACGCTCGAGATTTTAGCGGCCCCACGGCGTTGTACATTAGAGTTTGCATAGTTATAATAAGGAAAATCTTTACGTTATAGAGTCTCTTTTAATGGTAGTAGACCTTAATGACCTGCATATTGCCCACTGGGTATCAAAAATTCAGGCCTCACCAAATCTTTTCAGTAACGTAATGCTTGGTTTGAGGTTTTTGGGGTCCAGAGTCGGCTCTGCCCTTAGGAGCTACTCTTCTGTGAGTGCTCCCAAAGCAGTCAAAGAAGGTACGTTTTTGCCGCTTTCTCCCGCTTCCCCGACGTCAAATGCTAACTTTTCAGCTATCTTCGAGCCACTTCCCAAGAAAAGATCAGGCGAGAATGTTCTCAAGTTTTTGCATAAGGAATTGTTGAAAAAACACGACCCCACGGGCAAAAGAACCGCCTTGGTCTCGCCAGGCGGCTTGAGAGCCGGTGACGTGATCAAAGTCTCGTACAACGACAGAACCACCGTTCTTGGACAGCTTATTGGCATCAAGAGAGGCAACTACAATCTCGGAACCAACCTCCACATCAGAAATAAGATGAACAAAATCGGCGTTGAGATGAGGATACCGTTGTACAGCCCCAACATCAAGAACATCGAGATTGTGTCGAGGCCCAAAACGTATCCATCGAGAAACAAGCACTACTACATCAGAAATAACAGACTCGATGTTGGCAATTTGGAGGAGCACCAGAAGAGCTGGGCGAAGTAATGTACATAGCAATAAGGAATATCTAGGAAATGTTGATTTAGGATAGACTGTTGAGCTTGTCTGTGAGTTCCGAAGCAAACCGGTTGCGGAACCCTGGAGACAAAGTGTCTAAAAGAGCCTCAAAAGTAGGATGATAGTTTTCCTTTCCAAGCTCGAACCAGCCTGCAACACACACTGCCACTTTGAGGTCCTCGCCTTCGAGAGTTGTAAGTCCAATGTGCGACACTGGACTCCTCTTACTTAGCATTTTGGCATAAACGTCGTCACTTGGAGGAAGACAAGTCTGCAAGTGGAGCTTGCATTCCGGAAAATACAGCTTGTACTCCTCGAAAATAAGTCTGAGCTCACGCTGGAAGTTCATAGAAGCGGTGTTTACACGAAAAAAAAGTCACCCTTCACGGATGTATGTAGCCACAACTGATTCCCAACGCTCCATATAGTAGTCAACGCCAGGCGCCCAGCAACGTGCTAATCACTCTACGCTTATGCCGTCTACTAGCTCCAATCCACGTGGTACGAAATCACGCCGACCTTTAGTGGAGGACGGAAAGGCGATTGATGTTAGAGAGGAACTTTGGATGCGAAATGAGCGCTACTTATAGTTTTTCCAGGTGCGGGTAACGGGCATGGCCTAGTGACATGGGTCAAAGAAGAAAGCAGAGGTAAAGAGAATTATTGAAAGCGATTCAATTAACATAATTGTGATTTTGTCGAGGTGGGCTTTTTTAATTAAGCTTGTATAATAGCTATCTGTCAGCGCAGGTGACGATATTGGTATCATTCGAGGCCCACTGGGACAGAATGGATATCCATGTCCTAACAAAAAGTTGTAAAATACAACTTGCTTCTTTGACATAGAAGGAATAATTTCCTTATCTTTCAAGTCATTTTTCTGTCTTTTTGTCTTTTGCAGCCTCCACCTTGGACAAATTGTGTGGAGCGCTTCATGCACACCATCGTACTTCTTCATCAAATGGACGTCCCGGTGGAAAAGTACATAGGCATGGCGATGCGGGTCAAAATGAAGGACGAGAGGGTCATTGATGGCGTTCTTACTGTTGTGGACCCTTTTGGAAACCTCCTTCTCCAGAATCTGTATGAGAACTCGAAGGACAAGATAGATCCGGCGAGCATCAAGAGAAGAGAACTCGGCTTGGTGAGTCTTCCGAGAGTCCACATCTCGAAGGTGTTGATAGACAAACGTCAGTACAACCTCATGAGCGGAAAGTGAGCCGGGGAGCCAAATCTGCATATCTAAGGGAAGCCCACGAGGAGCGAGCGAGTGTGATCAAAGAGTGCTACAGAGGTTGACTTGGAGCGGTTCAGAGAGGAAATCGATGCAGTTAAAGTATTTCAGTGATGGCTGAATTGCATTTGACGAAATTGTGAACCAAACCCTCCGTCTGTATTGCGATCAAGAAGTGACTCTAGATCTGGATCATTCCGGAACTATATATACACACATGA
This sequence comes from Candidozyma ruelliae, assembly GCA_030582895.1. Taxonomy (NCBI): domain Eukaryota; kingdom Fungi; phylum Ascomycota; class Pichiomycetes; order Serinales; family Metschnikowiaceae; genus Candidozyma; species Candidozyma ruelliae. Next base: position 469,182 of record JAJMHE010000004.1, read on the forward strand.
AAACCCCCTTCAGAGTTACTCTTTCTAAGGATTTGGAGCTTTCTAAGTATTAACTAAAGGGTGCGTTATTTTCGCTGGTCAACTTTCAATCAACCTTCTCGAATCGGCATCTATCGCTTTTGATCTGCTACTTCACTACCGATCCATCGTTTCGGCTGCCTCGAAGCACACCCTGTTTCATAAGCCCGCTGGGTCGCTTCTTTGCCTCCGGCAATACCTCTTTGGGCTCCTTTTTCTCTACTTTTGGCGATTCAACAGCAATTGGCTCCTCAATCTGGTAGTCTCCAGCCTCGGGTGGAAGGACAACATGGGGCGGATCATGCGAGCGATGGTGCTCCAAACAAGTCCCAACAAAGTGGTCTCTGGCGCTGTCCAAAGTTCCTAGTGGGCAAATATCAACAAGACACCCAACGAGGGAGTCTTTCAAACGGCACAAGCACAGAAGATCAGAATGGCCCGAAGGGCAGTAGTGTGCCAATTCGTTTATACAGCTCAAAAAGCAGGCTGGAGGTGTCGCAAACGCCGAGGCAAATAATGAAAGGTAGACTATTTTGGTTGTCCACATTTTGCGTAGTTTGTAGGAGTGGTCAGTTTGTGATTTTGCAGCCATTCTGCGACTTCAGGTACAGCACCTGACGGGAACACTCGAGAGTCATAAAAATTGAACAAAGACAAAAAAAAAAAAAAAAAGAAAGCCAAAAACGCCAAATCGAACAAGGAGTCTTTCCTGATCCAGTTGCTTGCTCTGTCACAACTAACTCAAACTCAAACACAATCGATCCATAGTATTAGGCTTTCAGGAGTGCACGGCCACTGGACCACACACAATACTACACGTCTGGGTGCAATTAACGCACCACGAGATGTTCTCGGGAAGGGCTTCCAAAAAACGGAAAAAGAACAAAAAAAAACACCACCTATTCTCCAATATCCTCTCACCCATTGACATCGCTCGGTCAACAATGCCCATTGTGTTTTTTGTGTCCTCTTTTCTCATGCTGTCGTTGTACTAGACTCTCGCTATCTTTTTCCTGCAGGCTTTCAAGGAAACGCCTGGCCTAAACTTGTTGCGCCTCTATTAACAGAAGAAGCCAGTGATTCACGGTTTAGCAAAAGGAAGAGCTTCAATAATCACAAATCACTAATCCTTATATTGTGTCATGCAGGGCTCATACAAAACAAGCGGGCTTCCCAGACCCTACTACATGAAACCACACTCCAAGCGAACGTCGGCGTATGACAAGATGCCGAGACAGTTCTTCTACACGAATTCGAGAAAATTAACGGGGTACATGGTGATGCTTTTCGTTTTTGGCCTCTGCATTTTCATGGTGTCGCAAGAAATGAAGGCCAAGCCCGACCCAGTATACGAGTTGGAAGATCCACTGGAAATGACCGACAAGACCGGAGACGTGGGCAAACTCGTGGATTCCGCCAAGGGAGAGGACAGAGCGGATGAGAAAGCTGCTTTGGCCAGCAAGGAGAATAATATAGTTGTGGAGGCGCCAAAAGGCGGAATGGTGAACGAAGGACCTATCGTGGGCAACGACGAGGGTCTTGCCATTGATGGAAAGCCTAGAAACACGAAAAACACCCAGAAGATCTCAGCAAACGCAGCACAGGCAGCGCAGGCAGCGCAGGCAGGCCAGGGAGCGCAGGCCAAGGTTGTAGGTGGAAAGGTCTCTGCTAAGAAGATCACCGAGGAGGAGTTGCAACAAAAGCTTCTCGAGGTGGACCACCCCAACCAGCCCGGCGGAAGCGGCATAGTTTGAGAAAAATGTCTTAGAATGGCATTTTCAGGAGTAAGTCAGGGTATTGATACCGCTAGAAGCATTCGGACCGGGTCCATCGAGTTGAAAAACAGATACGTCATACAGTTTTATAGTTATTCACGATTACACGACAAGTTTTGATTAGGTGGATGGAAAAAAAAATATGGTAGCTAGATCAATCAACAGGTATCGATTCAAGGCCAAAAAAGAAAGGTCGTACTGGGGATCGAACCCAGGTTGCGAGAATCAGAATCTCGAGTGATGCCACTACACTATACAACCCTCTTGATATCTACTCTGCTTTTTCGTGCATTATATTGTGCAGCACAAAAAAGGTTATATGCAGGTGAGATCGATTTATTTTGGTGCATAAACTCTACAGTAGTGGTTTTGGGGAGCTAGGATCTAAGTAGACGGTGAAATAGGGTGACTTCAATCTAGAAGTTCGTATGGAGCCAGCGACCTCAAAATGCCGCAAATGAGCCTCAGTTGGCTCGGTAATGGGTGTGAACCAGCCAATTTAGACATGAAGCACGACAAAGTCGACTTGAAAGACCACTCATTTAATCGAAGTTCTCCATTTATAGCCCTATTTGATTTTGACATCCATATGAGTCACTAAGACGCTCGCTGCTTTGAAACTGTGGGTCTACAACAAGTCAGAGTACCACAACTTGAGTAAACATCAGCAATGGTCCAACCTTTGTATAAACGCTTTATAAGCAATTCTCAGTTCAACATATTCTAAAATTTAATTTCTATCCCGTCTCAGATGTTAATGGTCGAGATCCGACTACTTGATCCGAAAATTTGCAGCCGGTAAGAATCACATTCTAGCAACATATTCTTCAAAAGTAGGTGAGACTGAAAAATCATCGAGGAGCTTCCAGAAAATTGTCAAAAGTTGAAGAAAAAGGACACCTGGCGCCGCGAGAAAGATGAAGTAGCTCTGGGGACTCAACGATGCATATTCAGGATGAGAGAAGTGTCAGTCAAGTTCGACTTCAATAAGAACAATAAATAACCACTGAATGAACAAATTCAGGAGAAAGAACCTCCGGACTTCGCTGATACCCTTATCACCTCATGTATTCTGTCTCGTGTGTAAAAGTCGAGAGTCAATCAAAAGCGAGTTCTTCTGATGGACCCAGAAGTTGTAGCATCAATCTGAGCAAAAATCCACGAGGATTCACGAAATAAAAATCATCAAATTATAGACGAGAAATGATCAGACAATTGAAGAGAAAGGTCAGGTTGTGCCAAAAAGGCCACTGAAAAGCTGGCAAGAAGCATGAATGACTAGCCATGAGGCAGGGTCTTGGACTTGTCGAGTCATTCTGCAAAGCATCATTCAAGTCGTTTCCATTGCAAGACTAATTGTAGCCGACTAAATCACACGGATCATTGCATCCCCCTCCTCACTTTGGCTGCAAATCAGCGAGCCTCTATTTGACGTTCTCAAGCGCTGAACACGTATTTCAAGAGTTCTACAGTCAAAGTTACTTCATTTATCATTGCATCTTCTTCTGCTTTTTGGTCGCCAAAAATGTCACTATTTTAACGGTAACCTCGTGCCTACTATGAGTGATCACATACGTAATACTCACAGCACCAAGTCATGTCACTCAATTGGCTGAGCAGAAGTTAATAAATGACTTTAGTTCACCTTTGCCACGAATCAAAAAGAAAAAAAAAAAAGACCCCCGAAAAAAAGTAAGAAGAATTCGACACTTCTGCAAATTCCATCTTCTCGTTACACTTCCCTCGGCAACGGCTGCGAATCGTTATCTACGTAATTTCCGAAGCCAGAGCAGGAACGAAATACCAAAAGAGAAAGTAGATGATTTTTTTTTTTTTTTTTTTCGCATAACGAAACTGATGACGAAAGAATGACGAAACAAATCATCGAAAATCGTCAAACCAGGAAACAAACTCGCTACCAATTCGGCAACTCGCTTAGTCTATGCTGCCTGGGATTGGTTCTGAGACACGTTTTGCCGGGTAACTACTGTGCGATGAGGTCCCTGCCATGGCATGGGCCGTTGAGAAGACATCCGTACACCAGACATATTCACCCCTCCGACCCCTGTCCGCCAGCCCCGGGAAATTGAAATTTGAGTGGGGGACACGATTGATTATGGTTTTGCGGCTGCAGCATGCTCGCTGAAATTCTTTTTTAAAGGTGACTGGTGGCGGAGGACGGGGGCAAAAGAAATTGGCACACCTGCATACAAGCCACCCACTGACCTGAAAATTTTTCCTACCCTTCTCGTTTCTGATGCGTTTTTGCTTTCTTTTGGCGAGTGTCCCAGTGCGACATATAAAAAAAAAAATTCTGCTCACCTCTTCTTCTTTTTTTCCCAAGCATTGGAAAGAATGTCTGCCGCCTCTGAATCTAAATATTCGACCGAGGTCCTTTCCGAGTTGTTGAGCAAATTGCAAGTTGCCGACAACAAGGACGAGGCCGCCGCTAACGTTGCTTCTTTCTTGAATGGCTCTATCATTGAGCACGATGTGCCTGAGGAGTTCTTCAAGGACTTGAAGGCCCAGATCAACAACAAGAAGGACAACGGTGTTGTCGTTGCTGCCCTCAAGGCCTTCGAGCACATTGCCTCGCCAAACGGCATGAGCCCTTCTGTCGAGCCATACGTTGTTGCCTTGGCTTCCGACGTTGCTGTGAGAACTGGTGACAAGAACAAGGAGGTTGCCACCACCGCCGCCGCTGCCCTTTTGACTCTCGCCAAGGCCATCACTCCAACCGCCGTCAAGGCCCTTTTGCCTGGTTTGTTGGACAACTTGAGCTCCACCAACAAGTGGACCGAGAAGACCGCCATCTTGGCTGCCATCTCCCAGTTGGTCGACACCGCCAACGCCCAGATCGCCTTGAGAATGCCTGAGTTGATTCCAGTCTTGTCCGAGGCCATGTGGGACACCAAGAAGGAGGTCAAGGAGGCTGCCACCGCCACCATGACCAAGTCCACCGAGACCATCGACAACAAGGATATCGAGAAGTTTATCCCCAAGTTGATCGAGTGTATCGCCAAGCCCACCGAGGTGCCAGAGACCGTGCACGTCTTGGGTGCCACCACCTTTGTTTCCGAGGTCACCATGGCCACTTTGTCCATCATGGCCCCATTGTTGTCCAGAGGTTTGGCCGAGCGTGACACCGCCATCAAGCGTAAGGCTGCCGTCATTGTCGACAACATGTGTAAGTTGGTCGACGACCCCCAGGTTGTTGCTCCTTTCATGAACAAGTTGTTGCCATCCTTGAAGGCCAACTTCAACACCATTGCCGACCCTGAGGCCCGTGGTGTCACCCAGAGAGCCTTGCAGACCTTGAGAAGAGTCGGTAACGTTGGTGCCGACGACTCCATCCCTGAGGTGTCCACCGCCGGTGACATCCCAGTCACCTTGGACGTGTTCAAGCAGTTGACCAAGGACAAGAAGTTGAACGCCAGATTCGACGTTGCCCTCAACTACATTGCCGCCATTGCCGGTGACTTGATCGACGAGAGAGACATCCAGCCAGACTCGTGGTTGCACAACCTCTTGCCTTTCACCACCATCTTCTTGCACGAGCAGGAGGCCAAGGACGTCATTGAGGAGTTCAGAAAGAGAGCCATCGACAACATCCCAGCTCCTCCATCTTTCGAGGACGAGGAGGACGAGGGTGAGGACTTGTGTAACTGTGAGTTCTCTCTTGCCTACGGTGCCAAGATCTTGTTGAACAAGACCCAGTTCAGATTGAAGAGAAACAGAAGATACGGTTTGTGCGGTCCTAACGGTGCTGGTAAGTCCACCTTGATGAGAGCCATTGCCAACGGCCAGGTCGAGGGTTTCCCATCCCAGGAGGAGTGTAGAACTGTCTACGTCGAGCACGACATTGACGGTACCCACGCCGAGACCTCTGTCGTTGACTTCGTCATTGCCGACGGTATGGTTGGTTTGCAGAAGGACGCCGTCGAGGCTAAGTTGTCCGAGTTCGGTTTCTCCGACGAGATGATCGCCATGCCAATTGCCTCCCTTTCCGGTGGTTGGAAGATGAAGTTGGCCTTGGCCAGAGCTGTGTTGAAGAACGCCGACATTTTGTTGTTGGATGAGCCAACTAACCACTTGGACACTGTCAACGTCGCCTGGTTGGTCAACTACTTGAAGACATGTGGTATCACCTCCATCATTGTTTCCCACGACTCTGGTTTCTTGGACAACGTTGTTGAGTACATTATCCACTACGAGGGCTTCAAGTTGAGAAAGTACAAGGGTAACTTGTCCGAGTTCGTCAAGAAGTGCCCATCCGCTCAGTCTTACTACGAGTTGGGAGCATCCGACCTCGAGTTCACTTTCCCAGAGCCAGGTTTCTTGGAGGGTGTCAAGACCAAGCAGAAGGCCATTGTCAAGGTCAACAACATGTCCTTCCAGTACCCAGGTACCACCAAGCCACAGATCCAGGACATCAACTTCCAGTGTTCCTTGTCTTCTAGAATTGCTGTCATTGGTCCTAACGGTGCCGGTAAGTCCACCTTGATTAATGTCTTGACCGGTGAGTTGTTGCCAACTACTGGTGAGGTTTACGTTCACGAGAACTGTCGTATCGCCTACATTAAGCAGCACGCTTTCGCCCATATCGATAACCACTTGGACAAGACCCCATCTGAGTACATCCAGTGGAGATTCCAGACCGGTGAGGACAGAGAGACCATGGACAGAGCCAACAGACAGATCAGCGAAGAGGACGAGAACTCCATGAACAAGATCTTCAAGATCGAGGGTACCCCAAGAAGAGTTGCCGGTGTCCACTCCAGAAGAAAGTTCAAGAACTCTTACGAGTACGAGGTTTCTTGGATGCTCGGTGAGAACATTGGCATGAAGAACGAGAGATGGGTTCCTATGATGTCCGTCGACAACACTTGGTTGCCAAGAGGTGAGTTGATCGAGACCCACTCCAAGTTGGTTGCTGAGGTTGACATGAAGGAGGCCTTGGCTTCCGGTCAGTTCAGACCATTGACCAGAAAGGAGATCGAGGACCACTGTTCTATGTTGGGCTTGGACGCCGAGTTGGTGTCTCACTCCAGAATCAGAGGTTTGTCTGGTGGTCAGAAGGTTAAGTTGGTCTTGGCCGCTTGTACTTGGCAGAGACCTCACTTGATCGTCTTGGATGAGCCAACCAACTACTTGGACCGTGACTCTTTGGGTGCTTTGTCCAAGGCCATCAAGGCTTTCGAGGGTGGTGTTGTCATCATTACTCACTCTGCCGAGTTCACCAAGGACTTGACTGAGGAAGTGTGGGCTGTCTTGGACGGTAGAATGACTCCATCTGGTCACAACTGGGTCCAGGGTCAGGGTTCTGGTCCTAGACTTGAGAACAAGGAGGACGACGAGGAGGACAAGTTCGATGCCATGGGTAACAAGATTTCCGGTGGTAAGAAGAAGAAGAAGTTGTCTTCTGCTGAGTTGAGAAAGAAGAAGAAGGAGAGAATGAAGAAGAAGAAGGAGTTGGGTGACGCTTACGTCTCCTCCGACGAGGACTTCTAAGCGATCTCTAGCATTTGCACTTTCTTTACATTCTACATTACTCCAAACTTGTTTGAGATTTAGTATTAATTTATTTCTATATGTTAATATTATAGATGCCTATATCTATGTTGTAGCTCGCAACCTGCGCACCTGTTTGTACAACTTTTGCAACCAATGAAGGTGCCTTGGCTCTTGATAATCTTTGATCTTGCCATAGCATTTTCATTTTTTCCCAGTAGAGTTCTTGTTGCTGAAACAGAATCTCCATATTTGGAAACCAGTCCAGGCACTTATGCCCCATTTCTTGCGCTATGTCCTAGCACTAGCCTCATACGAAAGGCTGACAAGGTACGGCTGACACTGGTCAAAAAGTTAGATAAATACTAATTGGTAGGAGCTTTCGTTAATGGAAGGTGACTATGTTTTCAACAGAAAGAAAATCACAGATCTGGAGTTTGAGAAATTCACTCGACTGTTGAACATTTCTGGGACATTTGAGGCACCCACAATAGGACTTGCAGTATCAGGAGGCGGCTTTCGTTCTATGCTAACAGGAGCTGGTATTTTAGGAGCTCTTGATTCACGAACTCCTGGATCAATCGGACAATTGGGAGGCATTCTTCAGAGTTCAGCTTACATAGCAGGAATCTCAGGAGGACTGTGGATCGTGGTGAACAACCTTCTAAACGATGGAACACCGATTTTCGAATCCATAGACAACCTCAAATTCGATCTTCAGACACCGGTTCTTGAGGGGGTTCCAAACATGGACTTGAAGGGTATTCGACAACGAATCGATGAGAAGGACTCGAGCCACATCCAGTTAAACCAAACTGGGACCCCGATGAAGAACATGCTTGATCGACTAGTTCCCACGTTGGTCAAATCTATGTTTGCCCCGAAAGTCGAAAAGCCTGGCGCAAGTGCCAGGAATATTATCAAATTCTACAAGGACATTTCTATAGAGGCGCAAGCCAAAAGGAACGCTGGATTTCGAGTATCGGTCATTGACTACTGGGCCAGAACATTGGCAAGAAAAGTGTTTCCTAAGTATTTCAGATCGACGGGGTTCACGTTTTCTTCGGCTGCAAAACTCCTCTCGTTCCAGAACTATTCACAGCCTTTTCCGATAATGACGTCCATTGAGCTCGTGCCAAGCGAGGAAATCAGCAGCAGAGATTCCCATATTTTCGAAATCACCCCTTTTGAGTTTGGCTCTTGGGATAGTTATCTAGGTGCCTTCATGAACATCAAGTACCTAGGCACAGACATGTGGAATGGAAAGTCTGTCCAAACTGGCTCAAAAATAGACCAAGAATCAATTTGTGTTTCAGGATACGACACTCTTGCGTTCCTTACTGCCACTTCTTCGGGCCTCTTCAATACCTTGTTCCGCTATGTGTACAAGTTGATCCCTCCCCTATATGAAGACAACACACCATACATTCGACAGTTTCTACAGATTTTTGGATTTGCCAGCCAGCCGATAAATTCTCAACAGTCCTACTCAGAATACGCCATTTACTCTCCCAATCCGTTCAGAGGCTACAAGGGAGATAATCAGCATGGAAGGTCAATTGACAATTTGACGTCGTTGTATTTGGCGGATGGCGGCGAGGACGGCCAGAATATTCCGTTCAGCCCCTATCTCGTGCCAGCAAGAAAAGTGGATGCCGTTCTAGCCTACGATATGGGTTCTGAGGTGTGCAACCGTCCCAACGGCTCTTCCTTACGTGCGCTGGCCCAGCGATACCACGCCAGCCATTCCGAGCTCAAAATACCACTTTTTCAGGATGAAAACGGAGTTTTGAGAAGAGTATTCCCAAAAGTGCTGACCGCAGACGAATTCTTTTCACTAAGATACCATCAAAGACCCGTTTTCTTCGGCTGCGATATGGAGGACTATCCCCCACACGTGGGGCCGGTTCTGGGCAATTTTGAGCTCAAAGGGCGATTTGTTCCTCCAATCATCATATACCAAGCGAACCACGACATCTCTTTTCCGTCAAACACATCCACCTTCAGAACCAGCTACCTGCCTGACGAGGTCGAGGGAATGTTCCAAAACGGGAACCAGCTTGCAAATAACCCGAGCGACAAAGGCTACAGAAGGTGCCTCTGGTGTGCGTTCATGACACGAAAATCGCCAAATCTTCCAAATTTTTGTCAAAAGTGCTTCGAAATCTACTGCTACAAATCGTGAGGTCTGCACGAAATGGCTGCAAAATCCACTGCCACCTCAACTACTGAGTGATGGAAAAATTGCGAACTCCTTATCTACTGAACTAAACCAAATCCCCGGATCATGCTGTCCGAGACAGCTGACACCCATTTGGAGGTCACCATCGCCATAGACTCTTTGTTTATGCTATTCTGTGTGTGCCTCCTTCTGTGCATGGTGCTAGGAATGTCGATATTCTATGCGGGGCTCATCCAGCGAAGGTCATCGTTCACCATCCTACTGATCCCGATACTTATTCTGGCGGGCGTTTTTCTAGACTGGTTTATATGGGGGTACTCTTTATGCTATTCTCTGGCTCTGAACAGGTTTATAGGCAATCTTGGGTACGCGGTGTTGCGCCAGCTTCGAGATCCTGATCAGCGGATTTACGCTACACCCCGCGGAGAGATTCTCTCCATCATGCACTTTCTATTCAACGGCTTGCTCAAAATGGTGTGCTGTGTGATTACGTTTCCAGGCTGCACCGCCGAAAGAGGCCGAATGGTGCCCATGTTCGTCTTCATCTTGTGCTGGTCACTTATCGTATACAATCCTATCACATACTGGTACTGGAACCAGAACGGCTGGCTCTCCACACAGCTAAATAGACTACCGGTGATGGACTTTGCGGGAGGCACTTGTATACATGTTGTAAGTGGATTCACGGCGCTAGCATATTCATACATTTTGGGGCCTCGAAATCCGGCCTTGGTAGCCAACTATCGAAGCTCCAGCAACAGCAACATGATCATCGGAATGTGCTTGTTGCTCATGGGGTGGTGTGGGTTCGTCTCGGGATGCGATTATAAGCTTTCTGCCACAACCTTCTACATTGTGGTCAATACCTGGCTCAGCGCCTGCTCTGCTGGAATAGTGTGGATGCTCATAGACTTCTACACATCGGCCATTCCGCTTGAGTTTTGCGAATCTGAGGGCATTGAGCTTCAGGACTTTAATCTGGTGGAGCAGAACTCCACGGAACCCAGAATCACGGTAGCAGGGCCCAGAAAGATTTCCATGGTTTCATTCACCTCGGGCGTTGTTTGTGGACTCGTCGTTTTTACTCCTGGCGGAGGCTACATCTCTTCACATACGTCGTTCTGGAAGCCCATCGTGTTCGGTGTAATTGGCGGTGCTGTGGGAAACCTTTCTACACGGATCAAGTACTTTTTGAGGATAGACGATGCTCTTGACATTTTCGCCGTACATGGGGTTTGCGGCATGGTGGGCACGATACTCGTGGGAATTTTTGCTGACAACAACTTTGGCTCTGATGGAGGATGGGTGGAGAGTAACTGGAAACAAATAGGGTACCAGATCTTGGGGTGTGTGGTGACGGCAGCATACTCTTTTATAATCAGCTTGGTGCTTCTATATGCCATTGACATGATTCCAGGTCTACATTTGCGGATAGACAAGACCTACAACTCGAGGTTGAGGCGGAGTATTAGAGATCATCATGAGCCTGAAAACGGTGATCTTGCGAGCTTTGACGAGGATGATAGGAACGAGAAAGCAGAGCTCTTGGGCTCGGACTGGTACGAGTTCAACGGGGAGTACGCCATGGACTTCATGGAGTTCATCAAGGTTGTGGATCCGGAAGATTATGCTGAGCAGATTGTGGCTGAAACTATAAGCCCTGGAGAGAGTGAGACCAGCCAGTTTGAGCACCACGACGGCCGTCTCCGGAAACGTGATATCTTTCCGGAAGGCCATGATTGAGGAGAAAGATTCTGATGTTCGAAACGCAGAGGTCAAGGACAGAATCCAGGTGACTTCTCAATGAAGCGCAATCCGATAGTCAGAGACCTATAGATTGCCATATTTTGAGAATCATTTACCTATTGGTGTTACTGATGCATTCTGACCGACAGACCTGTTGGGTTCCAATGTGAGAGGATAACTTATTGACTGACATCTCTTGGTTTTATCGCATGACTCGAAGACAAAAGCCTCTGGTATCCAGAACAATCTCACAACAATTTCAATCACGAGGAACAGATACCTTTTGGATTGCAATACAACAATTCGTGAGGGTCTCTTCATTCTCATTTTGCATTGCTAGAAACATGCATATCCATAAACAAGGCAACCCATCAAGGCAGAGCCCGTCGAACCCAATTTCGAGACCCGTTTGATTTCATCACTGACGCATTTATAATCATCAGGGACCTGATGGTTTCTATTATATATATACATATTACATGAACGTGACGACCCACTTAGCTGATCAACCTCATGGTGACCTCAAAGGCTGCAAAAGTGGCTCCGTTAGCCGGAGCAGCTCTCAAAATCGTAGGAACAAAGCCCTTGTAGAAGCCCTTGATGCCCGATTTCTTGAAAACGTCCTTCACCACGCTGAGCGATCCACGGTAGCTGGGTTTCGTCAACGAGTCTGTCTGCAACTTCGATTTCACGACATCTACAGGGTAAATAGTCATCCACAAAGCATACCCAGACAAACCACCAAACATGCATAGTTTCCACGCTGGAATGTCCGTTCTGGCAGGGTAGATCTTCTGGCCCAACTCTCTCGCAATCAATGCCTCGTAGGTAGCGAAGTAAATACCCAATCCGACCGATTCTCTCGCCAAAGTAGGCACCAAGCCTCTGAAAATGCCCTGAACACCGCTCAGCTGGGTGATCTTCTTCATACAGTCAATGGGACCGTTGAACTGCTTGACACTGCCAGTCTGTGTCTGCAATCTGATACGAATGTGTTCAATTGGACCGGCCAAGAAACCGTTGGCAAAGCCTGCCACGGCACCACAGTTGAAGTACTGCAAAAGCGACAAGGGCTGGCCCTGCAAGACGTTATCGTAGTGTCTCTTCATGAACTCGTTGACGGAGAACTGAACGGAAACACAGGCTCCCACACCGACAAGCGGAGTCAAGGTTCCCTTGTAAAAGCCTTTTGGACCTTCGTTGGCAAGAAGTTTCTTGATAACGTCGCCAGCACCGTTGTAGGTGCCTTCTGGGGCAGACTGCAATCTGACCTTGACTGTGTCGAACGGCTGGCCGACGAGGACCTGGGCAATTCCACCCACGGTTCCTCCGAAAAGGTCCTTGTAGACCTGCAAGTTGTCTCTGGTTAAGGGAGGCTCTTCAAGCTCGATCGTCATGGCAAACTAGGATGTGGTTATGTGAAAAATGGAGCGATGAGGTGAAAAGTTCACTGAATCCGGGCAGTGTCTGAAAGAATAGCAAAAAGTAGTGAAATTCCGCTCGAGGGCTTTTTTCGACTCTCGAGGAATATATATAAACCAGGTTTGTGTGGAGATGCTTAGGCTTTTTTCACCGCTGACTCGGAATGACTCTTCCTGGTTTCGGGGCTCTGATACCGCTACTGCGCATTCCAGTAATGGAGATTGCACTCTTCCCCATTGGCACAGAGAGAACACCGTTGGCACAGAGGAAGCAAAAAGAGAGGATTTTGGGAAACCTTGATTTTGAGGCTTCGAGATCTTGAATTTCCGAGTTTATTCTTCCTCTAGCTTCTTTTCCACACAACGGCTCAAAAGTCGTTTTGTATGTACACTCACACTAAGCTAGGAAGGCATGGTCGAGTCAGAGATCTCTAGGCTTTTTTGAAATTCGAGAGTACTTTTAATTGCTGTTCTGAATTGTTGTATTCCGCTTACCTTCTAATTTCTATGTACCATCATGGAGATGTCCGCTTGACTGAACCTCCACAACTCAAGAAGCCACAACCAGATCAGAGAAGATGGACCTTTTTCTTTCTTTCTTCCTTTTTGTACCTCTTCTTTATCCTCGTTGCAACTCTCCTCTATTCGCCCTCTAACTTTTTCTAAACATTCATATAGTGTTACTCCACCACGATGAAGCCGCAATGTACCAGAGATCTCTGGTCCTTTTCAGGAGATAGCCCTTGTTCCTTACTTCTTTATTGTGTCTATTTTTTGTTTCTTTCTTCTATTTCTCCGTTTACACGTTCACGTAGAAGTCCTTCTGGGAGAACATCCACACCAAGCTCGACGAAGCCACGATCAATGGGCCAGCCAAGCCCTTGTCGAGTTTGCAGTTCTTGAAACAAAGCCACTCAGACACAAAGTGGCCTCCGGCAACCACAAACGTCCAAATGCAGAGATCGTACATCGTCTTATTACCAACAATATTGTACGCTCCGTAGAGTCTGACGATGGAGGTCAAAAGCGTCCAGGTTCCGAAGGTTCTGGCGCTCAAGCTCGTGACCTCATTGGCTGGAGCAGCAGAATACACTTTTCTCGTGAGACTCAAGTCCTTGATCAAGTAGTTCTGGGCCAGGTTGAACACGGAAACCACAGAAATGAACAAGAGCCAGTGGGGGAGCACGCCGCCCGCAGGGGTAGTAGGTGGAAGGAGTGACTTGAAAGGGAACATGGCACTAGTAAAAAAATCAAAAAACGAAAAGTCAATCAAGTGTGTGTGGAAGCAACTGGTGAGACCTAGTGTGAGTTTTCAGATTGTACGAGGTACATATCGCGAATCTACTAGTACCACTTTGCAAACTCTTCTGCGTGTCTCATGTATATACTACGATATATAATCAGTGTTTGATGCAGGCAGCCTAGTGGACAGAGGCTGCCGTGGGGTCTCTTTCTCTCAAGAGATCAAGAGCAGGTCCCAACAATCTCGTAAATCCAGACTTGTCCAAGGTCGCAACGATCACGTTGTCCAAGGCCTTCACGGTCGCTTGTCGAGGCAAGTCGTTCAACAAGGCAACCTCACCAAAGTAGTTGCCCTTGCCAATGGTGCCAATGACCCCTTCGTTTCTCTTGGAGATCTCGCACGACCCGCTCTCGATAAGGTAGAACTTGTCGCCTGTTTCGCCTTCAGTGACGATGTTGTCGCCCGCGTGGTACATTTCCGTGGTCAATGCGTCAGCAAGCTTTGATCTTTCCTGGGGAGTCAAGCCAGACAAGACGGTGACGTCTTTCAAGAAGTCCTCGTACATGATTCTCCTGTTGAAGGTGCCCTCCAACAAGATCCGGCGGAACGTAGCTCTGTCTAATGCCCAGCATGTGACGTCTGAGGCGGCAACGGCAGTGGCAGCTCTGGGAGAGTTGTACATGAGCGCAAGCTCACCAAAGGAGGAGCCATCACTCGAAGTGTTGACCTTGGTGCCGTTTACATAGAAGTCCACCGTTCCAGACTCAATGATGTAGAAATAGTCGCCCACGTCGCCCTGGGTGATGATCTCGGTGCTCCTGGTGTACTCCTTCTTCTGCAAGGCCGCCACGACGGTCTCCTTGGCCTTCTTGTCCAACTGCTGGAAAAGGAAGTTCAGCGACAACGTCTTGGCCAACTCTGCCCTCTGCTCCTCCGTGAGATCGTTCACAGGAGGCTTCCACGAGTCAGACTTGAACTTGTCGGGGTTCATGGCCTCCGCAGAGACACTGGTTCTTCTGTTGGCGTTGAAAGCCAAAGGAAGCTTGTTGCTAGGTCTGGACGGAGCGTCAGCCAGCTCCGGCGCCGTGGGGTCGTTGGGGTCAAGCGCAGGCTCCGGAGCGTGGTGGCTCTTTTTGCCCACGCCAAAGCCCTTGAAAAGGCCAGCGCTGTCCTCTTCTTTGGCGGGTTCGCCAGCATGATGTGTGTGGTCCGAGTGTGGATCGTTATCGCCGAAAGGCGACTTGAACGAGGGCTGGCGGGCGGAGGGAATCACACCCTGGCCCTGGGCATCAATGGCACCAGCTTCAAGCTGGGGAAACAAGTCGATACCGGCGGCTTTGGCCCTGGTTTCCACCTGCCACAAGTGGTTTCTCTGGAGGGCCAATCTCGAGTTGAAGTAGTTTGCACAGAACTGCAAGACATCAGTCGGGTTCTTGGCAATGATCTCCTTTTGCAACTGCTCCAATTCCTCAGTAGCAAACGGAGCCATTGTGGAATTGTTCTTATCGATGGGCAAGGGGGGAAGTTATAAGGGGTGGGATTGAGCGGCGGTGGTGGGTGTACGGGTGCAAGAAAGCGGCAGTTTTGGATTCAGACTGTGGAAATCGACTTTTTGAACCCTGCCTAGCTAGCCTGTTGCACAATTGGATGTAGTCACAAGTTTGGTTGATTGTAATGTCGGAGTATCGTTCACGACGATAGTGGAAGTGTCGCACAGAGTGGGAGGCACGGGTTTTAGGCCCAGTGGAGACAGACAGTGGAGGGAGAAAACTATTTTAAGTATAACTATAGTTATATGTGATTCATTTAATACTTATTTTTCTCTGATCCCACCGAAATTGTTAGATCCCTTTTCTGCTTTTTCTTTATCCAACTCAATTGCCGGGTTGCGTGTGGCGAGTGGATCTGGTATGGGGTGGGGCTTATCGCGAGCAAGCCAAAGGTGGGGCTAATTGGCTGGAGTGGATTTATGCTTTTTAGTGTGAAGGGTGGATTCAGTGAAGAATAAAATTAGGATTTGATAATTGCGGCAGTTTGAGGCAGACCAGTTGGTAGAATTGGAATTTGAGGGCTTTTGATGGCTTTTGGTGGTGGGAAATAGCTTCCACAGATTGGTATGTAGAATTGCCAAAGCTGATGTAAGTGCCCGAAAACTAAACTTGAATCAAGAAAAGGGACAGAAAACATAAGATCCGAGAAATTTATCATCGATTCTACAAAGCTAATTCTATGCTCTTTCCTGAGTGAAGTTGCATTTGGAGGTTCAAGCGATGTTCGAGTTGGGAGAGGTAATGAAGTTGCAGACAAGATGTTTCAATAGTTCTCTCATCTAATTACCTGCTCCTAAAACTTTGAAAACGGCTTAATTTAACGGCTTAGAATTAATCATGCTGGGTAGCCCTTGAAAATAGGTTGGTGAGAAAGCGAGAGTACAAGGCGGACGGGAAATAGCATCAATTGCCCTGTTTTTATTCGAGCATTGGTTTGGGGAGAATCGTCAAAGTACATAAAAGTTCTAAAGCCCATTTTTCATTCATTAAACCAGGTTTTTGGACAACTGTAATACTCCACTACATCTTGAAAGTACTGCAAGACATAGCCAACTTCCACAAAAAGTCTCTCTGTTTAAGCGCCTAATCATATAGAGCTGGTAATCAAGGAATTTGCCTGGCTGAGATACGCAACTTGTATCTCAGGTCAGTATTCCATGTCAAGTTTGCCGGTCAATTAGTTGATTCTAGGATTACGCCTCCTATTCGGGTCATGACGATAACAGCGTAATACCAACTCCACTTCTGAGCCTTGATTTGCCAATAAATTGCGAGATCAATTTGAAGGGAATTTTGGGTATTGACCAGCAGCTTGCTTTTGGCTAGTCGCCAAGTAGCACATATAACTAGTGATGAATTGATTTTGCTTGCCAGTACAATCTTTTTAGCTGTAGAGTCAACGTGATAGATATTTCCTTTTTGGAGATAGTGAATATCGACGCACAATGCAATATGTGGCACACTGTAGGCTTTCGTAACCTAAAATACTCTAACACACCAACAAATGCACGCCAACACACATGAAAAGAATTGTAGTGGTCGAAGAAGAGAAAAGCTCTAGTGAAGGGAACACCTTTTGACTCGAATACATACGAATAAATATGTTCATCAGACTCAATCGGATGGATGTCGCTGGGCTTTGCATCTTATAAGGAAGCCACGCTGAACCAGGAAGTACGACAACACTTAGCTTAAGTCTCGATATTCAAATAGTTAAGGCTGAGGTACTAAGAGTAGATCCGAAGTATATTCACCAAGCAAACTACTTACAAAATGAACAGAATAAAAGCCACAACGTGATCACTTGGTTAGGGCTTCGTTGTGCACCGATATCTGAGGTTGGGGCAATACGGACGAGGCTAGCACCGAAGTTGACGAAACGAAGAAATACTTAACTGATTTAGTCCGTATTTTGGTCCGTATTCTGGATTGTCAAAAGAGCGACAGACGATGTCGACATCTTAGCCAAGAAATAGTCATCGGGATGTCTAAATCATTGACAATTCAACCACGTCGACTATTTGGCGCTAAGATTCGCTCAGTAGACGAAGATTATCAACAGCATACTAAAAACGTCTCTTTGTGACCCTTTCTGGCGATATCTCGCCCGAGTCAGATTCTTGACGATGCACGGCGATACACATAACCGATTTGCAGCCATTGCCAGAGGGGACAGAGAGCCAGCAAGAATGGCACAAGTGAAGTTGAACAAAAGATAAAAGAAGAAACAAAAACCTGAATTTGTCAATCATGCACCTTTTTGCTTTTTTCCCAATTTTCAATTCTCTCCTTAATAAATTTTATCTACGCCGTTTTCAGCCGCCTAAGCATGCTAGTGCTCTCTAAGCCAGTGCGGTTGCAAATGACAGGTGTGAGGAACAATTTACAGAGCCATTAAAAAAAAAAAAAAAGGTGGCAGAAAAAAAAAAAAAAAAACTTAATCCCCCACCCCACCGCCCACACAATTTGCGTCTCCCAAATTTTCCTTTTTGTGACTTTCGCCACCCCAGCCCGTCCATAGGTTGTCTTCGTGCCACGTCAACCAACTAAACGACCTGCACACAGCCCCTCGCTTCTGTACACGTCAGTGTTCTTTTACTTTCCACGTCGCGACTCTGGTAATATAAATCTACTTCAATTCCCCAGTTTTTGAAATCCACATTCTGTCACTAGTTCCAGCTGCCAGTCATGTTTAACAAAAGCAGCAAATTCTGGGTTTCCGGGCTCGCGCTCGTGTACGCCATGTTGTTGGTGGTGATGCCCTTTTTCACCGCCAACTCTGGTGTCGCCTTGGCTGAAGAAGACAAGGAAGAGTCTTACGGCACCGTCATTGGTATTGATTTGGGAACGACCTACTCGTGTGTGGGTGTAATGAAAAACGGAAAAGTCGAGATTTTGGCCAACGACCAGGGTAACAGAATTACTCCATCCTACGTGGCCTTCACCGACGAAGAGAGATTGATTGGAGATGCCGCTAAGAACCAGGCCCCTCAGAACGTCAACAACACCATTTTCGACATCAAGAGACTTATCGGCTTGAAGTACAAGGACAAGGTTGTGCAGAGAGAGATCAAGCACTTGCCTTACAAGATTGGCAAGAAGGGCGACATCCCAGTGGTTGAGGTCAACTACGGCGGAGAACAAAAGTCTTTCTCCCCCGAGGAGATCTCCGGTATGATTTTGGGCAAGATGAAGTCCATCGCCGAGGAGTACTTGGGCAAGAAGGTCACCCACGCCGTTGTCACTGTGCCAGCCTACTTCAACGATGCCCAGAGACAGGCCACCAAGAACGCCGGCACCATTGCCGGTTTGAACGTGTTGAGAATCGTCAACGAGCCCACCGCCGCTGCCATTGCCTACGGCTTGGACAAGACCGAGGGCGAGAAGCAGATCATTGTCTACGACTTGGGTGGAGGTACCTTCGATGTGTCCTTGTTGTCCATTGAGGGTGGTGTTTTCGAGGTTTTGGCCACCGCTGGTGACACCCACTTGGGTGGTGAGGACTTTGACTTCCAGGTTGTCAAGCACTTGACCAAGTTGTTCGAAAAGAAGCACGATGTCAGCATCGCCTCTAACCAGAAGGCCATCTCCAAGTTGAAGAGAGAGGCTGAGAAGGCCAAGAGAACCTTGTCTGCCCAGATGAGCGCCAGAATTGAAATTGACTCCTTCTTCGAGGGCATTGACTTCTCCGAGACTCTTTCCAGAGCCAAGTTCGAGGAGTTGAACATCAACTCTTTCAAGAAGACCTTGAAGCCCGTGGAGAGAGTGTTGAAGGATGCCGGTGTCAAGAAGTCTGAGATCGACGACATTGTCCTCGTTGGTGGTTCCACCAGAATCCCCAAGATCCAGGAATTGATCGAGAAATTCTTCGACGGTAAGAAGGCCTCCAAGAGCATCAACCCCGATGAGGCAGTCGCCTACGGTGCTGCTGTCCAGGCCGGTGTTCTTTCCGGTGAGGAGGGTGTCGATGACATTGTCTTGTTGGACGTCAACCCATTGACTTTGGGTATCGAGACCACCGGTGGTGTCATGACCACTTTGATTAACAGAAACACTGCCATCCCAACCAAGAAGTCCCAGATCTTCTCTACTGCCGCTGACAACCAGCCAACTGTGATGATCTCTGTCTACGAGGGTGAGAGAGCCATGGTCAAGGACAACAACTTGTTGGGCAAGTTCGAGTTGACCGGTATTCCTCCAGCCCCAAGAGGTGTTCCTCAGATTGAGGTTACTTTCGCCTTGGACGCTAACGGAATCTTGAAGGTCGACGCTGTTGACAAGGGTACCGGTAAGAAGAAGTCCATCACCATCACCAACGAGAAGGGTAGATTGTCCCAGGAGGAGATCGACAGAATGGTTGAGGAGGCTGAGAAGTACGCCGCCCAGGACCAGGAGATCAAGGCCAAGGTTGAGGCCAGAAACTCGCTTGAGAACTTGGTGCACAACATGAAGCAGAAGCTCAACGACAACGACGAGTACGTTGCCAAGTTGGACGACACCGACAAGGAGACCTTGTCCGACGCTGTCAGCGAGGCTGCTGAGTTCCTTGACGAGAACTACGACACGGCCACCTCCGAGGAGTTCGAGGAGGCCAAGCAGAAATTGGTTGAGGTTACACAGAAGATTACTACCAAGCTCTATGAGAACGCCGGTGACGGCGAAGGCGCCCAATTCGGTGACGACACCGATGACGATGACTTCGAGCACGACGAGTTGTAAAAGTATGGAGTTAGACGACCACCTAGTAATTTTAAAATATTGTGTATAACGGAAATTAATATTTATAGCTATGTGAGTCCAGTCTGTAATATGCTTATTGCAATCTTTTTTCCTCGTCAAATCAAGTGCAGGATTGATTACGTACGTTATTCCCCACATAATACTGTCAAAGCAGGGACACAAAATCGTGAATCACCATATGTAAGGTGGGTATTTTCAAAGAATACTAGAAAGATGAACTTGAATTCATTCCCTTTATCACTCTTTTTTGTCTAAATTTGTGTCTCTTCTCTTGATATTTATCACCAGTCACGTGCATCACAATCGCTTGTCTCACTAAGACCTTCAATGCCTCTATTAGAGAAAAAATCTTTGCAACACAGGACTAGCTAAAAAGAGACCCCCTTGAAATCTGAGTCAGCCAACTATATATAGCTTTCAGACATGTCGACCAGGAAGCTACAAAAGTATGTTTTTCGGAGTTCCATGCAAAAGTGCCAATTCGGCCCATGAGCTTGTGTCAAGCCTAGAGTTCAAGGTACTAACATTTTCAGAGAGGTTGAAGCAGTGTTCAAGAAAATCCACGAGGGTCTAGATCTATTTAACTACTACTTCCAGCGACATGAAGCATCCAACAACGATTCGCAGCGAGAGAAGCTCGAAGCAGACTTGAAGAAAGAGATCAAAAAGCTACAAAAGTTCCGAGATCAGATTAAAACATGGCAGGGGAACGACGCCATAGAGGCTGCAGTGGCGGCCCAGAAACTACAAGAGCACAGGCGGCTTGTCGAGGAAGCAATGGAATGCTATAAGGATGTTGAAAAGACTTCCAAGATGAAGTCGTACTCGAATCAGTCGATCATGCTTGCCGCATTGGACAACAACGAGAACCAGCTAACACCGGAGGGCGCTGAGGCTGCTGACTTCCTCCGAGAGGTGCAAGAAGAGCTCAATGACCAGAACGAAAAGTTGGACGAGGAGTATGAAAAACTCTCTCAGAAGAAGGTCAGAAAGAACAACATGCTGGCGATTGAGGAAAGGAAACTGGAGCTTGAGGGTTTCAAGACCAGGAATGAGTTTCATGTCGACAAAATCGAGGGCTTGTTGGGGTTCCTAACTTCCGGCAAAATAGCGCCAGAGCTGATAATGGCCATCCAGGACGACTTGAACTTCTATGTGGAGTCCAACCAGGAGCCCGATTTCATGGACGACGAGACAATGTACGACGAGCTCTATAGGGAGGCCAAGGAAAACCACGAAAGGAACATCAACGTGAACGAGACAATGGAAGAGTCCTTCGATTTGAGTCTATCGAACGGTCACGAGAGCCACGATACAGAGGCCACCGGACATGCTGATGGCTCCATACTAAGCAGCATAAAAGAATCGCCGCATTCGTCTGCGTCTCCCGCTCCTGAAATCACGCCTCTGACGTCTCAGCAATCGCTGGAAAGCTCGAAAGAAAAACAGCACTCCACACCCAAAGCCAAATTCACAGCTCAGGCAAGCAAAATCGAAAACGCAGCCTCGTCGAGCCCGGCCATCATCACGACTCTCAAGCCTGCTTCCACTCCTTCGAAACCCGTTGGCGCACTCAAATGGTCGTTGGCTGCCGCTGGAAACTCCAAGTCGTCAGAAAGCCCGAATGGCTCGAAACAGGCCAGCCCTGAACGGAACGATAACAACGAAAACTCGAAGAAGGAGGAGGCCAGGGAGTCTCCAGCTCTACCTAGCCACGACGAGAGCAACGCATCTGCAGAGCTTTTGTCGCTCCTAACGAAGAACGACGAGTTCAGCGCCCACCTCGAAGTGCTCAAAAACTCAAAATTGAACCCAACAGAGTTGAGCATATTCAGCGACGTGAATCTCTTGAAAGCTCCAGTGGGCGTGCAAGACTTAGTAGCGAGCTTTGCCGCTAGCAACAAGGCGAACGAGTCGTCCAAGCTTTTGCAAAAGCAAGCCGAGTACGACCCTTTCACTTGGTCCCCCATCGCCAAGCCATACCTCTTCCAGGGATTGTATCCAAGCCCGACGAAATTTGACCAGCTGACTGTCAGGGCGCCGGTTTTCTTGGGCAGGCTTCAGAACCAGTGGGGACGTCTCAAAACACTCAATTACTTTGAGCAGTATGCGCAAGAGATCGAATCGCTAGAAATCCAGCGAACGTCCGACAGCACGCCTGTGGTGAACGAAATGACCCTTGTTCTTTTCTATGGATACTACTATGGGTATCTTCCGTTGGAGAACGTGGTGGCCGAGTCTTTGTTGAGCAGGCTCGGGTGGAGGCCGTACGGAGCTTCTGAGTCAGAACCCGAGAAGTCGGGCTTCAAGCAGCTCCAGTTCTGGTTCAAGCCTGTCAGTGGTGATTCCATGGGCGCCAAGGATCCCGCATCGCTCGAAGTCGGGGACTTCCGCGTGTTTGATCTCGTTCTGTGGGAGATATACTTCAAGCAGGGATTCAAGTTTGATCCTCGTTTGAGCCGGCCGTGTCCCGCCGCCAGCTTGCTTTGATTCTGAATTCGTTGGTTTTCGTTGCTTTGTTGCTAATTCTACCGAGAAACTCACTCCCGTAGCTTATCGCTTGTAAGAATCGCCTCTGGCACCTCCTGGTCGAACTCACTGCTGAGAATCGCGCCCTCAGAGCGCAATTTCGTGTTCATTGAGTGCTCCTGGGTGATTTGCGTGGCCATTGAGGTTTCTGCCTGGTCGGAAAAGATGGAACAGAAATTGCCGTCTTGCTCTTCAAACGAGATGTCTGGAAGATGTACTAGATGCTCGGGGAGCAGTGTGGGAACCGTGTAGTGCTCAGCCTGTTTGAGCAACTCGTCCAATCCGAAAACGGCAACCGTCTTGAGCTTGATGTTGTTTTTTTCTACGATTTGTTGAATAGAGTCAAAGTCAGCCATACTGGTAGTAAGTGTTGATAAGCAGAGGGTATCAGACGTGTGCGCAGGAACTACCTCGGTCTTTTTCTGTGGGGAAGAATCTACACCTACTTTGTCAAACCCACCATAATGGAGTACTATTCGTCGCTTGACGCCTCCCAGCTCGATTCGGAAACACCCACCCTTTTTGAGCTCATTTCAGCCAATCAGCTCGAAGCGCTTCTATCGCCTTCCTTGCGCTACATTTTGGTCCACTATGCTCAGAGATATCCCGGCTACCTTCTCAAGGTTACCAACAACTTTGACGAGATTAACTTGGCCTTGAGAACTTCCATAGAATGGTACTTTCTCAAGTACTGGCAGGGCTCGTTCACAGAGAACTTCTATGGCTTGAAACGAGTAACGCAGACCCCGTTGTCTGATTCCAAGTACAACAGCGGGAGACTCGCCCAATTGGCGCCCTCCATGATCGAGGAAAGAAGGCGCTTGTCCACCTACCAGATGTGGATTTCCATTTTCGAAATCACCGGCGTCGCATATCTTGCCGAAAAGTGCAACTACACCCACGAGGTGCTCTACTCGAAGTACATCACAGGCCAGTTGAACGAGAAGGAGGCCTCTGACCCAGCGGAAAGACGGAAGATCTGGCTCAAAAGAAGATTTGTCGAGTTGTACCCGTACGTGCAAAGCACGTGGAGAGCAGGCAACTTGATAGCCACCCTTTTGTACTTGAGCGGGAGTTCGAAATCTGCTTCACTCCTCACCTTGTTGTTCAAAATCAACTTTTCTCGTCTCAGCCAGTACGACTACCAGCGAAACGAGCCTGCTTTGAAGACACCAAAGGACCACCTTCCAAATAGGGTTGCTCCTCCAACTTTGGCAGAAAACCTTATTTCGCTTGCTACCACGCTCACTAGGCCCTTGGGCAAGTCTGCCAAGTTCGTCCTCGGCACGTTCTTCCCCTTGGCGATTTTCACGTTGAAGTTCCTTGAGTGGTGGAACAATTCGGATTTTGCGCAGAAGGTTGCAAAATCGCAGGCCAATGCGTTGGAGGGAAACATCCCCACGCCAGCGAACTTGGGCAAGTTCAAGGAAACACAGGCCAAGCCGAAGAAAATCTACAAGTCGGGCAGCGTCTGTCCCTTGTGCAAGGAGCAGATTCTGAATCCCGCTATAATTGAGACTGGGTATGTCTTCTGCTACACCTGTATCTACAACTACCTTACAGAGTCACACAAGCTCGTGAAGAAGAGGAAGGAAGAACAGAGTGACAGTGAATCTGAAGACGAGGAGGAGGAGAAAGACCAAGAAGAGGAAAAGAAGGAGGACGAGGAGGAAGAAGAGGAAAAGCTGAAGGGTGAGGCCAAATCTGTCAGAAAAGAGGATATCGAAAAAGGAGGCAGGTGTCCAATCACAGGAAGACGCTTGCTAGGCTGCAGGTGGAACAGCCTCACCCAGGAATTCGAAGTTGACGGAATCAGAAGACTTATTTTCTGATTGCGATAGACACAAAACGGCTGAAAAAAGTGTGGCTGTTCGCACCATGTTCAACTATAAGTACTACTTTTCCACGTGGGAAACAGATCACCAAAATGAGCCAGCGGACACTTGAGGCAATCCGCTTCAACAAAGACGAGAATACTTTGCAAATTCTTGACCAGCTTCGACTTCCCTACTCTACAGTTTACATTGACATTGAGTCTATCGACGATGCCTTCAGTGCGATCAAACTGATGCAAGTGAGAGGTGCCCCAGCAATTGCCATTGTGGGGGCTTTTGCTGTTGCTGTTGATATTAGAGAAACCCTCAAGGCAAAAAAGGCCCAAACGGTTTCTGAGCTACTTGCCAGAATCGACTACTTGGTCACCTCCAGACCCACCGCCGTGAACCTCTCCAACGCCATGACAGAGATCAAGCAGTTGCTTGAGAGTGGTTTCAAGGAGTCTACCGCTGTCAACGAAGCTGTTTTTGATGTTGTGAAGAAATACGCTGTGAACTTGCACGAGAGCGATTTGGACAACAACTACAAGATCGGCGACAACGGTGTCAAGTACATCACCGAGACATTGAAGAAGCAGAACTTCAAGGGCCCTTTCTCCATTGTCACCGTTTGCAACACCGGCTCCTTGGCCACTTCGGGCCACGGCACTGCTTTGGGAATCATTAGATCGGTGCATGCCCAACTAGGGAAAGACAATGGCAACGAATTCTGGTTCGAGCAGGCGTACCCATTGGAGACTAGACCTTACAACCAGGGCGCAAGATTGACGTCGTACGAGCTTGACTACGAGAAGATCCCGTTTACGTTGATCTGTGACAACATGGTGACGTCGCTCATCTCGTCTTTGGCGAAAGAAAAACCTATCAAATCGTCCGTGGCCCCAGTGAAATTCATCATTGTCGGCGCTGACCGTGTGGTCAAGAACGGAGACTCAGCAAACAAGATCGGCACGTACCAGTTGGCTGCCATTGCTCACTTCTTCAATACCAGCGTTTTCGATAAGGAGGAACAGAAAATCAAGTTTATTGTGGCCGCTCCAAACACCACAGTGGACCATAAGACCCAAACAGGCGACGAGATTGTGATCGAGGAGCGTCCATCGCACGAGCTCACTACACTTGAGGGACCATTGGTGAAGAAGGACGGAACTGTTGGTGAAAAGAGCACAGTTGGTATCGCTACTCCGGGAATTCAGGTTTGGAATCCCGCTTTTGACGTTGCGCCCCATGAGCTTATTGACGCTATTGTGACAGAGGACTACCCAGTTCACGAGAAGGTGATCGGGGAATTTAACCTCTAGGTCCACGATTCCACCCATTGATAAGCCTCAGCGAAGCAATGGGAAAAGTTACGACCACTATGATTTTACCACGAAGAAATCATCGCCTCGATCATTCACGCCAACTACTGAGATGGTGCTTACTCGATTGGGCTAAGCGATGGAAAAATGCACACACCAACTCTTTACAAAACCAGCATCCATAAAACCAAAATAGGCAAAGACAATAACCACCGACGTCATACCTCTACCCATCGAAACACGATCACTCCTCTCTTGGCCCTTCCTGCCTTATCGTAGAAATTGCAGCCATTTGGTCCCGGTGTACGGGTGTCCATGGAGGGCGCCTCCAACCACGTCGAGATTGAAATTTCCAACACCACCAGTTCACCACAATCTGTGCCCAAATGTCGGAAATCGTACATAATCCGACAATACAGGATGCACAGCTTCTTGTGCCCAAACTGTTGATAGCAAGGCCCTATGTCTGGCCCTTTGCCATCATCTACCCCGTCTTTGCCCAGATTTACCTAAACTACTACGATGAGTACATTGGCGGCTCCGAGTGGACTTTTGTGTATTTGATAGCCATCTGCTCTTTGAATGCGTTGTTCTGGCTCATGCCCCACTGGAACTTGGACGTGGAGGCTCGTTTCAATTACAACCCTGTCAGAACCATCAGTGAAGCTAGCCATATCAAGATCACTCCAGTGCCCAATGCTGGAATCGGCGAAATGTGCCAGATCAAGAGAGAAACGTTTTCCGACGGCGAAAGGCAGGTCTCCTTCTTGTACCAGAAGAGACGCCACTTGTTCCACGAGCTGACCGGCAAGTTCTCACCTCCAGAGTTCAAGATCGACGAGTTGCCCAAGTTGGAGTACTTCCAGAACGCCAAGGGCTTGCTGGGCGACTTGGAGAAGGCTGAGCGTAATTTCGGTAAAAACAGGTTTGACATTCCAATCCCCACGTTTTGGGAGTTGTTCAAGGAGCACGCCGTTGCACCTTTCTTCGTTTTCCAGTTGTTCAGTGTGGCCTTGTGGTTGATGGACGAGCAGTGGTACTACTCGTTGTTTTCCTTGTTCATGTTGGTCTCTTTTGAGATGACCACCGTGTTCCAGAGAAGAACGACCATGAACGAGTTCCAGAGCATGGGCATCAAGCCTTACGCGATTTACGTCTACAGAGACTCTGCCTGGACTGAAGTGCAAACTGACGAGTTGTTGCCTGGTGACATTGTCTCCATCACTAGAACAAGCGAGGACAGCGCCATCCCATGCGATTTGTTGTTGCTTGACGGCTCTGCCATTGTCAACGAGGCCATGTTGTCTGGTGAATCCACCCCATTGTTGAAAGAGTCGATCAAATTGAGACCTGGCGAGGAATTCTTCCAGCCTGAGGGCTTGGACAAAAACAGCTTGTTGCACGGTGGTACCATGGCTTTGCAGGTCACCAAGCCTGAGAATTCTACCATTCCGACTGCCCCAGATGGAGGTGCTTTGGCTTACGTCTGCAAAACCGGTTTCGAAACTTCCCAGGGCTCTTTGGTCAGAATGATGATCTTTTCTAGTGAGAGAGTGTCTGTCGGAAACAAAGAGGCCTTCATGTTTATCTTGTTTTTGTTGGTTTTCGCCATTGCTGCTTCCTGGTACGTCTGGGTCGAGGGTAGCAGAATGGGCAGAATCCAGTCGAAATTGATCTTGGACTGTATCATTGTCATCACCTCTGTTGTGCCTCCTGAGTTGCCAATGGAGTTGACCATGGCTGTGAACTCATCTTTGTCCAGCTTGCAGAAACACTTCATTTACTGTACTGAGCCTTTCCGTATTCCTTTGGCCGGCAGAATTGACGTTTGTTGCTTTGACAAGACCGGTACTTTGACTGCTGAAGACTTGGTATTTGAGGGTTTGGCTGGCTTTGACGCTGGCGAGATCCACAAGCTCCGCACCTGTGAAGATGTCCCCAAAACTACCTCCTGGGTTTTGGGTTCCGCCCATGCTCTCGTTAAGTTGGATGATGGTGACGTTGTCGGTGATCCTATGGAACAGGCAACTCTCAAGGCTGCAAACTGGACTGTTGGAATGAAGGACTCTGTGGAAAGACCAATTGGCGAAAAGAAGACCGAAAAGATCAAGATTTTGCGTCGTTTCCAGTTTTCGTCTGCCTTGAAGAGATCCTCTGCCATCACTTCCATCAACAGCTTGCCTGGTAAGAACTTTGTTGCTGTGAAGGGTGCCCCTGAGACGATCCGTCACATGTTGGTCGATGCTCCTGAGAAGTACGAGGAAATCTTCAAATCCTTCACCAGAGCTGGATCCCGTGTTTTGGCCTTGGCTTACAAAGAGTTGGACACTGGCGTCAACGTGGTCAAGATCAAGAGAAATGAAGTCGAATCGAAGTTGCACTTTGCTGGTTTTATTGTCTTCCACTGTCCCTTGAAGCCTGATGCCATCGAGACTATCAAGATGTTGAATGAGTCATCTCACCGTTCTGTCATGATTACTGGTGACAACCCCTTGACTGCTTGTCATGTTGCCAAGGAAGTTGCTATTGTCGACAAAGAAGTTTTGATTTTGGATTACCCTGAGGAGCACCACGAAGTCTCGGAGGCTGAAGTTTTGGTTTGGAGAAACGTTGAGGAGACCAAGGTCATTCCATTCAAGAGTGGTGACGCAATTGACCTTGAATTGTTCAAGAAGCACGACATTTGTATCACTGGCCATGCCCTTACCCATCTTTCTGAACACCCTCAAATTTTGGACATTTTGAAACGCACCTGGGTTTACGCTAGAGTGTCGCCTGCTCAGAAAGAGTTCATCTTGACTTCTTTGAAGGATGCTGGCTACAACACTTTGATGTGTGGTGACGGTACCAACGACGTTGGCGCCTTGAAACAAGCCCACATCGGTGTTGCCTTGCTTAACGGTACTGAAGAAGGTATGAAGAAAATCGCTGAAAACAGAAAGATCGCCGCTACAAAGACTATCTGGGAAAAACAGGCTCAGCTCATGGCCAACTGGAACAGACCCCCACCACCAGTGCCTGCCCTTATTGCCCACTTGTACCCTCCAGGTCCACTTAACCCTCATTACCTTGCTACTTTGGAAAAGAGAGGAGTCGAAATCACCCCTGAAATCAGACAAAAGGTTGCTCTTGCTCACCAGAACAAGACTATGCCAATCGAATTTGTGAAGGATGCTTCTGGAAAGGTCTCTGCTGGCACTATGGCCGACAATTTGTTGTCCTCCATGGGCGGATTAGACCTGGAAGAAGATGAAGTGCCAACCTTGAAGCTTGGTGATGCCTCTGTTGCTGCGCCATTCACCTCCAAATTGGCCAGTGTCGAGACTGTTGTCAACATCATCCGTCAAGGTCGTTGTGCTTTGGTTGCTACTATCCAGATGTACAAGATTTTGGCCCTTAACTGTTTGATCAGTGCATACTCGTTGTCTGTTTTGTTCTTGTCTGGTATGAAGTTTGGTGATGCTCAGTCAACTATCTCGGGTGTCTTGTTGTCCGTCTGCTTCTTGAGTATCTCCAGAGGTAAGCCTCTCCAGAAATTGAGCAAGGAGAGACCTCAGGATGGAATCTTCAACAAGTACATCATGGGTTCGATCTTGGGTCAATTTGCCATTCACATCATCACCTTGCTCTACATCACCAATGAGATCTACTTGTTGGAGCCAAGAGAGCCACAGCCTGACTTAGAGAAGAAGTTTGAGCCCTCTTTGTTGAACACCGGTATGTTCTTGCTTCAATTGGCCCAGCAGGTCTCCACCTTCGCCGTTAACTACATCGGCTTGCCTTTCAAGGAAAGCATCAAAGACAACAAAGGTATGTGGTACGGACTTTTGGGTGTTGCTGCCTTGACATTTGCTGGTGCTACCGAGTTCATGCCTGAGCTCAACGAGGCCATGCAATTTGTGCCAATGGACATTGTCTTCAAGTCCAAGTTGACCGGATGTATCATTTTGGACTTGGTGGGCACCTGGCTTGTGGAAGTTGTCTTCAAGCACTTCTTCATGAACTCTGCAGCTGCTGATATTTGCGAGAGGGAGTAGAGTCTTTTGATTTATAGAATATCATAATTACATAGTACAGCTTTTGCTTGATTAGATCGGGGAGTTGTAGGCCTTTAATGCTTTTATTCTGCTGACTAGACCCTGCGAGTATTCGTAAGCTTTTTTCTATGAATTCATGCTTAAGTAGCTTTTGCTTGATTGAGTTGAGAGATTGTAGCCTCTCTATGCTCGGATTAATGACTGCCATTTGCGAGAACTCGTAGGTCCTCTTCTCTATGAAGATTAAATACTTTGATGACTTTGGTTTGATTTCTCTCCACCAACTGTACTCTGTCGTGGCCCAACTTTTTCTCGAGGTCCTCAATAATATCTTGAATTTCTGTGTTTGAAATAGCATACTGAGCAGAGTCCTTGATGATGGAGATGACCTTCTGTAGGGTGAAGCTTTGAGCTGCACGTGTGCCATTACTGAATGTAGATGCAAGTTCGTAGATGATATCGTATACCACCGGCAACTTTGAGCGAATGTAACTTTCGTAGCTATCTCTTTTTAGCTGCTCCGGGTCGGTCTGTGAGTTCATGCGCTCCTTGAGCTTGATCCGCTCGAGAATGGATAAACCATTAGCTTTGGAAGATTCGAGCGCACTGAACTTCTCCTTGAACAAGAATTTGGACCTGTCGTTCTTGAGATCGAGAAGCTTGACTTTAGAGATTTTTGTGGGTGATGTGCTGGGCGAGCGGTGGCTTGACGACTTGACAGGAGACTGGATCACCACAATGTCGCTTAACTTCACAGGCTTGACTTCCTCCAATTGTGCTAGCTTTTTCTCGAAAGCAGACCGTCGCTGGGAAAGGAGCGTTCCGTACTTTGTCAAAGGAACATTCACCGTGATGCCATAGTCGTACAGGCCCTTGTAGGAAGTGATCTTGAATAGCAGATCATCGACTCCAAGAATGCGTTCCACTGAAGAGGGCTCGATTCTCTTGCCGGCAAGAACAGAGGCTTTTTGGCATATTTGAAAAAGTTTTGGTGTAGTGATGCTGGAGGAGTAATGTAGACTTAAAGCGGAGTCTATTGCCACAAACTCTTTGATCAGGTCCATGGTTTGTGAAATCTGATAAGAAAGCGCCAGTTTTGTATAAACGCGACGCGAAAAGTAGGTAATGCCAGAGATGTAGAAGGGCAGAGGGGGATGGGACAAAAAATGGTATGGCCCCCCCCAAAAAAAAAGGATCGTTATTACCAGAGGAGCAAAAGCACAGTCCAAGTGCTAGAAGCTTTCGAATATAGCCCGAAGAAATACTGAAATCTCCGTGGTGCTACCTGTGTCTCGAGCTAGAATAACCTCGCTTCCAGTTACACCTACACACCCAATACCCAATCCCAGCTCTTGCGACAGTTTTTCTTTGCATACTATAGAAAGCTTTTCTTTGCGTCAAACATTTCCAAAAAATCGAGAAAAAAAAGACAAACAAGAATCAATCCTCCTGTAACCTCTACAATCCACCATGTTGTGCCGCGTTTGCAGCCAATAGCTACACTCCTCACCCTCTCTACCCTCTCCCACAGTCAACTCCACCTAAATTTACTCAATCCACTCTACAATTCATTTCTTTACTTTCATTCAATCAACTTCATTTATTCAGTTTCATAACTACTCCTTCTTCTCGGAGGTCTCCGAGGACTTGCCCTTTTGGGAGTACTCGGAGTAGGCGGCCTTGGCCTTGTCGGTGGTGGAGCCCTCGGTCTTGTTGAAGGTCTCGTAGGCCTGCTGAGCGTCTTTCTGGAGCTCCAGGAAGTCGGGCTTCTTGCCGTCCTTGCCGCCAAGTGCCTCCTCGCCCTTTTTCAAAATATCGTTAAATCCAGCCATTGTGTCTGAAGAAAAGAAAAAGGGAATATTGGAGGGGGAAAGCTCCTATTTATACTTCGCCGTCGTGCCAAACACGAACATTCTTATTCCCAATTACGTCAAGGGACGGCCACGGCTAACTCTTTGGGGTTTGTGAAAATGTGCCATATGCACCCCTCTGCAGCCACATGTGGTCCCCCAATTGACAGAGGGAGAGAGACATAAACAAAAACTTCGTAATTTTGTCTTCCCTGACTTTTAAAACTGCCAATCCTGAGATAAAGTCCATTTAACCCTTTTTTTGATTCATAAAAGTCTAAAAATCCCTTTCCTCCCGACCTTATTGTGCTGTATGGCGTCTAAGCTTGCATTGAGAGAATCTTCGCCACATGTGTCTCCCATATCCATCCGCGTCTCTTGCATGCTATCACTACACTTGGCCGATCCCTGTTGCATACTCAGCCTCTGTGGATAAATTGTTTGCCCAATGGGGAAGAATTTGCGGTTTTTTTGGATTACCATGATTTTACTAATCTTTATATCTTTTGTGGAGGTGTTGTGATTCGTTTTTGTGAATTGCGCCCGGTGCATACATTTCTTCTTCGACAGTGTTCACAACGAGTTGCAGCCATGGTTCACAACCACGCCCCTATTCGGTTTCATCTGATAATTAGGCTGGTGCAGTTGGTGGTTGGTGATGTAGACGAGAAAAAACTAACTGAATTCATCAAATCATGGAAGATTTAGTGTGGCTGCAGTGCTGAAAGAGAGACAAGGTGGAGTGAAAAAGTGGATTTCAGGGTCCTGTTTTCGGGGCCGATAAGACCATTGACAATGAACCAACAGTGATAGACACTGAAAACCGGCCTGATTGGTGCTCTTGACCGCTACTTTTGCAATTGTATAAGTTTTCGAATTTTGAACGATTTATTTTCCGAGAATCTGGCAGCGAGATCCAACGCCTGACGCTGAACATGTCAATTGCATTCGAAGACCTGGTAGCCTCCACGAAATCGTCTGTATCGTTTAATGCGATAATGTAGAAAAGATACTTTTCCCTGGAAATATACCATAAAATTTCAACCTCTATAACGTGCCCTCAAGCTTACACCCACACTCCCCCAAAGCTGGAAAATCCTGGTGACATTGAGCACTACTATATTCACTGGGAGCCTCAATGAGAAAAGTGAAGACTTGGATCCGAAATATTATTACGTTCGGTTCCTGTAGTCGCCAGTCGAATGACATTTTCACCGGCCGCCTAATATAGCACCAAATACAGCTTCTGGCACCACAGAGCGGTATCACCTACACCATCACCAAATTAGTCTTATGATATCTATGCACACATCTAAAGCTTCAACTTCTCCAACATCGCGATCGTCTGCTCGTAACCAACAATCTCCGCTCTGAAGTTCTCCTGTCTCTTGTAAGCAGCGTCCTTGGCTTCTTGTTTCGTCTTGTCGGTGAACTTGCTAATAGAGTCCCTGACCTTGGCGTCCAACTCCTTGACATTGCTCAACTTCTTGCTCACCTTGGCGATCTCAGCGTCCAAGTCAATCTGGCCCTTCACCAACACATGGACGTTGGTGGTGGCATTGACACCATTAACGGCACATCCACTGACAACAGACTCGGAAGCGTCCAAAACGGCAACCTTCTCTACACCCTTGATCAAGGACACAATGGACAGCTCCTGGTCTCTGGCGATCTTTCTGACGTTTTCGTCGGTGGACTCAACAAAGACCTTGCCGTTCTTCAAAATGTTGAATTGAGAGAGCAACGATCTGGCGCCCTTGGTGATGGCCAACACCAACTCGTAGGCATCGTGGGCCTCCTTGTCGTCGAAAGCGGCCTCGTAAACTGGGAACTGGGCAACAGTGATAGAAGGCGTCTTGTCACCAGCTCTGCGAGGCAATCTCTGCCACATCTCCTCGGTGATGAAAGGCATGAATGGGTGGATCATCTTCAAGCCCTGGTCGATACAGGTGTACAAGGTGTCCTGGGCCGACTTCTTCTGCTCCTCGGTGCCCTCTTGGATCAACTGCTTGGAGTTCTCGATGTAGACATCACACAAGTCGTACCAGAAGTTGTAGACAGCGCTTGTGGTCTCGGCAAACTCACGCTTTTCGATGTGTTCGGTGAAGCTCTTAGTGGCCGTGGTCAATCTGTGCAAGATCCACTTCTCCACCAAGGACTCCTTACCGGTCTTGGCCTGAGTAGCTGGAGGCTGGTAATCGTCTCCCAACCTTCCAAGAACGAACTTCGTGGCCTGGTACATCTTGTTACAGAATTTACGGTAGCCCTCGACTCGGAGAATGTCCAAGTTGATGTCTCTGCCTCCGGTGGTGTAAGCACAAAGAGCAAATCTCAAGGCGTCAGTACCACACTCGGGAATACCGTTAGGGTAGGACTGTTTCTGGCCAGCACTGGCCTTTTCAATCTCCTTAGCGTCCAAGTTACCGACCTTCAATTTCTCGTGCAAGGCGTCCAAAGAAATACCACTGATCACGTCCAAGGGGTCCACGACGTTACCAAGAGACTTGGACATCTTTCTGCCCTGGGCGTCTCTCACCAAAGAGTGGCAGAAGACCTCCTTGAAGGGCACCTTGCCGGTCAACTTCAAGCACAACAAAATCATACGGGACACCCAGAAGAACAAAATGTCCCAGCCAGTCTCCAACATCGACATTGGGGCGAAAAGCTTGAGGTCCTGGGTCTGGTTGGGCCAGCCCAAGGTGGAAATAGGCCACAAGCCAGAGGAGAACCAGGTGTCCAACACATCCTCGTCCTGCTCCAAGGTGAACTTGACGCCTGCGAACTTCTTGTTGGCCTTCTCCAAAGCCTCTTCGTACGTCCTGCCGGCAACCCAGTAGTTGTTGTCCAAACGGTCTCCCTCAACACCCTCGATGTTGACAAAGTACACGGGACACCTGTGGCCCCACCACAACTGTCTGGAGATACACCAGTCCTGGATGTTCTCCATCCACTGGAAGTACTCCTTTTCGGAGGATTGAGGCGTGATGGTGATCTCGCCGCTCTTGACTGCCTTGATAGCCTCCTTGGCCATCTCGTCCTGTCTGACCCACCACTGGGGCTTCAACAAGGGCTCGATGACGTCTCCGGATCTGGAACAGGTTGGGATGGTCATCTCGTTATCTTTTTGATCGACGTACAAGCCCTTCTCCTTCAAGGCCTCGATGACCTTGGCTCTGGCGTCGAATCTCTTGAGGCCCTTCCACTCACCACAGTTTTCGTTCAAGTAGCCGTCGTCGGTGAGGATGTTGATAAACTCCAAGTTGTGTCTCTTACCGGTGTTGTAATCGTTCTGGTCGTGGGCAGGCGTGATCTTGACTGCACCAGTACCGAAATCCATATCGACAGCCTCGGAGTCTGTGACAATTGGGATCTTGCGGTCCAAGAAGGGGTGCTGGACGTACTTGCCGTGCAAGTGCTTGTAACGAGCGTCGTCTGGGTGAACTGCCACACCGGTGTCACCAAACAAAGTCTCAGGTCTGGTGGTAGCGACAGTGATTCTCTCATCAGAATCGACAACCTGGTACGAGTACGACGTCAAAACACCAAACTCGATCTTTTCGTCGTAGTCTGGCACAGACATCAACGTTCTGCCCGTGATGGTCTTGTTGTCGACCTCCAAGTTGGAAATGGCGGTGTTCAACTTGGTCGACCAGTTGACCAATCTCGAGGCACGGTAGATGGTGCCGTCCTCGTGCAATCTCACGAAAGCCTCGACCACAGCAGCACTCAAGTCGGGGTTCAACGTGAAGGCCTCTCTAGTCCAGTCGTAGGAAGCACCCAATCTCTTGACCTGGTCCTTGATTCTGGCGTGGTACTCTTCCTTCCACTCCCAGACCTTCTCCACAAACTTCTCACGGCCGTAGTCGTGTCTGGTTTTCTTCTCGTTCTTCCACACCTGCTTTTCCACCACAGACTGGGTAGAAATACCAGCATGGTCGAAACCAGGCAAAAAGAGGGTGGTTTTGCCCTTCATTCTGTAGTATCTGATCAAAGTGTCCTGGATGGCAATGGTCAAGGCGTGTCCAATGTGCAAGGCGCCGGTGACGTTGGGAGGTGGAGCGGGTATCGTGAAAAGGCCTTCTTTCTTGACCTTGTCTCCATCAAGCTCGGGCTTGAAAAAGCCCTGCTGGTCCCACCACGAGTACCACGAGGATTCCACGTTCTTAGGGTTGTAGGCCTTGAAAGCAGCATCTTCCAAAGAAGCCAAGATCTTCTTCTCTCCTGGCTTGGTCTCGTCCTTCCATTCAGGAACAGGCTCAGCGGCCTTCTTTTCCTTTTTGGGCTTCTTCTCCGTGGGCTTCTTGTTTTTGGCTTCTTCCTCCTGCTTCTTCTTCTTGGCTAAGAACTTGGCCAACTTCTCTGCCTTCTTTCTCTCGTTCTCGAGCTGCTTGGGCGTTTTCTCCTTCTTCTCATCGCCAGTGGTGGACGAGGCTGAGGACGTGTTGAGCTTCTC
The DNA here is from genome assembly GCA_030582895.1 of Candidozyma ruelliae. NCBI lineage: Eukaryota > Fungi > Ascomycota > Pichiomycetes > Serinales > Metschnikowiaceae > Candidozyma > Candidozyma ruelliae. The sequence goes on from JAJMHE010000004.1 coordinate 505,373, forward strand.
TTCTTCCGACATTTTTGCGAAATTCAATGGTCTAGGGGTCCAGAAATATCGAAAACTAGCGGGCCTGAATATAGAATTACCGAAGACCCGTTTTCGTAGGAGCATTCACTGGCGATCCAGTGAAAAAAAATTAGGTGTACTTGACTCACACCAGTACACCAAGCCACAGAGGTGGTTGCAACCTCTTGATGTCTTGATATGGCACCATTTTCATTTTTTTTTTTTTGACTTAATTCTCAATGGTAGATAGAAAGTGACAAAGTTAATGAGCCTCACCTAATTTTACCGAAAGGTTTTTATCGCCACAGAATTGATTTCTCATATATAGAGAAAGAAGTGACAATCCAGCACCGTACGGTTCCAGAGATATTCACCAAAATAGAGGTCACAGCACCTCAATGGACTCATATCAGTTGAGCTTTTAGATTACAAACCCTCGGGCAGAAAGGCACGAGTGTAGCATTTTATTTGAGTTGACGTCGGAATGCGTAACATCTGCATCAAAGAATTCTTCTTTTAACGATAGATAGTTATACTATTGAAAGTTGTAAATCAGAGCGACTGAGGTATAGATAGAGGTAAAGTAGAGTCTCTTCAGCAACGTTTCTCCACTCTCCTCGAGAGATTTCCTTCTTAATTAATACTATAAAGTTCATTCATTAAATATAGCAGATCCAGTCTGCTACTCCATCGATGAGACCGTCTTGTAGATATTCTTTGTTTTCCTGCGAATGGCCTTGCCAAACACAATAAACACTAGAAAGCTCCCGTTGATCACGAGAGAGAGCATGAACATCAACCAGGTCGTCGTAGCCAATCCACATCTGTTGAGCCACGGCTGAATAGCAAAAGTAAATCCACAACCGATCATGTTGCGGAGGAAAAGAATGAGAACTAGCGACTCGGAAGCAGCCTCGGTGTAGCAGTCAATGGCGTATGTCAAACAGATGGGGCCTGCAGCAGCCATTGCAAAACCAAGGAAACCCTGACCAACCACAACGGAAATGGCCCAGGAATTACCATTCAAGGGTACCATGCAATATGCCAAAAGTCCGCCAGCATTAAACAAAGTAGGCCCGACCATGGCCCACAATCTAAACTCAGGCTCGAGAATACCATTATTTCTGTTTGCGAGCTTGATGGTGATCCAGTCCACAAAAGGGCCACCGTAGATCATGCCCACAAGACTCCCTCCCAAAGCGGCCAAATTCGACAAACCCGTGGATGAAGTGGAGAAATTGTAGTAAGTGGTATAGAGCTCAGACTGGGTCGTTGTGATCAAGGAGAGCCACATCATCTGGGCACCGTAGAGAATGCCCGACCACACCACAGCAGGAAAGCACGCTGTGTAAACGGGTTTGAAGAAGATCTTCCACAAGGGTCTTTTGTCGGTGTACTCGAGCTCCAAAAGCTGCATTCTCTTGATGTACGGTCTCTTGACCTTCAGGGGATCAGTGTACGAGGCTTCCTCGCCCACAGGCTCCTGAGTAACATTCGAAGTGCTTTTAATATTTTCAGAGCTCGATACTTCGATCCCCGTTTCCCTCGACTTGATCTGGTGCAAAATCTCTCTCTCAGTGTCTTCCTCCTCAGCTCTGGGGAACGAGGTGTCCTCCATCAAAAACAACTGCAACACAAAAAGAACGCAGAGAATGATCACCTGGATCTTGAACGCCCACCCCCAATTGGGCAAGTAGGATGCAACCACGGGCCCGATGTAGGATCCGAAATAAATAGCGAACACAAGCCACGAGAGCCTGCTGGCCCTCTCGTGGGCAAAAAACACGTCAGTTGATGAAATCTCAACCAACGAGTTAGTAGGAGCAGCAGCAAATCCGCAGATCGACATCAGCGCCATGATATAACTGACAGAGTCAGCGTGGATGGCCATGGCATTACCCACAACCGCCAAAGCCGTGCAACCTAGATAAATTGCTCTTCTTCCGATCTTCATGGCCAAGGGCTGCAAGAAAACACACCCCAATCCCAAAAATAAAAAATTGAGTGCTTGCGCTACGTTAAGCGTATTAGCACTAACGCCAAAGTCCTCCTGCCACTCGCTCCAGTAGGGCCCGCCCCAATTGACCGTGATTGCTAGAAAAACAGACCACACCCAAAGAAGAATAAACTGAAGATTCTTTTTCCTCTTCGACCAGAGCAAGGGGTCGTTCACATCGTCCAGCGGCTGTGGCTGCAAAATAATGTTCTGGTTTCCATCCTGCAATTTTTGCACATTGAGCGTTCCCGCCAAATCCAACAAGTGGACCGTTCCGGGCACGTTTTCGACAGAGCTGTCAGATATAGAGTCGGGCTTTGCCATTTTGATGAAATCAAATAGGTCTTTCAGTTGGTTATATATTCGGACTTTGTGGGGTCGGGTCCTGCGCAGACCGGCTCCAGGTTCCTAGAGCGGTAGTTCCGCTAAGGTGAGAGGAATCACCCCAAAACCTTGGAATTTGTACCAGGAGAAATAAAAAAAGAAATGGCAAAATCAAAGCTCAAAGGTTTTTCACACATTGATCCAAGCTCATTTTAGCGATCTTCTTCACTTTCATCATATTTTGTCTCGTACACTTCCAATTCCTCACTGGCCTAGCGGAATCGCATGCTGTTTTTTGCAGCCAACAATGTACCATCTCATCGCCCACCCGCAACAGATCAAACTTTCTTTTCTTTTTCCTTTACAATGCCAGGCTTAGCGAGGGGCTGGGCAATTTGCCTATTGTCTTTTTTTTTTTTTTTTTTCTGAACTGTATTCGAGATCTAGCCAATAAGTCGGACAAGCCGTTGAACCAGCTTATGTGAACACCAGGCCAGACCCGCCGTTTGGTGTCAAGGGTGAATTTTAATTTTCTTGGGCGGGCTGCAAATAGTGTTTGGATTTGTTATGCGCTTAGATAAACGAAAAGCCTTAAGCCTTAGCGGCTTTGGGTACGCTTTCTGAGTGAGTGCATGCGACAGTCGTACATGGGGCTGATTTCAATATCTGTTTTCATATTAGCATTATGATTATGTTGGACCCTCGCTTGGTCTGCAGAGGGACCGTTTGATCTTCGCTTCTCGTTTTTCGAAAATTCAATTTACTATTAGTTCGTTGATTTCTCGGAGAACTCCGACCTGCTTCTTTGACCACACTTTGCCCGGGCGGTGTTGCAAGTGCTGCTAAGGGGACTTGGGCGGTAATATGTTGCTTCTCGGGTTTCCCAAAACGGAAGCGACATGGAATTCATGCCGTTCCCAAGCCCTGCTCGCCTTACGTTATGGGTGCGATAATGCAAACCGTCGAACCGCCAACTTATTTGAATCATGAAGCGAAATCGACTTCAATGAACTGTAAATTATAATATGAACTTCTGACAAGATGTAGTGTTTAATTAGTCTCAATTTTGTAATTGGTAGATCAGGACAGGTTGAATTATTGTCTTCGTAAATATGTGCTCAAATTAAGCTTTTACGCTGCAAGAAAGATATTTTCTTTTTCGTAAATGGAGGGGTCTGGAAAAGCAATGTAGGAAAATTTATGCTGTCAATTTTTAGGTTGGTGTTTGTCAGAAATTTTGAATGACACAGAATCTCCAGTATGGAGAAGTAGAATGTATTTATGCTAGGGTTTTACACCAAAGAATTGTATTTGAGTATGATCGCTTGCGCTTGTTTGCAAGCTCCTTCTACTGATTTAACTTTATTAGTCGGTCTCTGAGAATCGGTAGCTACCGCTTAGAAGCAAAGTTCTATAAGCTGCCTCAAACTAGTTCCCATGCATTCGCCTCGTACTTCCCAAATTGATACAAGAGAGACTTGGATCTTCCTCGTCTAGCCTTTGCACTTTATGTCGATCGCCATCTTGACTTCCTAGTGCTTCTGCTTCTTAGAGCTGTCGTCTTCATCGTCCAGATCTAGATCAGCAAATCTGCTTCTTTTCAATCCAGAAAACCAGGTCCACTTCTGTGGAGCAGTTGTATTTCCATTCTGATCGTTGTTTTCATCGCTCTGAACCAACACCATCGTGTCCAAATCCACGGGTCTCTCTTTTTGCTGATTGAGCCTGCTGACCATGGCCTTGGACATTCGGGCGTCTGTGTTTCTGTTTGCCCGGGCTCCATCGATCTGCTTGCTGAGACCGAGCCCGACCTCCTCTCCAAACGCATCCACAACAGTAGATTCTTCTTTACCAAACTCCATTTTGTTCTGTGCTTTTCTGATCTCCGACATCTGCGTCCTCTCTTTCATTTTTCTGAATCTGCGGCCGCCACGTTTCTTTGATTTTTGCTCTTTTGGCACGGGCAACGCCTTCGGCGCTGTTCTGTCGGGAGGAGTGAGAAGCTTATCAATTTTCAGCTTGACCTCTTCCATATACTTTCTTCCAAGACTTCCATCAGGTGTGGAGTTTGACAAGTCTATTCTGGCGGCAAGGATGACCTTGGCGCTGATGATCCTCAAAGCTTGCTTTGTTATCTCAGGAGGCAATCCCATCACAAGTTCACTATAGTACAAGTAGCCTGTGGCTCTAACAAAGTTGGAGCGGGTTTTCAACTGGGACAGGAGATCTTTGACGCCAAATGAGGGAAGATTGCATGCTGGCGTGAGGGCAAGCTGGCGTAGAGAGCCAACACTAATAAGCAATTGCGATGTGACAACCGGCCCCACTAGATTGTTCACGTTGGGTGCAAATTTCGAGAGTTTTTGCGACACAAAGCCCGAGAGTTCCTTGATAAAGTCGTTGAGCTCAATGCAGAGGTTGCAGGCGTGTTTTATATGCTCCATGTCGGCGTCGTTGAGATAGAACAGCCTGGCGAAGTTTTCAAGCGCAGCCATGGATATAGCCAAAACTTTGGAATTAGAGAGGATTTTTTGGAGTTTTTCCTCCTGTTTCCCGACATCAGCGAGATTCTGCCCTATGAGGAGTATCACCCGGCAGTAGTCGACGGGATTGGGCACGAGCAGCTCCAACTCTGCAAACACCACTTTGTAGTGAGTCCGAACAAAACGGTGTAGAAGCGAAATCTCATCGTGGATCAAGGTGGGAAACTCGCTAATCTGCATAAGAAAGCGAAATTCCTCGCTCTGGTTCTCGTCGTTCACCGAGGCTAGCAATTCCATGTAGTCTGTCTCTTCCTCGTTCGAGAAGATTCTGAGCTCCTCTCGTATTTGTGGAATGAATTTTTTAACTGAAGTGAGCTCCATCGGGTCCAGAACCCGCTTGACATCGAGCTGCTCGAGTTTTGTACCCACATTGTGCAAATGACTTGCTCGTAGAAGGTCTTTCCAGGTGGTATGTGGTTCTGAGGACAGAGAAGCGGGAACCAGCCCGGCTTTTTCCTCAATCTCGTCCTCCGAGGCACTCTGAAGATCTGCTAGCAAATCGGCGGCGAAATCCGGCTCTTCAGACATTTTCTGGTGTGTTTGTTTGGTGAAAGTAGTCCAGGATTTGTATGTCTCACACGTGATCTCATCGACTACATCTTCAACACTTTCCACTACTACTCTTTACGCAAAACACCTCATGAGCGAGCTCAAAGTGCAGGTTTCGGAGCTTCCTCTGGTCGACGGCTCAGCCCGAATTACAATCGGAAACACCACAGTTCTCGTTTCGGTTGCAGGTCCCATAGAGGCTAAACCCAGGCAAGAATTGCCTACTCAGGCTAGTCTAGAGATCGTTGTGAGGCCCAGTCGAGGCCTCAGTTCCACCAGAGAAAAGGTCATTGAGGATCTTCTAAGGTCAGTGCTACAGCTGGTGATAATCAGGTATAGGTACCCTCGTCAGCTTATCCAGATAGTTGTTCAGTTTCTTACTACAGATGTTGATAGAGAGGGCTCGATTGTGGTTTCCGGAGATACTGCCGCTTCGGGCGGAGCATTCACGTCGAATGAGCTCAATGCTGCTTTGAACGCTGCCTTTTTCGCTCTAATCGACGCCAATGTCGCCTTGTACAGCTCGTTCGCTTCTATATCCGCTGCTATAGACCGGGAGGGCAAGATAATCGAGAATCCCTCATTGAAGCAGCTTCAAAACAGCGAAAGCCACCACGTGGTGTGCTTTGACATCAGAGAAACGAAACCACAGAAAATCTTGCTTTTGGAAAGCGACGGCTCCTTCACTGAGGAACAGCTATTCAATGTCATAGAGCTTGCATCCAAATCGTGCCGCAAGATACACAAATCAGTCCAAAGACCTACAATCGAGGCTAAGGTGAAGCAGGATTTCATTTGGGCCAGTTAGGCTCTGCGGGAGGAAATATGATGGAAGAGCATTATAAAAGGAGTGCCCCTGATAACATCAGCAACCTTATTCTCATCAAAAGCCCAAGATATCAGCATAAAGCGCCATATCAGAGTGGCTTTCTCTTTGCATAGCAGATATGGATTCCATTTGCCAACTAGGCCTTACAGAAGGGTGCCCGAACGTGAAATATAATATAAACTGGAGAAAAGAACCGAAAAGATGTAGATCTAGTAGAGTGTGGCCAAGGGGTCCAAGCGGTTGCCAAAGCCGCCCCTCGAGTCCCCGATTTGTCCCGCAAGCAAGTTGATCTCGCCGTTGTGGAACTTGTTGTTGGGGTTCAGCTTGTGCTTGAACGTGAAGCCGATGAAGTTGCTGTTAGCGCCTTTTCTGGCAGGCTTGATGGTGTCTGGAAGTGACTCGTTCTGCTCCTGCCTGGCAAAGACGTCCTTGTACTTCATCATGCTCTCCTCGTCCTCGAAATCATCAAAGTAGCCTGCGTCCTCCTCGCTATCAAGCTGAGGAGTGAACGGAGGAGTCTTGGTCCTCAAATGCTCCCAGTCACGGATATCGCTAAAATATGGCTGGGCTTGAACCTGCTTGAAGTTGCGCAATCTGCTCGAAGGCGATGCAATGAGTTTCGTGATCAAGGCCCATGTTCTGTCGGAAAACACGAATCTGCCGTCTCTGGTTTGGGGCCTTCTCAAGGCGCTCTTCCAGTGCTTCAAGTTGTAGTATGTCTCGTCCTGCTTGCTGCCACTGAAAGGTGGGTAGCCACAAAGCGCTTCGAAAAGCATGCATCCCAACGACCAGTAATCAATGGTGAAGTCGTAGTTCTTTCCCTCCAACACCTCGAGCGCCATATAGTCTGGAGAGCCCACAATGGAATTGGCGAGATTGTGGTGGCCTTGAGACTGCTTGAAGATCTTCTGACGCTCGTACATGAGCTTCGAGGGCACCTCGTAGTGGTCCAAGTCCTGCAAGTTTGCCAACTTCACTCTCATCGACTCGATTCTGTCGTTGGAAACAGTTCCCGCAGCCAAGCCAAAATCGGTCAATTTGATGTGGCCCTTGGAGTCGATCAAGAAGTTTTCGGGCTTCAAGTCACGGTGGGTGAATCCCAAATCGTGCAACGAGTTGACGGCAGCAAACATCTCTGCGATGTAGAAACGGGCGTGTGGAGGTATGAGGTAGCCCGTGTTGTTGAGCAAGGTACGGAAGTCGCCGCCTGGCACGAACTCCATCGCCAAAAAAACCTTCTCGGCGTCCTGGAAGGCGTACAACAACTTCACCAACCAGTCGGACCTCGTGTTGGTCAAGATGTCTCTTTCGGTCAAAACGTGGCGGGTTTCGTCGAGCTTGAGCAAGAGCTTCTTGTTCAAGATCTTCAAGGCGCAAACCTCTCTGGTATCCTTCTTTCTGGCCAAAAACACCTGTCCATAGCCTCCCTGGCCGACCTGGGTGATCATTTCGAAGTCTTTGTGTTTTGGCTTGATCCTGCGTTTGCGTAGGAGGGCTCTTTCCCTGCCAATGTAGCTTTTCCACTCTAATTGGGCCCTTTTCGGGTTCAGGGCGTAGTTTGGGTCGCTTTGCAAGCGGGCCTGGACGAGTTTCAGTCTCTCGTGTCTGGAGATGACGTAGTCGAACATGTCGCAGTAGTAGTCCAAGAAGTAGAGCTGGGCAACGGACGTAAGTCTTTTTGTCTTTGCTGCGTTCGCCTTGGCGTGAAAATCAGGTCCCAAGAAGCTGTTTTGAGGCTGAAGTCTGCTGATGTCATTCTGAAGCTTTATGTTGTGGGCCTGGGGCGTCAACGGCTGGGACTTGCCCAATGGGGAAGTGTGAAGCACCAGCTTCGTGGGAGAGTTGATGGGAGTGATGTTCTCCTTGTTGTAGGCCTCCTTGACGGGGGTTCTGTAAGAGGCATCAACGTCCATCATGTTGGACAGAAACGAGACATTCTCCAACGACTGGGAGATATCCGCCATGTCCACGTGCCTGTTGTGGCGGGGACTCCGGAGAAAAGTCATGTTGAGGATGGAAGAGAGTTTGAGGAGTTGATATTTGGAAGGATGTGAGGAAAGTGAATGTTTACGTTTGGCCCAAGTAGGAAGTAATTACTCGCACTGCAAGAGCTTCTGTGCATATTTGCAGCCAGAGAATGTTGCCAGTGTGGCTAAGTAGCAATCAACAAAGGGATCTTTTGAAAGTGTTATTTATAAAGTTGTTGTTTTTTGTACTCGGCTCGTTTCTTTCTTACGAATTTTATGTCTTTCGGTTCGGTTGGTCGTGGAGGACTATGATGCGAGGTTGCACTTTAGGCTTTAGCCTCCAACACGTCATAATGACAGGAACGAACCCGCATTCTTTGAATGACTAAGATCGGGGAACTTTTTTTTGGTTTGCCCGAAATCGCTCCTGCTTTGATTCAATTGAGTCTCGTGGACTGAAGAGGGTCCAAAGAGAGCTGATCTGGGACTCTATTATGATAGATCTGAAGTTTCTCCAACTGTCCGCATAGTTGTTTTCTAGAAATGAAGTGATCTAGTTCACTGCGTAAGATCAAGTGTAAGCAAATCATATTTCTTCAAATCTTTAAGTCGGAATCTCAGAGGAGGTCCCTGAATGTTCAGGAGCCAAATGCCTTAGTATTGAGGCACGAGAACTTACGACCAAGATTTGACTCACACCTTTGAATACTCTCCAATGCTTGTTCTTTCTATTGGTACTCTTGTGTCAGTGGTTGCGTGGATGTAGAGTAAGAAGACGATATCTGGGGTCTCCGTGAGCTTAGATTCCTGCTCAAGCCTGCCAAACTGCGGTATAATTCGAGTGATGAGCGAAAAGTTCGACTTTTTCCCAATCACTTATTGGTTCCTTCGATCTAGGTACACCAGATCAGGATATGAAGAATTTTTCACACAAATCGTTTATTTCATTCGATAGACCCCGGTGCGGTTCCTGTTTTGCAGTACTCCAACCAAATGGCTGCAAAAAACCACTTCAGGCGATTAAACACATAACCACTCTACAAAAAAGCACAAAAAGAACATACTGTCGGAAACACTCACAAGACATACTACTTCATCCAAAAATCCAACCCTCAACCTCGAAAGCTGCAAATTCGGCTATCTCTCTGACGCCTTGAAAAACTTTGGGTCTCGCGATAAGCCTGCCAACGGTCTGTACCACAGATCTGAAATTTGAGCTGGAAACACGAAAAGAATGTAAATATAATTGTAGTCAACTGCAACCATGAAGTATCAATTTTCACCATTTCCTCATTATTTGTACGCTTCCTCGTTACTAACCATTCCCCCTCAGGCTCCGCGGACTTAGCCCAGGTATATCCGTCGAGGACCCTGGAAGAGGGAAAGGAAGTCCACGAATAAGAAGCAAAATTTTATAGAAATCCTTCTCATTGCAAAAGCGTAGAAGTCACCTTTCATTTAAAACCGTTGAAACCTCCAAATCTACCTCCCTGTCAACCCTCTCCTAAGCATGTGCGTCCCCTCATAGTAGTCACATGCGGAACCCAAACTTTCAAATACTCTCTTCACTCTAACTTTCACCAACCACACTTTTTTCTGAAATGACCAAATACGCCTTGATCACAGGTGCCTCCTCGGGCATAGGCTACCAGATGGCGCTTGCGCTCCACAAAAGAGGATATTCCATTATCGGAATCAGTCCTGAGAGAGACCTCTGGGGTATGAAGCCCTTGGAGGAGGAAATCGGGCTTGTTGCCATTGCGTTGGACATCACCAAGCCTAAGGATGTGGAGGCCACTGCAGAGAAGGTTCGCCAAATTACAGGCGGGAAGTTGCACATTCTCTACAACAATGCCGGAATCAGCAACCTCGGAGGGCCTGCCATCGAGTACGACGATGATAAGTTGAAATTGCTCTTCGATGTGAATGTCTTGGGCCACATGTACATGACCAAGTACTTCAGTGACCAGGTGATCGACGCCAAAGGCACAATTGTGTTCACCTCTTCTGTGGCTGCAAGAGTGCCTCTTTCGTGGGTTTCGGCCTACAACGCCACCAAGGCCGCCATTGACCAGTATGCCTTGACCTTGAGAGGCGAATTGAAGCCTTTTGGCGTGAAAGTGCACAGTGTTATCACTGGCGGTGTTGATACCGCCATCTGTGACCCTCTTTCCACTCCAACGTTGCTTACCGACCGCTACGACGTTCCAGGAGTCTACGAGAGTATCCACGCTTCGGCCAACATGAGCAGAAACCCCAAAACGAGTATTTCGGCCGAGAAGTACGCCAACCAGGTGGCAACCCAGATTACCAAAAAGAGAGACGTCGGGTTCAACATCTACCGCGGCTCGAGAGCGTATCTCTTGCACTTTTTGCGTTTCTGGTGTCCCTTGTGGTTCTGTGAATTGGGCATTCAGTGGCACTTTAAGCAGTTCTGGGTGCTCAGGGCCATTGCCAAGGCGGTGAGACGCAAGGACAGGGAGCTGAAGAAGTGAGGTATGTACTCTACATAGAAAGGCAGTATGTTTATGAAGGGGGTGTAGAAGCAGAATTTTGGGGAGTTTGAGTCCGAAGGTGGTGTAAGCTCTAGGACTCGTGATATTGGGGAATGTAATATGGAAAGCTTCTTTATATAGGGGTGTTCGACATGACCAGTCGAGAGAGAAGCCAAGCCCAAATTATTCGCCTAGCCTTGTGAAGATCGGGACTCATTTGTTCCGCAGGTTCCCCATTTTCGTGTGATCGGTATGCCTGTTCAGGCATAGTTCTTTCTTGGTGTCTAGTTCACTCTTCGATGCCAGCTCCAACTTTCGAAAAGCACTGTTCTCGATCGTTTGAGACTTCAAGACAGCGGAAAGCTGGAGAAATTGCAAACCACCGTTCTAAGTATCCGAAAGTTGGAACCTACGTGAGTAGTTCTTCGAGATTTGCATCAACGATCTGAGAATCTCCGGGACGAAGAATTATTAGTTCGCCAGTACAAAAGATTTAATGAACCAGGATTTATCAAAATAAATCTGTTCAGGAGAGACTAATTTTGTCTTTTGTTCGATTACCAAATATTGTCATTAAAAAACTTCATCTTTCGCTGCATAGAGTGGATAAGATAAGATAAGCGAGGATCGAAATGTGAACGAAAAATAATCAGGAAGAAAATACCACTGGAACGCAAATTTTTGAGAATTGAGCCCCCAGTCATATAGCACCAAGATATTTATTCTAGAAACAGAATTTTGTGTTTAGTGAAAAATAAGACAATAAGCCAAAACCTTCTCAGTCTGACCATGACCTCGGTGCTGGAAGAGGGGAGACCAGGAAACCCGAAAAAGCCTCGAGAGCAAGTTCGTATTTTCTCGCCAGACTGAGGAGACCGAAGTTTGGGCAACTTATACCCCATTTCCCGAAATTGGAGGGGTGGCACCAGCTGTGAAGCTTCTTATACTGCACAGCCCACCGCCTAAGTATGCCCCAACGGCTTTACAACTATTAAAGTTAGCAATACAAATCACGTCAGGCGGAAATGCTTGGCAAAAGCGCCTGATCCGACGATTCGGAAGTTTGGAAGTGAATAAGGGACGATTCGGAAGTTTGGAAGGGAAAAGGGGGAGTTTGTGAATAAACAGAGAATCTCAAGTTGAGGGTGGAGAGTGCAAATTCCGGTTTTCCGTCCAGAGTTCAAACAGAGTATTGGTGATGGCTCGGAATTAACTAGAGGAAAGGATAGATTGGAGGAGAGCAAGGTTGAACGGAGAAGGAGAAAATAAAAACCAATAGAGAGAAGTGAGTATGTGAACGAGAGCAAAGCGAAATTCACAAATAGGCTTAGAGGTTGCCCCGAGGCCAACTCGACAAGCTTCAAGAAAAGTCGTGGGCTTCATCCTTACTTCTTTTTATTTTCTTACTCTGGCAATCCTCTTACAAGTGTAGACCTCCACAAACCGCTGATTCTCTCTAACGTTCCCAGTCCATGAATACTGAATATCACATCCGCCTTTCAAAATTCCAGCTTCGTCTCCCTCTCCATCGAACTATGTGCCTCGGGAGAAATACGATCCCCAGCGCTGGTAGCCAGAGGGGCACGGAGGCCCCACACGGAGAAAAGGTCAAAAATCAAAAAATAAGAAAATCTAAAGCTACAGGCCAGGAGGAACGGAAGCGCCAGTGGGGCTGCTCACAAATAGAATTCCACACAATGGGGCGGAAGGTGGTTGGGGGATTTCGGGAATGGGTGCAATTCTCCGAGCAGAGGGGAGAGCAGGGGAAGTCTGAAGAAGGGAAACTGAGATAATGATGGAGATAGCAGAGAACATAGAATATCAGCGAAGTGTGATAAATATTGCTTTTCATAAAAACATCAAGAATTCTTCAAACGACTTTCTTATTTCAGGTGGTCGGCGTTTGTTTCAGTTCTGGATCCACTCGCCCATATTTTTCTTTCGGTACACCACAAAGACAGGAGCACCACACTAACATTCAAGGTGCACGGGAGTTCGGCACGAAACCGGATTTTCTGGATTTGTGGATTTCCCCACAAGTTGTATTCGAAGAAAGGGCTGATACGAGGATTCGGACTTTCGAGTTCCGGGGGCGGTGAGCGAAGGTGCGCGACCGGACAAGGCATTTGGAGCCCTCGGAAAGCCCCGAGCCAAGGCGATGCGCCGGTGGTACCGGTGGGAAAAAGTGGGTTTTTGGTTGGGACACGACCATCATCTCACCACTCCACTGCAACGTCCACGCCATTTGCAACGTTGCAACGTTGCAGGCGTTGGCAAGGCGTTGGTGGGATGATTAGGCGATGCGCCGAGTACATATATAAGAGCAGATTCTGTAAATCGGCTCCCACTGAAAACCCTCTTGTCCCACTTTTCACCCACAGCACCCTCCACCACCCTCGGAACTCACCACACCTACCACCCTCGGAAACCCCACCCACCAAGATTTTGCACCCGCTGCCCCCACACCACCGACTATATATATAATGAACTTCCCCCAGCAAAAACCCGTTTTTCTAAGTTCTCAAACCAAGCTAATTTACATAATGTCCGACTTGGAAGCCCAACAACCCCGTGACCACACGTTTGTGGTGGAGGAAAACGCCTCTGCCTCCGGTGCTACTCCTCCACATACTGCTCAGACTGCTCACTCCGATGTCACCAGAGTCCACCACGACGACGAATATATTCACTTTGGCAACGAAAGATACACCAAAGCCGATTTGGTGGAGGCCTTTGGAGGCACCCTTAACCCCGGTTTGAGTCCTCCTCCCAAGCACGACTTGGCCAATCCTGCCCCATTGGGGTTGTCCGGTTTCGCCTTGACCACTTTCGTTTTGTCTCTTATCAATTGCGAGGCTCGTGGTGTCACTATTCCTAATATTGTTGTTGGTTTGGCCTTTTTCTACGGCGGTGCTGCCCAGTTTATTGCTGGCATGTTCGAAATCGCTGTCGGAAACACCTTTGGTGGTGTTGCCTTGTCGTCCTATGCTGCTTTCTGGTGCTCCTGGGCTGCCATCCAGGTGGACTCGTTCGGAATTACTACCGCGTTCGGAGACGACGACAAAATGCTTGCAAACGCCCTAGGGATCTTCATGGTCGGCTGGTTCATCTTCACCTTCTTCCTTTGCGTGCTCACGCTCAAATCGACCTTGGCGTTCTTCTTGTTGTTCTTCTTCTTGAGTATCACGTTTTTGTTGCTAGCGATAGCGGAATTCAGCGGAAAGGCCAGTGTCAAGAAGGCGGGAGGCGTTTTCGGCGTGCTTACGGCATTCTTGGCGTGGTACAATGCCTACGCAGGTATCGCCAACTCCCAGAACTCGTACATCACCGTCAAGGCCCTCCCATTACCTGACTTGCAGGCAAGCAGAAGCGGAAACTAATTGGCTAGCTTAACTTATTATGACTTGAATTGATGGATGCGATCCAGAAGTATTTATTACCATTTGTGTAGTGCAATGGCTGCAAAAGAAATGTTGACGAGGTGTGTTGTAGATTTGATGAGTTTAATCATTAGTTGTATGAAGATCATGTTACCTATGACTCTTGAGTTTGCAGAGTATTGATTACCATGCCTTTTGATGTAGGAGTAATGGCTGCAAAATGGCTGCAAAATGGGTGAGATGTATCGCTCTGAGAGTGAATGATTCTATAGGAAAGAAAGAGAAAAAGAGAAAGAAACAGCAGGATTCGAAATCCTTACTTTTCTGACCTCTACAAGAGATACGGTTGTTTCGAAGTCTCAAAAATGATGATTCCTTAAAATTGCTGGCCTGAATGTATTGACTGTGGGGACTTACCACGTAAAAAGATTTGGCTGCAAATGGCTGCGAAACTTCAAGTACAATCAAATCCACAACTTCCGAATTCAGTGATAGGCGAATTTCGTGACCTTTATTGTGAGAGCAATGGCTGCAAAAAGGTGCTGCAAACTGTGACGCAAATAATCAAGTTTAGCCGAAACACATAGAGAGGGGCTTTCGGAGATAGTCATTGTTGGTTGGAGACGGTGTGTATAAGGCTCGGTCTTTCGAGCGTCTCCTGATCCGGGGAAAGTGTTGCACTTTTCGATGAAATGCATTGGTTTTTGCTTTATGTGACTTAACGAGCGTCCAATGTGGAGACTGACTAGAAACCTTTCCATACGGCTGCTCTGAAACCGAATTTTTGGCAACAGTATCACGTGACCCAAATCACGTGCGCTTATCACCATTGCGTGCTTCACATCTGGGGTCAGTTCATCTCTAAAGCCTCCCAAATGGACAGTATCGAGGAAAAGCTCGATGTCAAGGTGGTCGACCAGGATGATCTAGAAACTTCCATCACAAAAAAAGCAAACGAGGTCCTCATAAGCAAGGAGAACGAGCTCGACGAGAAGCGATTGCAAAAAGCAACCTCGGACTTGGAAAAGACCGTAAAGAGGATTAATCTTCTACAGAAGCGGCTAGACAACCCTCGAACGAAGCTTTCACAGAGAAAGCTGCTCAAAGACGAAATTGCCTGGCTCCGGGAGAACGAGCTCGTTCCCAGACAGCAAGATGTGGAGGACATCAAAGGCAGACTTCAGGATAATAAGGAACTGCTCGAGAAGGACGGCTCGTCACACTCCAATGAGCGGATGGCAGGTGAGAGCGAGCGGGACTTCTTGATCAGGACGGGAAAAATCACGGCTTTTGGAAACTCCACCTCTTTTGCTGCCAATGACCAGGCAATACGATCTCACCAGCATCTACGAGCACCTGGATTCGAGGATGCGGAGGTGGTCAATGAGAAGCCGGAGAATGCAGAAGACGAAGAGGACTCCGTCAATGTGTCCAGAAAACGAAGAAAAGTGGAGGTGGATCTGGACGCAGAGTTTGTTGAAATAGACAGCTCGGACGAGTTTGAGGCTGGATCGCCAGAGGCTGAAGAGTCGAGTGAGAGCGTAAGCGACACTGAAATGCTACCGCTGCACCTCAACGAACGAAACGTCGATGACGGTGACGAATCAGTGTACCAGCTGCGTCTTCGAGACTGGACAAAACGAAGATCACAATTACGAAAGGAACACAACCCAGAGGCCCCGCTGGACTTGCCAGAGTGGCGCTTGCCGCATCCAAAAATCCCCGACGCCGTGCTCAACAGCCAATTCAAACTACCTGGCGACATATACCCTTCGCTATTTGAATACCAAAAGACGTGCGTTCAGTGGCTCTGGGAGCTCTATTCGCAGAAAACTGGCGGCATTATAGGTGACGAGATGGGCTTGGGAAAGACCATCCAGGTTATTGCGTTTTTGGCTGGTCTTCACTACTCGGGACTCTTAGACAAGCCGGTTTTGTTGGTTGTGCCCGCTACAGTGATGAACCAGTGGGTCAACGAGTTTCATCGCTGGTGGCCCCCGCTTAGATGTGTGATTCTCCATAGCATTGGATCTGGAATGTCCAAAAGCTCTATTAAGACAGAGGAGCAACTAGAAGCCCATCTTGAAAACGAGGACGCTGATTTCGATGAACAGTTGAGCAAAAAGGCGGCCAACAATCAGGTCAACGCCCAGGCCATTGTGGATCGTGTGATGAACAGTGGGCATGTGTTGGTCACCACCTATGTGGGTCTCCGCATATACTCGAAGTACATATTACCGCGAGAATGGGGCTATGTGGTGCTTGACGAGGGACACAAAATCAGAAACCCCAACTCTGAGATCTCGCTTGCGTGCAAACGGGTCAAAACATATAACCGTATCATTTTGTCGGGAACACCGATTCAGAACAACCTTACGGAGTTGTGGTCCTTGTTCGACTTTGTCTTTCCTGGCCGTTTGGGCACCTTGCCTGTTTTCGAACAACAGTTCGCTATACCCATCAACATGGGAGGCTACGCCAATGCTTCAAACGTGCAAGTCCAGACAGGTTATAAATGTGCAGTGATACTACGAGACTTGATCTCGCCCTACCTTCTTCGTCGTCTCAAGGTGGATGTTGCCCAAGATCTTCCCAAAAAGAATGAGATGGTCTTGTTCGTCAGGCTCACTCAGTTCCAGCAGAACTTGTACGAAAAATTTTTGGGAAGCGAGGACGTAAATGCCATCTTGAAAGGAAAACGTAACATCTTGATGGGAGTGGATATGCTTCGAAAGATATGCAATCACCCTGACCTTGTTGACAGAGATATGTTGCTCCGCAAACGAAGCTACAACTACGGAAACCCAGCCAAGTCCGGAAAGATGCAAGTGCTCAAAAACTTACTACAGCTCTGGCAAAAGGAGGGCCACCGAACATTGATATTTTGCCAGACAAAGCAGATGCTAGACATACTCGAAAAGTTTGTGGCCAATATGAGACGGGTTGGCTTTGAAAATGACGAAATTGTCGAGGAGGACAACTTTCACTACCTTCGTATGGATGGATCGACCCCCATTGGTAAACGGCAAGCGTTAGTGGACTCGTTCAACAACAACCTCTATTTCGACTGTTTTTTGCTCACCACAAAGGTCGGTGGTCTTGGTGTGAATCTTACCGGTGCTGATAGAGTTATAATCTACGACCCTGATTGGAACCCGTCTACGGACATTCAAGCACGTGAACGTGCCTGGCGTTTGGGACAGACTAAGGACATTACGATTTATCGTTTGATGACGGCAGGAACGATAGAAGAAAAGATTTATCACAGGCAGATTTTCAAGACGTTTTTGACCAACAAGATTCTCAAGGACCCTAAACAAAGACGGTTTTTCAAAATGAACGATCTTCACGACTTGTTCAGTCTAGGAGACCCTCAGGAAAAAGGCACAGAGACAGGTGAAATGTTTAGCGGCAGTGAGAAGACATTCAGGGGAAGCAAGACCAGAAAACCAACTCTGCTCAACAAGCGCGAGCACAAGAACGACGACGACTTGTACCAGGTTGCCAGCATCATGGGAGTTTCGAAGCTTGACAACTACCTTGAAGAGGACGAGAAAAATGATGATCCGAGCAAAGACGAAAGCAGAATCATGGAAGGCATTTTTGCAAACGCCGATGTCGTCCACAGTACCCTCCAGCACGATGAGATCATCAACTCCAACCAGCAAGAAGTCAGTATTGTGGAGAGAGAGGCTGCACGAGTAGCTAAAGAGGCTGCTGAGGCTCTTAAAAAATCCAGAATCCAGGCAAGGTCTAGCGCTGTAGGCACACCTACATGGACAGGAAAATTCGGAGTTGCAGGCAGATTTGGCCAAAAGGCAAAGACCAGTGGAAGTCGAGCAGCGTCGATTTCTCGATCCCAATCTCCTGATAATAATGGCATTTCGTCAGCCACGATTTTGAGCCAGCTTAGGCAGAAAAAGGCAAAAGAAGCGGGATCCGGAAACAAGCGAAGCCTCTCCGAGAACGATAAGCAGAAGCTTCTTGACCACTTGATCAAGTTTCTTCAAGCGCAGCCTGAAAAGTTTTGCAAATCGGACGCAATTCTCAAATCATTGCCCAAATCGGTAAATTTGAAAGACGAGAAGGAAATGATATCTGTCAGGTCGTTGCTCAGAGAGGCTGCAAATTGGGATTCTGCACAGAAGGGGTGGAAACTCAAAGAGACGTTTTCTGACCAGTGAGGCATATGGCAATCAGCATCTGGGTCCTGCATCCTGCACGCTATCACCAAAGTGGGAAATCGATCCGATACTACCTCATACATATTAGGCTGATGGAATCCTGATAAAGAGAATTCTGGATTTCACCATGCTTAGAATAGCACGACGGTATACTAGCCGATTTATAGAGTCGTGCCCGCCTCCAGCTTACGACACAGGGTGCACGTTTTGTGGACTTCCAGAATTTCCACCCGATAAGCAAATCGACTACAAACGGAATTTGAACGGCACTGGGTCCGACCCGTGGAAGCATCTTCTTGTTTTTCTGCATGGTTTTGACAATTTTGACAAGATGCCGCCCAAAGTGGAACTTACTGTTGGTTCAGTTGCCAGCGAAATGACGCAACTCAAGAAAATGCTCAGTCCCAATCATCCTGTAAGCGTTACAAATGCGCTAGTGGAGGGCGTGAACGACCGGTCAAACGGACGGGAAAAGGTCTATATTTATCCTGACAACAAGGTTGTCGAGTTTGAGTTGGAGCATGCGAAGCAGTTTGTGGAGCACTATTTATTGCCTGAAAAGAAGGACATGGTGGAGGTTTTCAATCCGTTCGCCTCGGCCAAACAAGGAGGGGGCAGAAAAGACCACTCCGGCTTATTTATTGAACGTCCGATCGAGGACGACTTGGTGCTCATTTGCGGGCACACGCAACGTGACATTCGCTGTGGTTTACTAGCGCCGTTGCTACAGGAGGAGTTCGAGAGAGTGATCGAAAAGGAGAACATAAGCAATGTGAAGACCGGGCTTATCTCCCATATCGGTGGCCATGCCTACGCGGGAAACGTGCTCTACTTTCCTCGAAACAGTAGCGAAAAGCCTATTGTGTTTTACGGAAGAGTGTTTCCAGATCGCGTGCAAGGCATTGTCAAGAGCACTATCAAGGAGGGAAAGATCATCAAGGAGCTCTACAGAGGCGACGTGCACGAGGAGTAGAGGTGCATGCGAGTTTGAGGGATTGTAAACTATGCTGATGGTGATGGGAGGCATTTTCGTAATTCCGATGATACATTGACTATCGTTATCGGACGTCATAGACATTCAGGTCGGAGAAAGAGATATCTTGTACATAGAGTTAGCGATAGAAATGAAAAAGGGTGCATGAGTGATTGGCAGTATTAGACAGTGGAAAGTGACCGCATGGGCCACTCAAAAAAGTAGCCTTGACATCTCACATCTGGGATTGCAGTGTCCATTGTCCTTCGATCAGAAGAGAGGCTTTCTGTCATACTCTATAGTTCTTATTGGAATGTACATGTCTCGAATCTTTGAATTGGGGACAAAATGAGATAGAGAGAAACTTTAAAATGCTTTCATCAGTTCGAGAAAATTAGATCAATCTGATTCAACCGTACTTACTATAGTCATTTTCAGCTACGATGAATAGACCAGAGGATATCTCGCAATCACCGGCTACACGCAAATATTTCAACAGACTTGGCAATTCGTAGAAGAGCAGAATGTAAATCACTTACAACCAATCCGCAAGAAAAATCATTTCCTTTGCAAATCAATGAGCCATTCTCAACAATTGTCTTCAAACCGCCATTTCATGTACCCAATGGTTGCAAAACATAATATGGTCCCCAGTGAGCAGCTTCCCCTGAGGAACTTGCGTTCCACTCAATAGGCCTTCTCATTTTGGAAGGACGCAAAGGACGCAAAGGAAAGACCAACAGTAACACGGACGGAAGAGGTCGGTTTGATGGTTTCACCAACCGTATCCCCAGTGGCTCAAGGTGTTGTCATCAATGGCTGCAAAACAGCGGCTCGGGCTTGACAGGTCATCTATGGCCAGCCTCCTATTCCTTAGACATTTAAGTACGATAGAGCAAGCACAGTGCCACGGATTACAGCCTAATTCCAGCCTGAATGGATGTGAGCTTCACTAGGTCTGATACGGTGTGTGCATTGAGGTAGGGTCTACTGCTATTTACTCAGAGACGTCGTTCGGCATATGCGTAGTCGTCGTAGTGGATGTTGAAGGCATCAATTGGTTTGCTATCGGATGTTGAAGGCATCAATTGGTTTGCTATCGTCTCACCTCTCCATCCCGGGTCCTTTGATCCGCTGGCTAGCAATTTGGCATAGATATGGAAACGCACCACATTACCTGACAAGCCAGCCAATCCGCACACCCTGCGCTAGTTTCAGGCTTGGCTCCATACTATCCTTAGACGAACCCAGTTTCCAGTGTCCACGAGCATTGTTCGCCTAAGTGTGCCTTGTCTTGGACCAGCGATTGAGTCTTCTTATCACTGCCACGCAATTCATAACCGCCTCCATCCTCTATTGTATCTGATCTGCGTCCGCGTGGGCTTTTCAACGGCGACGCAGAATATTATCTACGCGGGGTGCGCCCGAACTCAAGGGCCATTAGCGCTACATGTCCAATTTCCTCACGGTGCCTGCCCCTCAGTGCCGCCTCCACGTCGCTTCGGCATGGAAGGTGTCAAGTGGTGCAAAGCTGTTGCACTCGAGGCATTGCAGGTGAAGCGAACGCGGGTCGCTAGACGCTCTGCGATCGCATGCGAGGTGCAAGGCGATGCAGAGGTCCAAGCCAGACAGCTTGACATGCTTAGGCGAACGAGTAATGAACGTATCGAAATGAGCAAAATCTTGATTTTGCGAGTTGCGATACGAGAGAAGAGTTGGTCGTTTCAATCTTCACTGGTCGAGATCACCGTAGCGATCGAGACCAGAGTAGTCAACTACCCCAGAGTTCCACGCTTTTTGTTTTTCCTGACACATATCTGATAAACGTAAAGCAATATTGAATTCCACAAGAAGTTCACCAGACCTCGAAATCTACACAGACTACAAAGGCCTGGAGAAACAAATACTCCCACGACGATGGCACAAAAGCAGAATTAGTCCACAGCTCAATGGCCGGGGGATAATGGAGGTGCCACAATGGCTCATAAACTGGGCTGCCTCAATGGGCCAAACCCACCAACAATGGCAACAATGGCAGTGTCACAAGCCAGAGGATGCCACTCAGGAGGCCGATTGACAGCAAAAATGGAAAATACGCCCCGACCGTGTTTTAGAGTGCCTGCTGCGATCAGACGATACCAGTATTTTCGGAACCGTGCATACGCAACTTGCGGCAAGCGGGTCAAAGCGAGAAATCGACGCAAGGAACCAGGCGTAGTATGGAAGTTTATTGATATCCGCGGAGCAACCAGTGCACGGAAGAAGAGAGCTAGAGAGAAAGGTGAGAGAAGTTTGGATTCACGGAATTCAGTGCAGCATTTGCCTCATCTAGCAACCTCGCTTGCTGTCCATCCGATTCCGTGTTTAGGAGATGGAAACGCTGGAGGTGACTGGCGGCGGCCTGCACAGCGGCGTGCATCCACCCGGGCCCCATGCAGGCGGCATGCACGTCCCGGATTGCCGTGGGCTGGAAAATCACGCCCGCGGGAGATAGAGAGGCGATGGCGCGACGTGATAGGTCCGATTGACGCAAAAGTTCTATTTTTCGCCAGCGCCCAAAGCGGGGCAGACGCACCACGCAAAGAGCCACACGCCCAATCTCACAGACTGTGCTTCGCTGGCGCAAGGCAACCATTCTGCAATTGCCATCCACATTTTTGCAGGAGGCGCGACAGTGCATTGCACCGCATGACTTGTCGCACGGCGGGCCCGGAACCGCCCCCACTATTTGGCATGGCATCTTGGTGCCTCCAGTAGCCACGGGGGAGGATTCCACGTCAAACCTTGAAAGTCTCGTTTTTTGCTTTTTGCTAGAGCAGAGTCTGGGGACTCTCCTTTTAGGCGCCTGCATACAGCCTCCCGTGACCCTGCGAGTGGCCAATAGACGACATCCGTCATGCACATGCACCAGTGCGCGCTTCGGCGCACCTGCCCAGAACCGGCGCAGTGCGTCGGCCGCGTGCAGGCCGCTGCCAGGCCTCAGATAGGCCTCTGCATCCAAGGTGCACCGACTAACGCTTGAATTTTTGTTCCTTACATTTTATTGTTCCCAACAACTCAAAACACCACTGTTTTTTCAGAGAGGGAGCAGAATCACTTTGCAACACTAAGCAACTCAAACCCAGGAGCACTCCTCACTTCGCTGATTGGCACCGTTGTTACCGTAAACAACAACCACATCAACAACCACAACAACCACAACAAACAACATCATCAACAACCCGGACTCGCCTTGCGCAGAGCATGTCCACACAGCAGTTCCAGTACAACAAATCTTACTACCAGCTGGAGCCCTACCCCTACCAGCAGCAACAACAAGGTCAACAACAACCAGGTCAACAACCTCAAGGTCAACAACAACAAGGTCAACAACACATGAACGGAACAGGAGGACAAACCCAGGGCCTGAACCAGTCCCAGCAGCCCGCAGGCCAGACCCAGGGCCAGCCCATGTCGCAGCTGCAATTGCTCTCCCAGTACGGCCAGCATCCGTACCAGTCGTACTACAACCCTGGTCAGCTCCCCATGCAGCAGCTCCAGCAGCCCCAGCCCCAGCAGCAGCAGTACCAGCAGTACCAGCAGCAGTCTCAGCACCAGCAGGGCACGCAGGGCGGTTCTGACTACTCGTCCCACTATCCCGGTGGCTATTCGAGCACCTCGGCGCCCTACAACCAGTACCCAGTGTACCAGCAGGGCCAGCAGCACCCACAGGGCCAGGTTTACGGCGCTCCGGCCTCTCAGGCCTCGGGCCAGCAGGGCCCCTCGGGATCTGCCTCGTCCACGGCTCCGTCCGTGCAATCTGCGCAGCCAGGGCAGCCCGGAAGCGTTCTGACCGCTACCACCGGCGCCCCGGTGTCCGCCAAGGGCTCCGTTTCGTCCGATTCGCTTGGAGGCAACGCCAATTCCTCCGTGGGCCAGTACCAGCCGCCAGGCATCCGTCCCAGGGTCACCACCACCATGTGGGAGGACGAGAAGACCTTGTGCTACCAGGTGGACGCCAACAACGTGTCTGTGGTGCGTAGAGCCGACAACAACATGATCAACGGCACCAAGCTTTTGAACGTGGCGCAGATGACCAGGGGCCGCAGAGACGGAATCTTGAAGCTGGAGAAGGTGCGCCATGTGGTGAAAATCGGCCTGATGCACTTGAAGGGCGTGTGGATCCCCTTCGAGCGTGCTTTGGCCATGGCCCAGCGTGAGGGCATCGTGGACCTCTTGTACCCGTTGTTTGTGCGTGACATCAAGCGGGTGATCCAGACCGGCGTCACTCCAGCCACCCAGGGCACGACCTCCTCGGGCGCCACCTCCAACGCCAAGTCCACGCCTCTCGTGGCCACCTCCAACAGCACCTACCCCTCTTCTGGTGCTCTGGGCGCTGCCTCTTCCTCGAACCCCAACGTGAGCTACTACTCCCACTACCCATCGCAGTACCCACCGGGCGCCGGTTCTGGTGCTTCGGGCTCCAGCGTGGCCGACTCTTCAGCCTCCGTGGCGCCCCAGCAGGGCCAGCAGGGCCAGCTGCTGATGTACCCCTACTCGCAGCCATACTTCAACCAGTACTATTCGTATGGCCAGGGCTCTGGCTCGGGTGCCGCTGGATCCACTGGCTACTCTTCTTACACCACGCCAATGTACTCGTACAGCGGCTACAACCAGATGCCGGGCCAGCAGCACCAGCAGGCGCCATACCAGGCTCAGCAGGTTCATCAGGGTCCCGCTCAGCAGCCGCTGGGCCAGCAGGGTTCGCCTAGCGATGAGAAGAAGCCGGATTTGAAGGGTGACAAGAAGTAAGCTCCGTGAAGAGACTTCGAAGAAGGCTCTAAGCTGGAGTTGAGTTGAAGATCCGAATGGAGGTGAAGAAGCGGTTGAGAGGTATTCCTTTAGTGCGGAGACACGCTTTTTGGTGTGGAGTAGCCTCTGAAGTCCAGTGTCCCCGAACTGAAGGCTGTACATCTAGGTGAGGTTCTTGAAGAATCGAAGTGTTGAGGTGTCTCGATGGAGGTTGGAATCACAGAAGTATTCTGAAAGTTAGAGAAGTTCTCGACGAAAGTTTTGAGCTTCCATTCGATGAAGAATGAAGAGATGAGATTCGGCGACTTCTGAACCCGAGCTCCTCGAGACCAATTTGAGAGAGGCGCGCTGCCAGGCCCGATGGAGCCAGCTAATGTATCATAAAAAGGCCACCGTCCGCCAGTTATTAGATAAAGAGTTTGTATCACTAACGGAGGTGTAGGCATTGTAGGCGAATGGAGATTTAAAGCTCAATCAGTGCTGCAGCTTTCCGGTTAAGGCACTATTGAAGAAGAACTTCCAAAGCTGTAGGTATTAGACTTCAATGTAAAGGGTTGTTTTGGAAATTCCTCACATCTTCGCAGCTCCCATGATGTTATTAGGCATCAGCGTCTATCAGTAGCGGAAGTTGAAGACATTACTCAGGGCACCGATACTTACAATCTCGAGCCGCTAGGTTTTCGAGCCTAGTCCGGTGTCTCCATAAATCCAGCTGATAATAAAACATTTTGCTCCGCCGCTATTCATTGAATGGCTAGTCTGTATCAGAAGCAGATGTTAAGTGCATCTTCACGCACGACTATTAACCCTCAACGAAGCATCTTTTCATGATTACTTCCACACCTTACAATCGACGTACAAGCACACCGAGATTTAGCTACAATTGAAACTTTAACCCTAACTTTGCCCTCTTCAATCTCCTCAACCTGTCAAAAGCTCGTCTATTATCGATGGTGCAGCTGCGTGGGGACCTTGCATAGATCGTGGCCCAGCGACTCCACAGCTTACATGGCGCACGCGCCTGCAGGTCCAAGCGACACACCTCGCAGAGGCGTTGCCGTCGAAATTTAGAGCGATTAATACTGTTTGAGAAAGAAATATGACACATCTTTGCCCTCAAGTTTTTGGTCTCCCACTCTCTTTCTTTATCCTTCCCTTCGGCGCGTGTTTCGGTGCCCCGCGGGCTGACATGCACAGGCGTGTGCATTGCGCACGCAAGAGTCAATGCAGCGATCGCTGCTAACGGTGTCACCATGGTGGCTAGTTGCATGGCACATGTAGCGTTTAGCGAACCTGCGACAAAAGCCCTTTGGGGAAGATTTGGCGGGAAGAAAGAATTTGGTGGAACTGGGAGGTGAAGAGATGAAAATGTGAGTTTGCAATCGGCTGGAATGGTAATGTTGCTAGTTTGATTACAGTATCCAGGGACATGGAACGGTCAAGGGAACTACAAGGGAATCATATGATACTCACAACTTACGGACATTGATTATCTTCGAGAGCGACTCCGTTTTTGTATAGTTTGAACTTCTGACTATGACCAGAAAGTACCATTACTATTTTGCTCTTCATCTATAGCTCGCCCCAACACTCAGCTTTGGATGGTACTTATTCAGCCCTTCCGCTTCTCCAGAAACACTGCTCACGCCCCAGAGGCTATGTATGGAAGCTCTGGTGCACGAGTCAAAATAGGCGAAGACAAAGAAAGCCTGAGCTGCGCCCTGTGTAGTCTAATCGGCGTCCGATGAGAGTTTGGCGATCTTGCTTTATCGGGTTTGATGCATTTCGGGAGGATGTAGGAGGGAGGCATGAGGTGTAGATTCCATAGGCGAGGAGATGGAGCACAAAGTCTGATTGGAAGCTTAGGAAGGGGCCTCTTGTCATGCTCATCCAGCGCCAAACAATCCCTACACTTGCTGCTTCACAGGGCACATAATTCATTATATTCCTCTTTCCTTTGTCTTCTTGAGTGTTCTTTTCTTGAGTATGAAGTCACATCTTTTACTTCATCTCTCTTTCCGCCGGGAGATGCACATGCCGATGCCCTTCTCTTTCGGCACAAGACCGCAAAGCCGGTTTTGTGACTCGAGGGTTTGAAGAAAATCAAGGGCCTAAAGGGGAAATGATCTGAGTATCTCTGAGTAACTCTTGAGCTGTATCTACTTTCAGATTGAAGTTTGCAATTAGCAATTAAGATTCGTAAACTTCACTTCAAAGTACACTTTTAATGCTAGAAATGACATCTAGAATACCACGAACAAGCCTCCTACCTGAATCGAAGCTTGTTCAAGGAACCAAAGCCTAGATAAAGGAAACCGCCATCTTGATACGTAATGAACTTGAAACTCCGCAATTGAAAGTATCGTCATTTGTTCAATTTTTAGCATCCTCAAAAATCTTTCGATTGACCTCATTCTTCACTTCTGACTAGCGTCTACCTTCCTGATATCCTCATCTCTCTGATGAACTACTTGCATTCACTATTTTCTGTGGGGCTAACCGCTTAGTCAGCCTTCGATCTGACCTCAGAGTCGTTAAGGGTGTTGTACTGCCTCTGTGCACCGTCCAACTGCTTCTTCAAAGCAGCAATATCGGCCTCCCTCTGCTTGATCAACTTGCGAATGCCAGCAGCCTCCTGCTGGGGCTCCGTGGCCAGCGCCTCCTTCTTGCCACTGGCAGCACGGTACAACTCCTCCTTCAACACCAACTTTCTCAAAATCGTCACAACAGTGATGATCGAGATCTCCAAGTACAACACGGCGCCGGAGATGTAGAGGTTGCGCTGGGAGTAGAACTTGGAGGCCAAAAGGTCGTATCTGGCGGGACCGTCTCTGGCAAGAGCATTTTCGTCCGAGAAGTGGTATCTCAGAAGCTTCTGGAAGCAGTCCACGAATTGGAGCCCCATCATGACCGTAGTGAAGATCAAACCGCTTTTGAAGTTTCTGTTGTGGTACAACTTGACAGATCCGTTGACGAGCTTCTGTCTCACGGGGAAGGGCAATGGCACCATCAAAAGCAAAAGGTAGGTCATCTCGAAAACGAGAAGACCAAAGACAATGGACATTTGGAGACTCATGGCGAAAGTTGGGTTCAATTGGTTTCTGGGTGGGTCTTGTGAGTTAGCTAATCAGTTGCTACTAGCCTTGCTCAATCTTGACAGTGGTGAGGTATTGTGCAGGACCTTCCTCTTCGGGCTTAGCTCTATGCCTTGCCGATTTTTAGCAGCCAATTGCTATCAAAGATTATACACCTTTTTGGCGTAGAGATAGGACAGGATGCTGAAAAGGAAGATTCCGAAAAGAATTCCGTAGAACCACGTGAGCCCGGGTGCATCCTGCCCCGGCACAATGCAGTTCATGCCCCAAAGTCCAGTGACCACATTCACAGGCAAGACGATCGTACCGATAACGGTGATTTTGCCCAAAACGTCGTTGGTATCGTTGTTGACCTTGGTCATGTCGATGTTGATCTGCGCCAAGTAGTTGGAATGTGAACGCGCCAAAAGCTTCTCGAAATGGTTGAGCGACTGGACCATCGTGACGATGTGGTCCTGGATGTCGCCCAAGTACATCAAGATTTCGTGTTTTGAGGCCATTCTGGTATTGATAAATGGCGTGTTGTCAATGGCAACGTCAGACTCGCTGAACCGCTTGCTGTAGCCCTTAATCACATCGGCCTTGGTGCTTAGAAGGCGCATCACCGACATGACTCTTTTACGACACTCTCCGATTCTTCTCAACATGTCTCCTTTACGTTTCCACGCCACGATCCTCGACAGATCGGTGCTTGTGGTAGTGCTCGATTTGGAAACGGCACTGCGTTTGGACTCGACGGAAATGTAGTCTCCTCTAGAATCCCGCTTTCTCAACCTCAAAAAGTCGAGTTTCGAGGGCTCGGGGTTTTCTATCACCGACTTTGATCTGTGACGACGTACGAAAACGTCGTTGGTCCGTCTGGGCCTATGTTCGTGAAAGTTGATCACCGATTCGTCGTCAGAGTCATCGCTGTCGTCCGTAGAATCACGGTCTCCGGAGTGCATTCGCATAATCTCGTCTTCAATGAGATAGACTTCAGCCTCAATGCTCTCGATCATCGGCGCAAACGAGTCGGTTATATCGTCGATCAAGGCGTAACAAATCCAGTCTGGAGAAACCGTCAAGTGGTCCTTAAGCATACGAGCACGGCGACGGACATTAATAGGGTGTGGCGTGGCGCTGAAGTGGAAGGTGAGAACACCGTGCTTGAATACAATCATGTACATGTTCAAGGGGCAAAGCTCTCCGTGTCTGACTTTCTTCGATTTGGACATGTTGGAGGAGGACCCAGACCTCTTGTTGAGACGCAAATTCAGATCGTCCCTCTTTTTAAAGATCTTCTTGAGCCACTCGAGGCTGAACTTGCTCGTCTGGTTGTTGTACTCCTGGAGCTTGTTGATCATCTTCTCGTGCTCCTTGGCCTTCTGCTTCCGGCGCTCGTACACAATGTCAAACGACGTGAAACAGAGAAAGTAGTACAGCTTGAACATGTCGACTTTCTCGCGGGCCTCGTCCATGAAAATGTCTTCTGTGGTCAACGGGTGCAATCCGAACGTTTTGGCGATCACTTTCATTTCCTCCTCCAGCGGGTCTAGAATGTCGAGCCAGAACGGGTCTGGGTGTATGTGGGGGGAGGTTGAAAGGGAATTTACAGAAGTTGTCCCGCCAGACTGGTTGCCAGCCAATGAAAGCGAAGCGTGAGATGCTCCTCCAAGTGGAGTGCTGCCCTTTAGGTTTTGCGGAGCAGCTGACGACCGGCTCACCGCTGGTGGAACAGACCCGTGCCTGCTGTGGTGGGTTTCCCTGCCATTAGAGCCGTCCATCTGCGATTCTGGATTGGGAGTAACGGCTCGAGGCAGACGGTGATGCAAAGATTGATAGTGTGGGTCGAAAAGCTCCCGGAGCGAGTTTCGAATGTGGTGCTCGTCGGGCATAGAGCCCTTTTCGGTGCCAGTGACAAGCCCAGCTAGCGTGGGCGAGTGAATCGTTTTGTCCAAGCGTTCGCTGAAATACGTGAATCTGCACAAGGCATCGGCCCTGGCCTTGACTCCGCTGTTGAGAATAGGGTGTATTTGCAGCTGAGAGACTTCCCAGGGCTGCATGGGGCGTGTCTGGCCCTTGAGCATGGGCGGGTACTTCACATCGGCCTCGTTGACCTTGACTTGGTTCAAGAGTGGAGATTCCTCGTCTCCTTCCGGAAACGTCAGCAGGACCCTTCGTGCCACAGGGTACCTAAAGTTCACCTCATTATCCTCAGATTCGTTGTCCTGAAGCTCCTCGAGCTCCTCCCGGATGAACTCCTCGAGCACCTCCAAATCGGGCCAGTTGTGGCCTTTTCCGGCGCTTTCGCCATCGTCATCATAGTAGTCAAGGTAGCAAACGTCATCTAGCGACGTGGAGTCACTGGAATGCTCCGAAGGCGGGTTCAGCTCGCCAAACTCGAGCGACTCTCCCGAAACGTGACTATGGTCGCTCAAAGAGTTCTGAAACTCGTGATTCACAAACTCCTGCTCCCGGACAAACCTGTTCATGTCAAGCGCCATCAGGCCAAACCTGTGGGCCGAGTTTTGGTTCCTGTTCTGCTCCAAAAGCGTCTGTAAATTGCGATCAGTGAGTGGTGTCAAGCTGCTTTGTCTTCTGCTTCTGCTATATTCGCTTTGACGGCGTTCCTGGGAAGATCCGTAGATTTGGTCGAAATTTGGCTGGTTTGGGAAGGAGCCGCCCCGAGGATCGGGCTGGTTGGGCGAAATGGGCCTGGAGGTGGGATTTGACGGTGGGTTCTCGATCGCCTTGTCCTTTCCATGTTGTTTCAGGCGGGCCCTGCGCTGCTTCGCTGATTTCTTTTTCACCATTTTGTCAGGCTGGAGCCGAAGCTTAAGTGAAAAAAAATGGGATTTTTTTGAAACTCAGAAAAAGGATGTTTCTGGTGGTGATGTAAACGATAAGATTCATATACAGCAAGCTTTGGGTAGGTATAAAGCGGCTTCTACGGCACGTGACCGTGCGGCGCGGAGCCTGGCAAGCGGTAAGCGACTGCCCAAATGTGAGACAGCGGGAGGAGAGAAAGGGGAAGTTGCCGAAGACAAAGACATAAAAAAAAAAAAAAACGTAGCAGATCTGTGAACTTGACATATATTGATAAAATTTCGAAAGTTTTTTCCTTTTGTTTCTATTTCATCAGTTCTCTCTTTTAGGTACCTGAGAGTAAGCGACTAAGCGAGGTGATGGCATGGGAGAAGCCAAATCTTGAAAGATTGGGAGCCTCATATAGGTTCTGTGTTTTTTTGGAGGAGGTGGTTTCAATTTTTCTACAAATTTATTGAGTTTTTAATTTCACCCAGATTTGGAAGTCCACTTGTCGGACTCTGAGGCTCCCAATACCTGTGGCACGTCAATTATGGTTAAAATTGGATGGCATTTCTTCATCATCAGGAGGTATTTTTTCAACGGATGACTTTCAATTGTTTGGGGGAGAACAGTCTCGAAAATGTGATCTTTACTAGTCTTCTTTCGGGATACCATAAAGGTTTTGAATAAACAAAGAGAACAGAGAGATGATCGAGCTGCCGGCTGGCGGGATTACAAAATCATTACCACACTGAATCGGATCCACAAGCGCTTGCAGATAACTGATTTTCATCACTTTTGTGGGTATAGCGAAACTCCGATGGATCCATCCCCTCGTGCCACTCAAGTGAATGATGCCAGTTTCAAAATCGCCAAATGAATCTGAAGAGAAACTCGCTCTTTCATTCATACCAAGAATTAGCATTGGCGCCGCTTTACGTGAAGGATATGCTGGTAGGTTTTCAAAAGTGGATTTATCAGAACTAGTGGTAGAGATCTCGTCAAACCAGATGCATTGACCCTCAATCGAGTCCAATTTGCCATCAACAAGCAAACAAAACTCTATTTTCCCGAACCAGCTTCAATCGGGTGCTACTATTGCTCCCCAAGCCTCCTGCCAAACGTAGATTCTATTCACCTCCAACTCCGCTTCTCTACTCATTCTCCGACTCGCTCTCCTCCACGGTCTCTGCAGACTTCACCTTCTTCGACTTTGGGCCCGCAGCGTCTCCATCGACCTTGTCCACCGCAATCTTCTTCGTTTGCTCTGTTTTCTGAGCTCTTGCTCCGCCCTGCTTCAACTCCTCCAAAGCCTTCTTGATCTCCTCGTGAGCCTCCACAAGTTTCATGTACAGCTCCTCTGTCAAGGCAATTCCTTTCTTTCCGGGCTTTTTCTCGCCGGTATCCTTGTCAAGGTAGAACTCCCGAATGTCAACTAGAGAAACGCCGTTGTACTGGCGCACGCTGACCTGTTTTTTCTGGTCCAATTCAACCACTAGGGCATTGTTGGGTTCCTGCTCCGCCTCGAGCTTTCTTTTTCTGTATGCCATGCTTGGGTTTGTGGAAGCAAGAGAAGATGTGGTTGTTGAACTTAGCACTGATGTCCACTGTGCACTCTAATCTGGGGTAGCCCAAGTCCTACAAATACATTGATGCAAATGGATCATGAAAAGGGATTTTTGGCCCTTTTTGATGGACCCCAAACGGGCTTCATAATGTTTGAAAATATAGTTTCTTCAACTGGACTCATGTGGCGTGGAACTCTGCGTTATTGATATTACACTCTCGCCTATTGTCGAGACAGATTCATGGATTTTTCTATTATCTTTTTCATTTCTTTCATTTCTATATTCAATGGAGTCCGGAGGGCCAAGTCACATTAAACTGGTCACCAAACTTCTTGATCGTGACCTTGAACAACTCCTCGTCCTTCTCGCTTTCTTCGTTTTTCACACTATAGTAGCTCTGCAACGCCGAGTTGAGCTCATCGACTGTGGAAACGCCTAGAACAACAGAAACCTTGCTGTTCCACTCAAGCGGAAGCTTTTCCTGAGGTTTAGTCTCAAAGAGCCATCTTTTCAATGCAAACCTCGTCGCTAGCTCCGCAAGTTCTACGTTGTGCTCTGACTGCAAAAACTGTGCTATTTCGTCCGTTCTTTTCTTCAATTCTGGCAGCGCTGGATGGAAGCTGTGTGTCACGCCGGAGCGAAGCAACGACATGCTCAAGATCAGGCCGTTCATGAGCTTTTTGATCCCGCAGTTTTGGAAAAAGTCGTCGTAAAGGTCGAAGAGGGCAGTGTTTTGGAGGCATCCATTCAGGTAGGAGAGAATTGCGTCCACGGGGCCAATTTCAGAGCTCAACTCGTGGGCACATTTGTAAGCGATCTCGTACAAAAGCTTAACTGGGTAACCCGAGAATCCAAAGGCCTTGATAAGACCTTCGTCTTTCAAAGCACGCAACTCCTTGAGAGCTTCGTAGATCTTCGGCGTCTCCACAAACTCAACGTCGTGCATGTACACGAGGTCCAAATACTCTGTGTTGAAAAGCTTGAGCGACTTCTGGACCGAGGCTCTCACATGCTCTCTGGAGTAGTTGAACTCGTTTTCGGCAATTCGACCCGCCTTGGTACAGATATAGTAAGAGTCACGAGGCCATTTGGGAGCAAGTTTCGCCAATGCCTGCCCAATTAGCTCTTCCGACCGTCCATAGTATGGTGAAGTGTCTATAGCGATAAGGCCTTTCGAGAAGGCGATATCGAGGATGTCTTGAATGGGAAGTTTCGCCGGATCGTTGGTGTAGATGTAGTTGAGGACGGCACCGCCTATAATAAGGGGTGGAAGGTTTGCAATTGAGTACGGCTTGAGGACCTTGGTCGGGCCAATTGGGGGGAACATGGTGTTGCTGAAGTTGGTTTTGTGGATTTCGCACCCATTATGAGTTTTCCACCCGGTGGTGGAATGAGGTTTTGATGCCACACAATGAATTGCAATGATTGTGCTTAGAATTTAGCTTAGACACAGTTATTGGAATATGGGAAGAAGAAGCAAATTGATGGTTGTAGACTAATTTGGTGTTTTGGGCGTGCCATCACGGTGTATTAGTGTGTCTCGCCATGCTGAGAGCCCTGATCCTCATACTTTCTGCAAATTAGATATTTAAACCCTGATATTCACTTCAATCCAATTTACAGAGATATGTAATCGGCTTTATGTTAGAGTTGCATATTCAGGACAAAACTTGGTTTCGTGCTGCACCTCTCAGGGTGTATCACACTACAATGATTTGCACTGTTCTATGAAGCTCAAACTAAGCGAGAGATTGCAACACACAAGCTCGGTGTTATCTTTGGTATAGCTGCAAAGTACAATGAATGAATGAATTCTCATGTTGCTGTGTGGTGGTTTGGCGAATTTTCCACCCACCCACTCACTCACTCTCGCCCATCTCCGTAAAGAAGAGTCAACCTGATTCAATTTTCGCTTTTTAGGACATGCGGTTTGCAAAAAAAAAAAAAAAAAATGGTAGCATTGGCGCTATTTGTGTGTTGTGCACCTTTGGTATGAAAGCGTTATGGAATCTACATTTTCGCTCCGACAACCGCTTGATTCTTATCGTATCATTCTCATTCATATACATGTAAGTGGCTCGTTGAGATTGAACTCACCATCAATAACCTATAGTGAAAGCTTTTACAGCATCAACATTGCCTCCTGTCATTAAAACAACTCGTCGCCCTCTTTCACGTAATTATAGGGCACCAACCCCACTTTTCCTCTATCACCACCACAATTATTCGCCAACTCACACACGTACCAGTTGTCCTCCTGTTTGTGGATAATGTACATGTTCCAGCCCTTCTTGAACGAGAGCTCGCCCTCTTCTCTGGAGTTATATGTATACAACGCCTTGGCCTTGGCCACATACTCGTGGCGTGAGACCGGAGTGACCTTCTCAATCATCTGGCGCAAGTCAATGTACGACTTGGTGGGCGATTGCAGCGAGAAGCGTTTTTGAGCTTGCGATTGCGGACTCATTGGCGTTTTCTTGACAATTGTTCTCATTGAGTCGTCTCCGCTTATCACACTGTCAACCATGGACTTAGGTCTGCGTTTCTGTGGACTTTTAAACGAAATAGAGTCGTATCTTGTTGCCTGCTCTCTGGAGTCGTCCAAGAAGTCCGACAGAGGACGGTGATTTTTGAAATCGGCCTGGAGCACCGGATTGGCCTGAACTGGGTTGTTCTGACTCCTCACAGAGCGCCTGAACTGGTTGACATCGCCGTTTCCACCTGTGTTCAAGTCCTCGAGCGCTTTGGCAATAAAGTCCATGGAGAAGTCCTTCACAATGGGCACATTAGGCTTTTCGACCACAGGAGGCGCCTGGAACGTATTCGTCCAATCTTTCAGCCTTCTGTTGATCCTTTCTTGAACCTCCAGACGGTCCTTTCTTCTGGGAGAGGCCCAGCTTCTCACGGTCTGAGAGGTGTAGTTAGTAGGGTTCGAGTAGTCCAGCCCGTTCGACTCCTTGAACTGCTTGCTGTTTTCAAAAAGATCGTCGTGTTTGTCCTCTGGACCTGATGTGTATGTGCTAGTTTGGGAAAGCTGTTTTCTGAGTCCAGCCTGGGTGCCATTGGGCTCTTTAATTGGTGGAAGGCTCTTATTCTCTGGCACTAGTAGACCTGGTACTCCCACATTCTTAATTGGCGTAGTGACCTCTTTTGTTCTTTCTGGACTGTACTTTGTCGGGCTGTTGTGCTTGCTTGAAGGAGCAGATTGTGTCGAAAACGTCCTCGTGAGAATCTGTGAAAAATCGGGGTCCTTGAAATCGGCGATATCGAACTCCACAGACTCGCTGTCGTCGTCAAAACCTTCGGCAAAATCAATAAACTGTGGAGCTTTGGCGATCTTGTTTCCCGTACCATAAGCATCGGCAAAATCGTGAATATCTTGTGGCGCTTGAATGGCTGCAAATGACGTTCTCGCTACATCCACCAGCTGGTCCCAGTCCACACATAGCGAGGCAATGTGGTTGCAGAAGTTGAAGCAGTTGAGCTTGCAAATCTGGATTCTTTCAATCTCCAACTGATAAATATTCAGCAACGCCGCCCGCCAGTCCCGGACCCAGATTTCATGAATTTCAGCACACTTGTGGACGCTTTTCACATACTGGTCCTTGAGCTCGTGGGCGTTTTTCTCTGCTTTTGCGAGTTTCGATTTGAACTTCTCTAGCTCCTTACCCCACGTTGTCTGGCACTGTAGCTGTAGTGTTTTCGCTAGCCGGCACTCGTTTCTGTACTTTTCTTTGGTGGCCTCGAGATGTAGGAAGAAGTCCCTCTTTTTCGCCAAAATCCGCTGCATGTGGCTTTCTATTTTGTTCACGTTGCTCTTGTAGCCGTTGTAGAAGGTGTGAAGCTTCTCGTAGTTGTGGAAGTCGACGGACTTGATGAATTTCTGGTTCTGCTTGACCATATTGGCACTCTCAATTTGCAACTTCTCCAAGGCGGCTTTCACGGTTCCGGTTTCGCCGGACCCCAAAGTATACGAGGTCACAAGCTTGTCCAAGCGCTTGTTGTATTCCTTTTCAATGGCAACTCTCTCTTTGTAGAAGGTAAGAAGCTCTTGGAGTGTCGTCAAGGAGTGAGCTAGACGAGTTTGAATAACATGGTATCCTGCTTCTTGCTGGCCCCAGAAGCGGTTGACAAAAGCCGTGTCAGCTGACATTGCTCTGATTTTTCGTTTCAGTGAGTAGGTAGTTGAGAAACTTGTTGATATCGTCTTCGGGTCCCGAGACTTCGAGTCTTCGTGTTTACCTCTTTCCTAAAAGGGTAAGATTATGATGGCTGCTGCACCGAAAGATACACGCCGCGGGGCGGTCTGGAGCAGTAATTGACAATTATGACAATTTCTGGAAATCGAGATTGTGGCTGGAATGTGAGTTTTTTGGATTCCGAGAAATGGCTGCAAATTGCCATGCGGGCTGCACAGTATGCTTGTTTGACACCTGCACCAGGTACAGAAGAAGCACACCAGAGTCGATTGACAGAGCAAGAAAGAATTCTTTTTCGGTTCTGCGGTAATTTCTGAAACTTCTGTCTACTTAAAACCCTCCCTAGAAATTTTCCTCCTTTCAATCCCTTCCCTTAACCTAAAGTCTAAGCTGGGGGCTGCATGCACACCGACGAACTCCGAAGCTGTCATCCAACGCATGGCATCGCCTATTCTCGGTTAGCACTGCAATGCAAGAAAAGCAACAAGAACAGAAGAGCTTGCATCAATTAGACAAGGCCTTTGTTGGATTTGAATGCCCATACTGTCGATGCAGACGCAATAACAGCCCCAGGGGCTGCAGATAGAATGTCCTTGTTCTGGGCATAATAGAGAGGGAATCTCTTTTTCTTCGATTTCTTCTTAATCAATTTTGACTCAAACTCTCTTATTCTGCTTTGCAGCTTCGGGTGTTGAGGGTCTTGGTGGATCTTGAAGCCACCGCAATTACATCCGCATTGGGAAACAGCCCCGGATTTCGACGTTTTGACGCACCTCGGAACTCATCCATTGTTCCGCACGGACCGTATCTCGCGAGCACGTGACTCCGGGCACCCGAGTCAGAATCTCCAATGAGCTAGATAGCAAGACTCACAAAGCCATATAAGACGCCTGCTTTTCCGCTTTGTATTTATTTACTACATTTACAGAATCCTAGACCATGCTGTTTAAGGAATTCAAAGGTACCAAGACGTACCGCTGGACCATGAAGGTCCTCGGCTTTCTACTAGACCAGTGGTTTTTCGTTCTTCTAGCCGTGTTTGTCGTTTTGGCATGGCGGTTCCCCGAATTTGCAAAACAAGGGGGCACTGTGAAAGCGCAGTACTCCATCAGTTACGGCGCTGTGGCGGTGATTTTCCTTATTTCGGGACTTTCCATGACCACCAAAGACCTTTTCGCCAATATCATGCATTGGAGAGCACACTTCACTGTTCTCACATCGTCCTTCCTCATCACTTCCTCGATTATCTACGGAATTGCCACGGGCATCAAAAAGGGCAACGACGGAGCGATCAGCGACTGGATGCTTGTGGGGCTTATCGTGACTCACGCCTGTCCCACCACAGTTTCGTCAAATGTGGTCATGACCAAAGCTGCAGACGGAAACCACGTTTTGACCACCTGCGAGGTTTTCATAGGAAACGTCTTGGGCGCCTTCATCACCCCCGCTTTGGTGCAACTCTATCTTAAAGGTCCCTGGGACTTTGGTAACCCGGTGCACCAGGCTGCCAAAGAGTCGATTCTGGAGTTGTACCGTTCTGTGATGAAGCAGGTCGGGCTTTCTGTGTTTGTTCCGCTTTTTGTGGGCCAGGTTGTGCAGAATATCTGGCCCAAACAGGTCAAATGGACGCTTACCACTTTCTACTTGAACAAAGTGGGCTCTTTCATGTTGCTTTTGATCATGTACCAGTCGTTCTCGACTGCCTTTGCCCAGCATGCGTTCGAGTCGGTCTCGCACGCCTCGATCATCTTCTTGGTGTTCTTCAACATCGGCATTTATTTATTTTTCACCGTTTTGGTCTACCTCTACCTGCGACCATACTTTATTGTCATGATCTACAACCACGAGCCGACCGAAAACGACTCCAGATTCTACAAATGGGGCTATATGTTTTTCAGACCCTTCTACTATAACCGCAGAGACACGGTTTCCATGATGCTCTGTGGTCCCGCCAAAACTGCCGCTTTGGGTGTTTCCTTGGTTTCCTCGCAGTACGGAGCCCATAACGAGAAGTTGGGTGTTCTTTTGGTGCCGTTGGTGCTTTACCAGGCCGAGCAGGTCCTCACAGCCCAGGTGTTGGTGAAGTTTATGAAGAAGTGGATTCACGCAGAAGACAAGAAACCCGAGGACGAAGAGGCTTCTCCCTCGGATGAAACACAACAAGATGCTATCAAGGCAAGCGACGAGCTGCAGTACGGCAGCATGTGTGAAAACAGCAGTCTGACCGACCTTCCGCATGTGGAGCTGAGGGCCTGAGGCTGGTGGCATAGAGATAATTAAAGATTAATACAACGACCTAGATTCAGCGAGGAACTTGTAGTCATATTTGTATGGGGGAATTCATGAAACAGCTGACTTTTCAATTGAATGAGTCTCTTGTGCAACCTCAGTCACTAGAGGTATCTCTCTCACATCAACAATTCGTTCATGTCTTACGATAAACCGCTTCCTTGAGCAAATTTACGCTCGAA
Source organism: Candidozyma ruelliae (assembly GCA_030582895.1). Taxonomy (NCBI): domain Eukaryota; kingdom Fungi; phylum Ascomycota; class Pichiomycetes; order Serinales; family Metschnikowiaceae; genus Candidozyma; species Candidozyma ruelliae. The sequence goes on from JAJMHE010000004.1 coordinate 543,524, forward strand.
AGACCTGAGACGAATCTTTCAGTACGAATCAGAACCAGAGAAATTACACTGGCGAATAGGAGAATCAAGCCTTCAGATTAATTGAAGCACGCAATCACTCTTATCCAACTTCCTCCTCACGACATTCGAGTTTAGTTGGCTGGAGTGACGTCACCCACAGATTCAGAGCCCGTGTGGATTTAAAATTCACTTCCAGGTTATGTCTACACTGGTCACAGAGGCTGTGACTGTTGATGAACTCTTCGGAGCTAGACAAAAAGCAGGAAGATCGGCTGTTTCCATCTTTCCCATTTCAAAAAAGGTAGCCTGTACTGGTAGTGACATCACAAAATGACGGTTAGCGGGATCAACGAAAGAGGCCAATGATGGCGATTTACGATCTGTAGAGGTGCTTAAGTTTGGGAGGCGGTATCTGGAAAACGTTGATAAGAGTCTGGAAGGTATAGGTTTAGCAAACATGAGAATCAGTCGGACCCGAATTTCACATTTTTGTCTCCAATGGCTTAAAGAGGAAGGCTGAATACGACTCAAACTGACTCAGACTGAATTTCGACTTTTCAGGCACTATCACAAATCATATGGCATTCAGCCCATTGTGACTAATCATAGCAACAATCCCAACCATTTCAAACCACCTCCGGACCCTGAACCTCTCTTTGTTGCATGTCTCGAAATAGGCATGTCGACTCGTTTGTTGAATATTCTCTGTAATTTTCTTATCCGCAAATCGTGGTTATCAGAAGCGAGGGCCCCAAAATATGCGCAAATGCTGCTAACCCTGCTAATTCCGAGAAGCCTCAAAACGGCTTTTGTGATAATCTCACCTCAAAAGCTTTTTTGAACAGTGACAATTTTTTATAGCACAGTTTGTGACCAAACACTTATCACCTCGAGTGGCGTATCGGGCTGCACCGGGGAAGCTGTGTGCAGGTGTGAATGCACACTGATAACGAATAAGCTCCACGCCTCGGGGCTCATTCTTTACCCAATGCGGCATTGCGAGGATTTAAAAAGGAGAATACAGAAATTCTGTAATTCATTCAAAAGAATTGCCGTATTCTTACTTTTGTTCGGGGCGAGGTTTCTAAAAAACCCTCCCTTGGATTATTCCGATACGTGGTGGGAAATGTCGCTAGCGAGGCGCATACGCGTGCATGGCTTGTGCATCTGATTTGCTCATCATGACTCTCTCCACACGTTGGACTTGCTAGGTTAAAAGTCTGACCTTAATAAGCTTTGATACTAGTTTTGGCTGGGAATTGAAAATTGGAAGCCTGGAAGTGAGTTTGAATTTGGCTTTGTGGGGTTGAGGCGGTTCCATTTTGTCAAGTGGAGAAGGTGGGCCAGCACAGGCTGAACAGCGAACAAACCTTAATGTGGATTTACGGTGGAAGGGAATAGCCAGCCTTGGCGTGGAAGGTCCGGAAGCTTCTGGAAACTGGTCATCGTAGGCGGAAGTCAATAAGGAGGCCAATTGAGTTGGAAAGTCAGGAAAACTCAGTTTGAGCTTGTGAATAGTGGTTGAGATCTCAGACAAAACGGCTTTGTTGCAAAGAAAGCTGCAAATGCAACGTCCGCAAAAAGTTCTCGAAACAAAGCCGGCGCTAAAAGTATCAAAACCTCGATTTGCCAGAAACCGTACCCTGGCTGCCTCGAGGGCTTCTAACATAAGACCGCTCTCCACAGTCAAGCACGGCTGCTAAACCCGCCAATTTTGGTCCACATGGGATTGCAACGTTTTGAAGACGACAAAAAGCCCAATGGAGAGGCAAATTGACAAGAAGAACGTATAATAGAAAAAAGTAAGAAAACGAGTAGAGAAACGGAACGAACGGAACTCGTTTCTGTAGATTCATTTCAGGTTCCGATACCTCGAGCAGTCAAGATCCGTGGGTCCGAGTGGCGAGCCGGTTGTGGAATCGTCAGTGTTCACAACGAGTGTTTGATTGCTGGACTTCTGCCAAATCAAACCAGTTTCTGGTTTTCTTCTCTGGACCAATTGCTCGAGGGCTGGATTGGGAAGAGGCCTCGAGGCGCCCGAGGACTTCCAATTCTGGGAATTGAATTATGAGAAAATGTCGAGTCGTGTTCCCAGTTTGCTGGTTTCACGCCGAAATCAACAGAGTATCACTGAAAGCGTCAAATTCTCAAAATAAGAATATTTCATTTTCCAGCTATCCCAATTAAGGCTAAACTCATTCAGCTAAGCGGCATTGCCTTCTCCACCATTCTCCGCCGGTGGTGGATTCTCCGGTTCCCGATCCCTTCACCCGAATGTCGTTTTTCCGAATTTCCCTAAACAACCACCTTCCCAAACTTCCACTCTATGTCTCGTCGGTCTACTTACCGTCCGACTAGTTGAAAAAGGCCTATCAGGCCGAAGTCCGAGTGAGAGGCATCCACCTGCGAGATGGCCTATCTGCAGTCCGTGCGTCGGAGACCACCTGAGGCGCACCTGCAGTGCGCGCGACATTCGCTCTCGCTGCGAATTACCTCATGCGCCCACATCACCCCACATGCTCGCCAGCGAGACACCGTGAAAGATGGAGACTTTGGTGGTAATTGGTGGGCCAGGCTGGAAGCACGGCAGATCCCGTGTGCCTACCTGCAGGAATGTCGCCAACGGCCCCCCGCGTAGCACGTGCGGCGCAGGTTGGGTCCATTTCCGCCCGCCGCCAATGTCGCAATTTGCTCGTTTTGCACCGTCTCCGAGCCGGCACCCGGCGCATTATCTGCCATGGTGCTTCGTCCTGCACACAGCACGAGGCCCAGACATGCGGGCCAATACTTCTCAAAATTACCACCAGACCTGATTACACATTTTCTACTTTTGCACCTTTCTTTCTTTCCCACGGTTTCTACTGCCATTGACGTTTCAGAGAAAAGCTGCCCCCACTTTTTCCCAAACCTCCCCCACTCCCCCCAATTCACCCCCACGCTCGCCTGCCCCCACTGCGGCGGTCGTTATCAGTACCTTCCGTTTATCTGAGTGTCATCCACACTTCGAGAAATCCACACCTGGAGCCAGATCAACACAAAGGCCGTATTTATCACCCTTTTCGTGCCGCCAATAGCCGGCCCGCCCAAAACAAACAAATCTCGTTTTCATGTCGTACTCGTCCTTTGGCATCGACCAGGGAGTCGTGGAAACCTCCTACCACGCCAACAACCTGCCCCAGACGATCCCCAACGAGTGGATTCCGCCTCCAGCGTCCTTGACCACCACAGACTACGACGGCTTGGACCTCAACGACGAGATCTTCCTCAACAACCAGCTCCAGGGCCAGAACAGGCCAGATTCGGACATTCCGCTGTCTCCAGTGGCCATGGCCCACGCAAACTACAACAGCCTTCAAAACAGCTGGAACCTGCCCGTCATGCAGCATGCGCTGCCCTTCAGGCTCGATCTGAACTCCCACTACTCGCACCGGCGCCGTTTTTCGCTGGCCGTGGAGCATCTCAATCGGATGCTGATTCAGCAGCAAAGTGGCGGTCAAAACGGCCAAAATGGCCAAGTTCCCGCTGCTTTTGCCTACCGCAGCGAGCCAGGCCTGATTTCCGGGCCCTCTTCCGCCGCTTCAGAGTCACACCGGTCCCTGACTTCCTCCCACACCAACACTGAAATTCACCGCCAAAACGGCGCCAAAGAAGAGAGAACGGTCAACCCACGTGAGCTATTTGGCTCTGTGGCCCAAAACTCCCAAATGCTGGCGCCCGCCCGCTACATCTTGCCGCTGCTGATGCTGTCTCCGCTGCTCGGAACGATTTTCAAGGGCATGAACGAGATCCCTGAAAAAAGCACCCTTTTCGCCTCCTTCGACTCACAGAACGGCAACTCCGCCCTCCAGCTGCCCGAGGAGCCCTTCAACCCGATGTTCATCATGAACGACGAGTGTGTGAGCGCCATCACCTACTGGCTCAACAACACCGCCAACATCATCCCCGAAAAGGAAGATCTGGACGCGTCCAGAAACACACGGCCCGGCTGGAGACGCAACAACTCCATCCAAGTGCTTCCGGGGCGTAGCTCGGACAATTCCCGGTCAAACTCAGTCGCAGGCGTCTCGAGCTCGGGCGTGAGAAAGAGAAGACAGAAGTCGTTCAACAACGCTGTGCCAGACATCTTCCACACAGAAATGGCCTCGGAGCCCGTTTCGGCGGCTTCCGACGTTCCCCGGGACCTCTCAGGCTTCTCCGACAACCAGATGCCCATGATCAGCCCGCAGGAGCTTGCGCTGTTCACCCAGGGCCTCGAGCTGGTCCCGGGGCTCGGTCAGGACGTTGTTCCCGAAGTTTCAGTGCCTAAAGACCTGGCCAACGTCGGAAACTTTGAACAAGCTCATGAAGAGCCTCAACTACCCAGTCTACCTGGAAACCAGGAGCAGGAACTCCAGGAGGCCCCAGTGGCTTCCAAACCGGTCAACCGCGGCGCTGGCGCCGATTCGGCCGACTACGAGCCCAAACCGTTCCCCTGTCCGGAGTGTGACAAGCAGTTCAAGCGTCTGGAACACTTGAAGCGTCATATCCGGTCAGTTCACTCGAACATTAGGCCTTTCCATTGTAAGTACTGCGAGAAGAAGTTCTCGAGGTCGGACAACTTGGCGCAGCATCTGAAGACGCATTTTAAGGTGAACAGTGACGGGACGACGACGATAGTGTATGGCAATCCGAACCCCCACAACAGGAACCGGAAGAGGAGCGTGCTGATGGCTGACAGTATGGACGCCTGATGATGCTGATGCATTGAGAGTATTAGCCTGAAGCTGTGGAGCGGCTGAGGGCTATTTGAGAAGGCGAGACAACCAAGAAGTCTACGATCTGGCATTTGAAGCAAACACAGCACGAGTTCAGTGATAGTTTTTATGCTAAAGGAAGTTCAAGTAACTGAAGCTGGAGATTAACTAGAGGCAATTACGGAAGCATTCATTTCATGCCTAGATCGAAAGCTGAGCCTGAGCTTCCTGAAAGCATAGAGAGGATCATGCAGCTTGAACAAATTAGCTGAATTCGAGGCTACTTGCGCATCAAATGATGCGAAGCAGTATTATACCCACAGCTTACATTGATCAAAGAAGGACTCCAGCAGAAGTTGACTCAACCGCTGATCCAATCGCCTAGCCACTGCTTTGCTTGCCTTACAACGAGCAGAAAGCACTGCAAATCAGCCCGTGTCTCACTTTTCAAATCCCACAACCCTCAATTGCATTGTTCAAGCTTCCCACTGCCATCGCCGCCCCGGGCTGACCGCCCTGGGCTCACATTCCGGGCTCACCTCCCCTGCCCACCTCGCTGCTACACCGAAGCGTATTATTTGTTTATTTCGTTGGGATCGTGGTTTCATTTTATTTACTCATCGGAATTGGAATATGGATAGATTTGCCCCGCCTGTAGGCCCTCTAGATCTGGCCCCGTATCCTTCGAGCAAGCTGTATATCTTTCTGCATGATTGTCACCCTCTTGGCGTGGATAGCACACAAATTGGTGTCCTCCAACAAGTGCACCAAGTACGCCTCACACGCTTCCTGCAACGCTAGCACGGCATTGGACTGCCACCGTATTCCGTAATTCGGCCCGATATAGTGGTCGGCTATTTCCTTAACGAGACGGGCAAACGGAAGTTTTCGTATTAGCAAGTCGGTGTTTTTCTGGTACTGGCGGATCTCTCTGAGTGCTAAAGTGCCTGGTCTGTATCTTCTTCTTTTGGGTGCTCTGTTTCCGACGGGGTCTCCAGGTAGATTTCCGTATCTTTCTGTGGCCAGAACGCCCACTCGGGCTGTGGCGATGGTTTTTCGGGCCATTGGTTTTTTTGCAAATCGAGTATCGAAGGTGATATTCTCCCAATTGAGGTTAAATTACTTGCATCTCTGCAGAACCAGCATTTTGTTTACGCGGCGCCAGAATAGACTTTTACAGAATGGGAAAACAGAAACGAGGAAAATTCAAAACTGCACTGTAAAAAGCAATTTGCTGGTGTTCTTGTGGTGACTTCTATGATCATTATTGCAATTACTTGTTATTTTGGTCCTCCGAGGCATGTGAATATTTGGTGTATGATGACAGATTTGCACCCAAAACACGCTACTTGGTCAGCCAAAGAAGAATTACAATTTTAGATTTTCCGAGATCAATTGCGAATAACCCCAAGACGTGTCATTCAACACATCATGACAAAAACAGCTCAAAGATCGCATGTGGTATTACATCTCTTGGTTGTCAGAATAGCATCTGGTAGGTCCATCTTAAGCAGTTGTGAACGACCCGAACGCTGAAAAAACACCCCCAATTGTAATTATGAAACATCTTTTGTGACTTTTCTCTACTTTATCGAATAAATAGTTCCCAATTTGTGACATTTTGATCCTTGTCTTAGGAGATAATTACAATAGATCCATTGTATCGGTATATGAGCTACCGACAAGCCATCTACGAGTGTTGATAGAGCCTTCTCGTTTGAAAAGAGCCACATCTTTGTATCTAGTCCTGTAAGGGCAATCATGTTCAGAATCGCCTGATCATTACACCTCGGCTGCGGATGCTACGCTGTTTCTCTACCTCATCTCCCAACATGATGTTCAGTATTTGAGCAAATTCACCACCAATGGTCATTTTGTCCATAGAAACAATTATATATACACGCAGTGAACGACCTGGGCCTCTCTTTCAGTTATTGTCACCAATGAATAGCCGTTGCCTTCGACATTTTCACTTCATCACCTCAAGAAGGTAACGGTTCTAAGCCTTTCGTTAGTTCGAACCCTTCAGCCCATCAAAATACCAAATACAGGCTCTCTCATCTCCTTCACTTCTTCGCCACCTCCGTCTCGTCCGCAAAATCAAGATCAATGTTCCCGTTCAAGATATCGTTCAAGCCCTCCTGGATCGTCGCCGTCTCCTCGTCCACGGGCGTCTCCAAAAGCTTCAACTGGTTCTTCACGCCGCCCAAAGCGGACTTCATCCGCCAGCCAAACTCCTGGAACGTCGAAACGTCCAGAATCCAGCACGTGCCGAAGATAATCATCGACGACACTGAGGCACAAAGCATCGTACCTGTGCCGACGGCAACAGCCGCATCCATGGTGAAATTGTAACTAAGTGGAGGCAGATGGTTTCCCTGGAACAAGGTGGGCACATATTGCCTTGTTATGGTGGATTTGTAGGCGAATCTGGAGGTGAAAATTGTCGCTGCGGCAGCGGTCATGAAAAGCACCATCTGCTTTTTTCTTCTTTGTATGTACTCTGGAGAGGCGTCAGCAAGCTTGAAATTGGCCTTCCGAAGAATTTGCTGAAGTTTTGTGTCTGAATTGGTCGAGCTCATGATGTCGAGAGAGTAGTATCTGAGAAATGAAGATGTGAGAGATGCGCGATATGGCTGCAAATGTAATGATACAGACTTATAAAACAACATACTTAGCATTATGACACGGACCACGCCATGCCGCTGGTAAAAAAAAGCTAGCAGGAAGCTCCAAAAATTTTTGGAGCAAAACCGGAAATAGCAAACGCTGGCTGCTAGGCGCCAGGTTCTAGACATAAAGAGACTATCATTAGATCTCCTCCTTGAAGACACCGCCCTTCTTGTTGCCGTCCTTGATGGAAAGATCGTCCTCGAAGTTGCTCACATCAGAAGATCTCTCGGCCTTGTCGGTGGCAGACGTCTTAGAAGCCTTCTTCTCGAGAGACTTGGTCGTGGGAACCTCGCCCTTGGACCCGCTTCTGATCGACAGCGCAAAGCTCGAAAGCCTGCGACGAAGCCCCTTACGTTTGGAGCCTTCCTCCTCGGTCTTGGGCTTCTCAGCAACGTCAAGCAACGATCTGTAAGGCTTTGGCGTTACCTTCTTCTTTTCTGCGGACTTCTCGGCCTTGGCCTCGGGTTCCTCGGTTTTGGCAGCTTTTGGTTCTTCCTTCTTCGCCTCCTTCACCTTTGGCTCCTTGGCGGCCTTGGATTCCACCTTGGGCTCCTTGACGGCCTCTTTTGGCTCCTTGACAGCCTTGCCCTCCTCTTTAGCATCCTTCACTGCCTTCTTAGCGACACCGTCCGCAGGCTTCGCAAATGTCTTCTTCTCGGGCTCATCGTCAAAAAGAGAACCCACATCGCGGATCTTCTTCTCGTTCACCTCCAGACGCAAGTGCTCAGGCAACTCCTCGTTGATCGCGTGCTCGTCCTTGACCTTGTCGTCGATTTCCTTCAAGATCTGCCTCTTGTGGTCCTCCTTGGTGATGTTGTGCTGCTCTTTCTGCTTCTCCAAGTCCTTGATTCTGGCGTCCAAGTCCTCGTGCATCTCCTTGTGGTGCTGCAAATCGGTCTCGTGCGTCTTGTGAAGGCCTTCCACCTCCTTGTCGGCGGCTTCACGGTTGGCAGTGGCGGTTTCCAATTCAGAAGTGTAGTGGGTGTGGTCCTTCTCGATCTCCTCCAACTGGGCCTCGATTTCAGCGATCTTGGCCTCGTACTCCTCCTTCTGCTTCTCTGCAGCCTCCACCTCGGTAGCCAAGCCGTCCTTTTCGTCAGTCAACTCCTTCAACTTGCCGTTCTCGACCTCCAACTCGTCCAAAAGCGGCTTGATCTCCTCGTCCCTCTCGGCTTGCATCTGGTCCAACTCCTCCTTGCGCCCGGTCTTGAAGCAGTTCTCCTCCTCATCAATCTTGTCCTGGTTTTCCTTCTTCTCCTGCAACAAGCCCTCCTTCTCGGTGGCGTACTGGGCCTCCAAGTCGGCGAACTCCTGCTTCTTGACGTTTACCTCCTCGTGACGCTTCTTCTGGTGCTCGGTGTACTGGTCGTCCTCGTCACGCTTGCGCTTCTCGTTCGAAGTGATACGGTCCTGGTGCTCCTTCTGCTGCAACTCCTTCTCCTTCTGCTTGCGGGCAGCCTCCTCGAGCTTGAAGTTCTTGTGGGCCTCGCGTGCCTCTCTCTTCTTCTCAGCAGCGACCACATCGTGCTCTCTCTGAGCTGTCGCCTTCTTGTCGATGTCCAGCAACACAGGAGCGACAATGAGCGTAGCCATTTTGTCAATTTCGCTATATGGAAGCTGCAAACCACCGCCAAGGTCAATCATGCCGGCCTTGTGCTGCTGAATACGCTCCTCGGAACGTTTGTGAGCTGCAACCAAAGCCTTAGAGTAGAGCTGGGCTTGGGCACGCAAATCGGTGTGGCCTATGGCCTGGAGCGAGTTCAAACGCTCGGAAGCCTTCTTGCTGGCAGCTGCAAGCAAAGTAGCATCCACAACGTCCACGGCCTCAAAGCCCTTGGTTCTCTTTTGGGACGAGACGGAGTTGGTGAAGCCAGCGCCGTGTTTCATGGTCAAAGCGGCCGCTGCAGAGCTAGCAGCCTCGGCTTCCTCGTCTTCATCCAAGTACTCAGTAGGAGGGCTCTTGACGCCGTGACGGTAGTCCTGCTCCGGGTTGAAACGCAGGGACAACGTCCTGGTCGAGTTCTTGTCGGCCAACTGCGAGATCTTGCCGATGTTGAGCGAGGTAGCGCTTCTGGGGGTGGAAGCCAAGCCGTGGATGGAAACCAGCTTCTCTGGCGTGATTCTTGAGGTAATCAGGTACGTCGAGTTGCTGGAGGCACGGCTGTAGACCTTGCCCTTGTCATACAGCGCAGGAAGCCCCAATTCGGGCCTGGGGCCCTGAACTTGCGCTGGTTTTCTCGCATTGGCAGCAGCAGCATCGGCGTTTGGGTCGGTTTGGGTTCTTTTCCACGACGAAATCAGGTCCAACCTGGCAGCCACAGCCGCGGTCTGGGCCTCGGGAGCTGCTCTCAACCGCTCATAAGAAGGCTTCACAGTCAAGTCGGCAGAAGCAGCCAAAAGAGCAGCCGAGTCGGAAGCTGAGGAACTGACTCCGACAATGGGCGCTCCGGGCGAATTGTAAAATCCGGATCTCAATTTCTGCTGGTAGATCGCCTGCTGCGACAACGGTCTGCCGTTTGTTTGGTAGGCGGACATTTTCGGCAGTGGTTTTGGCGAGAGATTGAAGATTTGAAGATAGTGAGTGACATTTGAGATATGGGCCTGGTGCACGGGTGTGGCTTGGGAGCAACCATACCATGGGAGCAATGGCAGGTACCAGACATTTCAAGGTGTTCGGGTTTTTCGCCCAGAAAAAGCCCAGCGCCCCAAAGTCGAATCCCGCTTTATAGCACTGAGCTTCTTTTTTTACTTATTTTACTTGTTTTGGTGGAATTCAATGTGCCCTGGTGGCTGGTAATATACGGCTGCGCACTAATTAGGAAGGCGAGTGAAGTAAACGTCCTGCAGGTAATCCTGTCCGGGGCGGCTGCTGAGTGTTCGATGACGCAACCCGGGCCATTACACAGGCAGCAAATGAGGCGGTACCCCAAAAAAAAAGTGGTGGAAGAAATAAAAAAAACAAAAAAAAGAGATAATATCGTGAAGAGAGAGAGAGGCATATTGGAATGCTCACAGTTTGCCTGAAATTGCCGTTTTGGGCTGGTTTGAGTGTCTCGCTGCCTCAGAGAAGTTCACTCGCAGGCTGATGGAAGAAGCCACAAAGTGGGCAAAAGGAACGAATGAGAGGACGTATCGGGAAGTCTCATCGTTTGGGGCTTGAAGCCGTTTTGAGACGTCGTTATTCTCTTTTGGAACGATATGTAGCATTTTGCTTCCAAACCGTGGAAAAACTAAGAGCAGCACAATTTTTAGATCCAGTCGCCTTTATATTGATTTGTTGGTATGCCCTCTTGTGGGCCGTAGAAATCCATGAAAGGGCACCACTCTTCGCTCCAAAGTGAAGCTTCATGATTACCTCCAATAAAGTCTCTTTTGCGGTATTGCTAACTACTTGGATGCCGAGATTCTGAAGCATTTGTAAGCTCTGCTTAGGACTAGCTCATTGCCAGCAAATATGTCACCACTTAATGTTAACATTAGGTGATGAATGTATACTCAAGAGTCGCTATTGGCATTTTCCGCAGATCCCGACGACTGTAAATTGGTATAGAAGTTGGCTCTAGATCTAGCATTTGCGCATCTGGGATGTTTGAAGTCATATATTAAGTTGCACTATGAAGATAGGATAGTGGCATCAGTAGATGTAAAGTTAACGAAAGAAGGGTCGTAGAGGATGGCTTCTTATGATGTGATTCAGACTCATTCGAAACGACTATCAATGCAGCAAAAAGACTGTTGAACCCAGAACCTGTGCAAGAATTGATAACCGCTGAACTTAGTACGAAACAAAAGCACAATCAGTTGTGCTCGAAGATCAGGTCGAGAGCCGATTCAACCAGCGGCCTTGAACATCGAATCTTCGTTCTTGAGGGGCTACGTGCTCGTGGCTGTGAACTCTGGTATTTGTTCGAATTTCATCGAAATTCAAATTCGTTTCTTCTTGAGTCCCTCCCTTCATCCTCCAGTTTTGGGCAATTTTCTTCAGCTTCCAATTGTCATGTTCTGAATCCAAAAGAGATTCATCTCTTCGAAGACATGACGCAAGCTATCTCAGTTCTACTTCGGGGATGGCGACTCCGAGAACAGGCAAACGCATTCAGATATAAAACAGAGCTCTTGTTCGGTGTTTATTTGCTCACGATCCTAAGTTGTGAAAGTCGTGACCTTAGCTAACTCGGGGTTTAGTTAGTGATTGATATTCCAATAAATATTGCCGGGTCGCTCAACTGAATGAGCTTTCTGGTTCATCACCACTAACTGGAAAACGACTCTAAGCTAAGTTTTCCCTACTTTCTCTTCACACCCACGGGGTCGCCGAAACCACCCTTGTGGACCCTGCGGCGGAGGCTTCGAGCCCAGACATTGTTTTAGACTTTGAATGAGATATCCCAGAGTCCACCCCGATAACGAACTCCGTCTACGGGACAACCAGGCAGCCAAACGAAAATTGCAATTCTACCAATTTCTCGTCAATTCTTAATATTCCTCAAGTCGTCTGCAATGGTGTTTCAGCTTGAACTCTCCTCGATCTTCAACAATAATTTAAACCACAACAAGCCGCGATCTCGGCGAGGACAATTCGTCTGGCTTTGTAACTCCGGTCTCGGCTTTGGCTGCTCGGTCGATTTGAGCCACGATTGGGTGTTTCTGGGTTTGGGAGAAGGCGAGATTTCGCTCTACGATTTTTACAAATGGATGCTGAAGGCTTCTATCAACCTTAATCGTGTCAATTTTGGGGTAGCAGAAATTCCGATGACTCCTCAACCTTACTGCTTTTTATGTTGGGCCAATACTTGCAAAACGACCAGGTGAAGCTGGTTTGAGTAGAACGTCGAAAACCCTTCGCAATGTCACTAATTTGGAAACGGCTGAACACTTACGAATGAGTGTCTCTGTGAGCAAATGGAGAAGGTGCTTTTCAGAAATGTCTCGTTGGAAGCTTCAAGCCAGCCTTGGCTGCAAAATCTGACTTCCATGAGCGGGGGCAAACCTAACTCAGGAGTGGGAGAGAAAGAAAAAAAAAGGTGATAATAAGGACGAAGTAACGAATTACGAATATTATACGCTTTCCAGAGAAAACAGTTGACCTCCACTAAAGACCTACAACCACACTCAGTCCCCGTTTTTCTTTCTTATCGTTTTTTCTTTCTATTCTTCCACCGCCCCTGGGGCTTCACGGGGCTCAAAGCTTAATTCCGCCTCTGGCGCCATTTGTGCCCAAAGTGACGAAGCTCCCAAACCTTATCTCAAACGCTTAGTCTAAAGGCTGCAAATGCTGTCAATGCGTCGGTTTTACATGCCCACCCGCCAGCCCAAACGGCCGCCGAAAACGCCAAAAACTATGCAAATTCTCCTTTTCTCCCACTTTCGACCAATCACAACCTCCCACCCGGGGAACTCCACAATGGAAATTCCCAGTTGGCCCTTTCTCTGTTGTGCTCTCTGTGCACGCCGCACCCAAGCCTATCTCTAATCTCGATTTGGACATACAACAAACATCGCAAAACATTCTGTCACATGGCCACAATCGCCATGTCTCCCTAACCAGACTAGCGAGAATGTCATGACCCTGGGGCGTGATAGATAAGCGCCGATTCGCGAGAAATTTCCCCAGCCTTTTCGTCTACATTGTTGCATACTGGAAAACCGATTGTCATCGCTAAGCCCATCGCTCCCTACGATATAACTGTGGAGCTAGCTCGATATTTTATAATCTATATTCTACTTTTGTGAAACCATCTTTTGTGTCTCTGCCACCTCTCATGCGATGACAACCCCGCCAAAGAAGAAGGTGGTGTATGTTCGGGGCCCCAACAACACCTACCGCCGGAAATCATACACGCCGCTGATATCCTCGGAGGAAAGCGGTGAAATCGCCAGAAAAGAAGAAATCGACAATGCCCTCAACGACCTCATGGTGTGTGGGTTCCAGGTATCACCCAACCCAGCCTCGCCTACCAAAAGGGCCAATACAAAAACAAAGCGGAACTCTGCAGCCAGCGCCGACCTGCTACCGAGTTCGATTCCAGAAGTGCCCCTGCGCCTGGGTTTTGCTGAGTCTGTGGCAAGTAAAACACGAATTTTGCACAATAGCTGGATGAGCCAGGTTCAGAGCTTCCAGGGCCTTTTTCAGTGCTCTGCAGCGCATTTCGTGCCTCCCTACGTCTTGGGCGTGGTCACCACGCTACTTGTTCAAAAGAACTGGGGCATCATCGCCGGATACGCCCGTTTCGTGTCAAACTTGCTCTTCATGGGCGTGTTCTGGGCCGTGTTGGCGGCCCTGGTGTTCTGGTACGCCGGGATGCTCCAGATCCTGAGTATGCACGATGTGAAGGGCGTGTTTTCGAAAATCTTGGGCCTGAACTCTGCTCCTACCCCAGAGCCTTCCCTCAACTATGGCTACGATATGAGAGGCAGAAGAAGAGAGGAAAACTACGACACAGACTCGGTGCTTCTGTCTGGCTCGGAGCACGACCCCAAACCGAAATTGAGAACGGAATCGGAGCCCCATCTTGTTCGAGAACTTTCTCCGACGAAATTGACCAACGTCAGGCCGTTCATTCCGCCCAGAAGAGACAGCGCTGAATCGAGACCGACCCAGCCTGTGCTCAACAAGTACCACACCTCCGACGGCCTTGCAACAGCCAGAAAAAACCGTTTCCGCTTGCGCCTGCCCGAAAGGGAAAAGCCAGAGGACCCCAGAAGACACTCTTCGGCCTCTCTCGAAATAACCTCCAAAGAAAAGCAGAAACCGTTGCCCCCGCTGAAGCTCACACGCAGGCCGCCCGATCTGGAACTACCGCTAGTGCACGAGGTCAAGCTAAAAAGCCGCTTTGACCAGCAGCTCGAGGATCTCCAGTTTGAGGCAGCTCGTTTGGGGCGTCTGGACACCTTGCTCAGCAAGCAGTCCATGTTGGGCACCCGGGCAAACCGGAGGACTTTTCTTTCTAATGTTGACGAAGCGTAAATACGATGCTAATGTACTAATGTGATAAAATGGAGATAGGTGGGAAATGTAATTTCCAGGGTAGTGAGATTTGATACTGTGGTGTTGCAAAAACAATTTCTTTCCAAGGTTTACGAAGCGGTTATAGTAGTGACGATATTATTGGCGTTGCATCAAGTTACATGGGATGGGTAGTAAAATTATACTATCAAATAAAAAATGATAATTATTGAAGAAAGGACTTTTCATTTGTCAATGAATTTGCCTGCCACTGTAATTAATAATTACAAGGGTGATTTATACTATGGTAAAGCATAAACTTAATACCCAACTTGTGACTTGCCGAGAAGAACACCTCCTCAAAGAAAGGAGATCAGAAAATTACACTGCGTTAATGATTACTACAAGATCAGGATATCTTCCGAATCTAAAAGCGTTGATACTAGTGATTAATAATACAGTGATTTTTGGTGCAAGAGGCGTCTAGAGCACAACGTCCCAGATCGCCTGGGGGCCTCTTTCCTCGTAAATGTCGGTGTCAATGAACGAGTCGCCGCCGTGGTTCGAGTTGGCGCCAAATACTTGTTTCGAGTATATCTGGCCACCCAAAAAGTACACATCTAGCCACGAGCCGCCAAACTCCTTGGGTCTCTTCCACTCTGGGAAATAGTCTGGGTGTTTGGCCAATTTCACCAGCGACGGGTTCTGAAGAGGACCAGCGCTCTTTCTTTCTTCCGCAGCCTCATCTGTCTGCTGGTAGGCAGCAATGGTCGAGTTGATGCTGTTTTCAACGCTCTTGTGGCCCTTTTTCGTGCTTTGTGGTCTCACCAAGTATCTCTCGCAGAGCTTGATGAGGACAGCCTGCTTCAAACCCTCAATGTGGAAAGTGGAGCCGGTGAGAATGATGTTGTCGTAGCACTCTTGTCTTTTGTCCAAGTCTGGAATGGCCTGCAAGGCATCGTGAATGGCAGTGCAAAGCGCATCGACGAGCTTGTCGGTACCCTGGAAACGCTCTTTGCCCACGAAGATCTTGTTTCCAGAAATAGGGTCCTTGAACCAGTTCTTCTCCAACTCGCTGTTGGGCTTTTTCTCCTCGTTTTCGTCGTCCTCTGCTTTTTCGTCAGACACACCGATTCCGTTCTGGTTTTCCTCGGTCACCAACTTGGCAACATCGAGCTCGTCTCCCAGGTCGCCCTTCTCCTCCTTGAGATCAGCAAGAGAGTAGAAGGAGTCGCTGTGGTCGCTCAAGACCTCGTAGATTTTAGACAACTTCAAGGCGGTGATCTGAGCCTCGGACAAATGGGGCAACAACTTTCTCAATTCGTCTGTGATCGACTTGCCGCCGATGTCCAAGCGTTTGCCGGCAAATTTGACGGCGGTGCTTCCTATCACAGGCATAACTTGAGAGCTTTCATGGCCCACATTCACAACAACAGCGGCAGATGTGGTGGCAAGGCCGAATGTGGAGGCAATAGAGAGATCCAAAACGTTGAAAGCGGTGAATTCTAGCGTCTCGAAAACGTATCTCGTGATCTGCTCAATGGTCGAACGTGAATAGGATAACGAGGGAACAATCAACAAGAAGGGGACCTGGTTGATTGTGAGGATGGGGTATCTGGAGATGATGGTTTGTAGAATGAACTTCAAAAGAGCCTGGTACGCCTTGACATCAACTATTCTGGAGGCTTGCACGGGCCATAATTCGTCGCAGTTTCCTGTGTTTGATGGGTGGTAAACTTTCGTGGATCTGTCTTGGTACACAACAGTGGGGAGTTTGTATTGTGGCGGAGATAAGGTGTCCTGTAACCCGAAGGTGAAAAGAGTGTGTTTCGAGCCCGTGTGGACTATGAGAAAGTACTCCTCACGAAAAAGCGGCATGCTTGGTTTTGGAGGTCTATGTTGAAATACTGAGGATGTATTTGATAGTGTGTGTGAGGCACGACCCGGGCCCCAGACGTCGTCGTTTGAAGGAGCTGGAAGAGTTTAGGTTTTAAAGTAAAAAGTTTGATAGACTTGAAATCAAAATTGCTTCTCTACTTGTAAATGAAATAGCGGTCGCTCTCATGCGCTGACGAGTGCTCGTTGAATGGCACCGACTATGTACGGTGAAAATTGCAGTAGCAGGGTCAATTTCTTGGTCTTTTCGGAATTTTTTGGTTTTGCTCCAGCTTTGAAAAAGGAGATAGAACCTAATGACTTCTTCTTCTCACATTTCTATAATTTTCGACTTTTTGTGGTTGTAACTGGGTCTTCTCTGGATGCAATGACACACTGAGCTACCAGCTAGTCAGCCATTGTGCCGAGCGTTGTCTTTCTGTTCTGTCTTCACGATCTGTGCAAAATCGAGTTTTCAAAATCCTTCAAGTCTCAGTTTTGGTAATTTCAATTTTTTGTTGTTTTGACCGTATTCTGTCGAAGACGAGGACTTCTACAAATTGGCTGCGAAATTACCAAGTCTATGTCTATACTCCACAATCCAACCCCCGTACAAGAAGAGCCACAAAAACCTTATATTTAAAAAATAATATAACCCTTGCTTAGCCACCTCAAACAAACATCCCAAATCATCTTTTTTCAAAAAATAAAAAAAGGCCCTAGATCTTTTCCGCTCCGTGCTGTCTATATCGCAAGACGCGCTACTCAAAATACGTCTCATGCTTCTTCACTGGACCTCGTATTTGCAACGCACGCTCATTACCAAAACTATCAGACCTTCATCTCACATACTCACGAAGCAAATACACAACTACACACGCATGGAGCAACAGTCAATTATGCGCTTTTTCGCCCTGAAGGGCGATCTGACTCCCAAGAAGCCTGAAAAGAGGAAAAGGCTGGAGTCGCCAGAAGGACCACACAAGGCGCAAAAGACGGGCTTAGCGTTGAAGAAGGAGGAGACCAAGACGGAAAAGGAAGTCACAGAAACCGTGAATCCAAACGAACAGAGCAATCAAGCACCAAAAGATGGCGAATCTCTGTCTGAAGGTGCTGATGCTGAAGACGCCTCCAAACTCGTGGAGTTGGCAGAGAAAACCCACAAACACAAGGAATTAGAGAAAGGCGGCAAGCTCCCGTACTCTGCCATCACCTCCACACTCGAAAAGATCGAACACGAAAGTGCACGTTTGAAAATCACGGCCATCGTGTCTGACTTCTTTCTTCAGGCATTGGAGCAGTTTCCGCTGCCCGATAAGCTTGTGAAGATCGTTTACCTTTTCATAAACCGCTTGGGGCCAGACTACGAGCCCAACTTGGAGTTGGGATTGGGCGAAACTCTTCTAATCAAGGCAATCAGTGAATGTTACGGAAGAGCCCCCGCAAAGATCAAAAAAGACTACCACGAGGTTGGAGACCTCGGGCTTGTTGCGCAGAAGTCTCGTTCAGGCCAGCCCACCATGTTCAAGCCCGCTGCGTTGGACGTGGATTCCGTTTTCGACAATCTCACGAAAATTGCAAAATCCACAGGCAAGGACTCCCAGGCGAGGAAGATCGGCATCATCAACAAGATGTTGACTGCGTGTGATCTCAAAAGCAATGAGGCCAAGTTTTTGATCAGGTCTCTCGAGGGTAAATTGCGGGTGGGACTTGCGGAAAAGACAGTTCTTGTGGCATTGGCCCAGGCGTTGCTCAACTTCCAGTCAAAGGACAAAAGAGTATCTCCAGACAAGCTAGTCAAAGCGGAAGACATTATAAAAGAAGCCTTCTCGCTCATCCCTAACTACGAGGTCATTATCAGACAGAGCTACGAGCATGGAATCATGAACTTGCTCGATCACTGCAGCTTGACTCCCGGCATACCGTTGAAGCCGATGTTGGCCAAGCCTACAAAGTCTGTAGGCGAAATTCTTGATCGCTTCCAGGGCCAGCAGTTCACCTGTGAATACAAATACGACGGAGAAAGAGCCCAGATACATCTTATGGGAGACGGTTCGGTCAGAATCTACTCCCGTAACTCCGAAGACATGTCTGAGAGGTACCCAGACTTGATAGGCATCACGAAGGACTTCCTTAAAAAGACAGACAACGAGCCATCCGCAGGCACACCCAAATCGTTAATTCTTGATTGTGAGGCGGTGGCCTGGGATAGAGAGGCGAAGAAGATCCTTCCGTTCCAGGTGCTTTCCACCAGAAAGAGAAAAGACGTTAACGAAGGAGACATCAAGGTGCACATCTGCCTATTTGCCTTCGACTTGCTTTACTACAACGGCGAGTCGCTTATCACGAAGTCTTTGAGCGAAAGAAGAGAAGTCTTGTTTGAGAACTTCCAGACGATTGAGGGTAAATTTCAGTTTGCCACATACAAAAACTCCTCCGATCTTGACGAGCTCCAGGCCTTCTTGGACCAGTCTGTCAAGGATTCGTGCGAGGGTTTGATGGTGAAGATGCTTCACGGAAACGACTCGTTTTACGAGCCTTCGAAGCGTTCCAGAAACTGGTTGAAGCTTAAAAAGGATTATTTAAGCGGAGTTGGAGATTCCTTGGATTTGGTGGTCGTTGGTGCTTACATTGGACGAGGAAAGAGAACTGGAGGGTACGGAGGCTTCCTTTTGGCATCATACAACGACGACACAGGCGAATATGAGACAACATGTAAAATAGGAACAGGATTCTCAGAGGAGGACCTAGCAACATTGAGCGCCAAGCTCAAGCCCACAGAAATCTCGAAACCAAAATCGTTTTACATCTACGATACAAATAACTCCAACGCTGTTCCAGACGTTTGGTTTGAGCCAACTACAGTGTTTGAGGTATTGACTGCGGATCTCTCTTTGAGTCCAATTTACAAAGCAGCACACTCAGAATACGGAAAAGGAATATCGCTCAGATTCCCACGTTTCTTGCGTGTGAGAGACGACAAGGGCGTTGAAGATGCTACGACGTCCACGCAGGTGGCCGAGTTCTACGAAAGACAGGCCAGTGTGAATTAATTGATGACACGATCGTAATGCTAATTATTGTCAATGTTGCTGCTTGGGCTCCTGCTCCTTGTCTCTTTCTTCCCGGATCCTCGATCTGATCTTTTCGCTCAACAAGTGTCTTTTTTGTGGAGATATGTGAGAATTCTGCTTTGCCGAATTTCGAGAAGCAAGGAAATTGAGCTCCATATGGGAATTATCACGAGACAAAGCGAACTCCGAGCTTGGCGTCGAAGCTGAAGGCTTATAGTTGAAGTCGTCCGTCATCGAAACGGTTGAGTTAAGCGCCTTGATGTCCACGTCGGAGTTTTTAGCATTGGCATGTAACGAATAGTCCGAAAAAACAGGAATGTTGGTGTACGACATGTCGGAGTTCAACAACGAAACCCCGTCTGACATAGACAGCGAGTGATTGAGAGACAAGTCACTATCGCTGGGTGTAGTTGCCAAGGCAGTTTCTGACTCGTCCTTGTTCTTCTTAGCTCTAAGTTTCTTCTTCATTGCCTTTCTCTGAGCGATTCTTCTGTTGCGCAACTCCTGGGTCTTCATTTCCTCTTCCTCGTCCGAATCCACATACTGAATCTCGTCTGAAACGTTCAAGTGGTCTTTGAGCTCAAGCAAGTTGAAGTCGTTGGGGAAGAGTTCAGGTCCGAATCTATTTACGACCTCGGTGATCTGCTCAGAGAGCTCTTTTCTCATCTGCTTAAGCTCACTAATGGCTTTTCCCGAAAAAATCGAAAGATACAACGGCCTGATCGACTTGAACAAGTCCATGCCCTGCTCA
This sequence comes from Candidozyma ruelliae, assembly GCA_030582895.1. Taxonomy (NCBI): domain Eukaryota; kingdom Fungi; phylum Ascomycota; class Pichiomycetes; order Serinales; family Metschnikowiaceae; genus Candidozyma; species Candidozyma ruelliae. Next base: position 563,576 of record JAJMHE010000004.1, read on the forward strand.
CCCGTGATCAAGGCGGAATACGTCACTAAGACCCCGAGCATGTAAAGGAAAAACCACAAAGTGACAGAACCTGTGGCCAGCATGTAGTGGTGAGACCTGCAATACCAAGTGCCGATGGAAGCGTAAAAGCTGTACAACAAAGGAGCAATGATCAAGCTGACGAGAATCTTCCACGTAGCTACCACATCGTTAGCCTTGACTTTGACGGTGGAGTTGGCCAATGCCGCTTTGGCCTTCCGGAGTGAGTAGAATTTGGAAATCATGAACACAGGCGAGAACAACACCACACCAGGGAACGCAAGAACGGCAAAACAGAAAAGCTTCAACACACGGTAGAGGAAAATCGGCACCAATCGGTACTTGTGTGACTCCACACAGTCCTCCACATGGTGGTCGGGAAGGTACAAGTGCTGCAAGAGCCTGTTGTACTCCAAAACCCGTTTTTTTGACTCCTGGATCTCCGGCCGGTCCTTGTACATTTTGTAGCCTAGGACTAGTCTTCTGTTCATTTCCACCACCAATGGCAAGGGCAAGTACTGGGCAAAGTTGCCCGCATACAACCTTCGAGCAGCCTGGATGAGCATCAACGTCTCGTAATCCTCACAATTCACGGTCACAGCACGCAAACCGTTCGTGACAATGTCCAAGAGCTCCTTGACGGCTTCTCTGCTTGTTTGCGGGTTGTTGTACTTCTTGACGAGCTCCTTCGGAATTTCGATGGGATGTCCGAACTCGATTACCGCTCTGGATCTGAACCGGTGGGCGTTGAAATAGTTCATCCCGCAGGGCACGATCTTCACGTCGCAGTTTGGATCGTTGCTCATGGCGCCTAGAGCCATAATGGCGACTCCAGCTTTCAAAGGAAGCATATCGGTCCTGTCGTGAGAACCGCCTTCAGGAAAGATTCCCAAACAGTTCCCAGCACTCAAATGCTGAAACACGTACTTGTAGACGCTGCCCTGGTCGATTTTATCCGCGACCTTGAACCTCGTTCCCTGGCGCAAAAGCTGCGCTATCTTGTCTGTGGCCTTAAACTCCTTCCTGAGAATAATCTCCGTGTCCGAGACCACTTCGGCAATTTCCGTGGCTCCAAGCGACTGGGGAAGCGCCAAAAGGCCCCTTGCCATGCAATCTTGCGTGAACTTCGTGCCCCTGCCCTTCACTCTAAGCGGGTCTTTCGCAACATCCACATATATCTTTCCAGGCGCCGAACGCAACATATCCTGGGCCCGGGCAACTGGAACCGCCAATTGCATGCGTGAAAGCGGGCCAATGATCCTGTGAATGTACGACTTCATCGCAATAAGAAACAGCACTCTTCTGCCTGCCTCTCTTCTCACCTGTTTCATCAAAACGAGCGGATCCACAAACTGGTTGGCATGGGGCGCTGCAACAAAGATCACAGGGCCTGTTTTGGGGAGACGGAAGGCGCCTCGAGGCCTGATTTCCCGAAAGAAGCAGTCGAAGATCACCAGCCACACCCAGAGAAAGAGATCGTACACCACGAGCTGAAAGCGTGTGTAGGGCTTGTAGACGGGGTTTGTGGGGGACTTTGTGGGTCTAAGAGAATTCTCTTTTTTGGCAGTGTCCATGCTTTCAACTTCGTCCTTCTTGTCTCTATTTTGAGACCTCATGGGAGCGGCACCGGAGGTGTCTGCCGTCATTGGTTAGCCTAGGGATGTGTAGTGGAATGGGATCGAATGTGGTAGGCGGGCTGGGGTGTACAGGTTTCCCCGGGGGTTGAAGGCCAACACTTTTTATTTTTTATTTTGGGGTTTGGCGAAGCCGGCGAAAACCGCCAAAACGGTCAATTTGCTAGTGGAGGCATTGGCTGCAAAAAAGAAGTGTCAAATGCATGGAGGAGGCATTGGCACCTGCGCCTGCAGAGACCGTTGGACACAATGCCGAGGAAGGCAGAAGTTTCCGTGGAAGGGCGTAGTTTGGGGAGGAAAAGGCGAAGAATAATGAAGAAGATTGACAGTTTGAGGATATGCTTCTTTTTTTTTTTAGTTTGGTTTGGCGGTGAGCGGATGCTGGGAGGAGAGTGCGTCTGTCACATGGCAGGCAGAGAGAAGCTGATTGACTTAGAAGAAGGAAATGGAGAATAGAAAGTCAAAAAAAAAAAAACGGCAGTTGAGCCCTATTTCAATCTCCAAATAGAGTTAGTGGGCTGCCCGGTGTCTGGGTTTAAGCTTCGTCGGTGCCTCGATTTGCAGCCAGATCCAGACAGGCTGAGACCGCTAAGCGAGAAGCACGTAATATACGAATCCAGAAAGAGACGGTGAATTTCGATAAATTGGCCCCGACCTCCTTTCAAAAGCCTCAATTCCTCGCAATTGCCTTATCTCTTTCTCAATTCAGCTCAATTCCCCCAAAATGCCCATATCCCCGAACTTTAGTCCACCCAACTCCCCAATTTCCAGGCCTTTGTGCCATCCAGCCTTTCCGAGGCCCCACCAGCGCCCCTATCCAGGCCACGAAATCGAAAAAACACTAAAATTACCATACATTCCGCATCCTCTGTTTGCAGTTAGAGCAAAAAACTTTCCAATTGACTACCTTCCAATTTTTTTGGCAAAAGATTGAATCGAACTGAATCTCCAATGGCTCTGGTGCACGGAGGTCCCCCCATCCGAGGCCTCAGGGTGCTCGGTCCTCGGCAGCTGATTAGATCGTTTGCAGCCAGTGACTGTAGCCACACCCGTACACCGTATCCACACTAACAGTAATCCTCCAAAAGCGTCTCTGGTCGGGCTTTGTGGTGTCTGGGTTTTTCCCCCCTAAATCCACTCCTCTTCAGTCTAAATCCCGCCCTCTCCCCAAATGGCTCAAATACCCGTGGTGTGCACCTCGGTGTGGCAGAACTGGGGAGTAAAGGTGTCCTGCACACAGCCTATATCCGGGGAAACTTCACAGGCTCTCACCCCGCAAAACCCACAATATATAGCGCCAGTTTTCCACCCTCCCCAGATTTTGAAACCACCACAAGAAACAAGAAAACCTACTTTGCGTTTCTTAACATGTCCATCTCTTTCAAAGACAAAGTCGTGGTCGTCACCGGCGCCGGTGGCGGCTTGGGAAAATACTACTGTTTGGAGTACGCCAAAAGAGGCGCCAAAGTCGTTGTGAACGATCTTGGTGGTTCTCTTTCAGGCCAGGGCGGCGACTCGAGAGCCGCTGACGTTGTGGTGGAGGAAATCCGCAAAGCCGGCGGAATTGCCGTGGCGGACTACAACAACGTGCTCGAAGGTGAGAAGATCATCGAGACCGCCGTCAAGAACTTCGGCACCGTCCACATTGTCATCAACAACGCTGGCATTTTGCGTGACGCCCAGTTCAAGAAGATGACGCAGCAGGACTTCCAGTTGGTGATTGACGTGCACGTGAACGGCGCCTACAAGGTGACCAAGGCCGCCTGGGAACACTTCCGCAAGCAGGGCTACGGAAGAATCATCAACACCGCCTCTCCTGCCGGCTTGTACGGAAACTTTGGCCAGGCCAACTACTCCGCCGCCAAGATGGGATTGGTGGGCATGGCTGAGACCTTGGCCAAGGAGGGCGAGAAGTACAACATCAAGGCCAACACCATTGCGCCTTTGGCCAGATCGAGAATGACCGAGTCTGTGTTGCCTCCACCTATTTTGGAGCAGTTGGGCCCAGAGAAGATCGCCCCCCTCGTGTTGTACTTGACTTCCGAGGAGAACGAGGAGATCTCGGGCCAGATCTTCGAGGTTGCTGCCGGCTTCTTTGCCCAGATCCGCTGGGAGAGATCCGGAGGTGCTCTTTTCAAGCCCGACGACACCTTCACCCCCGAGTCTGTCGCCAAGAGGTTTGAGGAGATCAGAGACTTCAGCGACGAGGGCAGATCTGAGGACTTGCAGGTGTCCCACCCCTTCATGATCAACAACTACGGGCTTTTGGCCAAGCAGGCCCAGCAGCTCGGCCCCAACGACAACTCGGGCGTGCCTGAGGTGTCCTTGAAGGGCAGAGTCGTGTTGATCACCGGTGCTGGTGCCGGATTGGGCAGAGACTACGCTTTGGCGTTTGCTAAGAAGGGTGCCAAGGTTGTGGTGAACGACTTCAAGGACCCATCCAAGGTCGTGGAGGAGATCAAGGCCGCTGGCGGTGATGCCCACGGCGACAAGCACGATGTGGCTACCCAGGCCAAGGACATCATCGACAACGTGATCAACAAGTACGGCACCATTGACATTTTGGTCAACAACGCTGGTATCTTGAGAGACAAGTCGTTTGCCAAGATGTCCTGGGAGGAGTGGAACCAGGTGCAGAAGGTGCACTTGAACGGTACCTTTGAGTTGACCAGATTGGCCTGGCCACACTTTGTGGAGAAGAGCTACGGTAGAGTGGTGAACATCTCTTCCACCTCCGGTATCTACGGTAACTTTGGCCAGACCAACTACGCCACCGCCAAGGCCGCCATCATCGGTTTCACCAGAACCATTGCCATTGAGGGTGCCAAGTACAACATCAAGGCCAACGTCGTTGCTCCACACGCCGAGACCGCCATGACCTTGACCATCTTCTCCGAGGCTGACAAGAACTTGTACCCACCTAAGTTGGTTGCACCTTTGTTGATCTTCTTGGCTTCTGAGCAGGTTCCTGTCACTGGTGAGTTGTTCGAGGGCGGTGGTGGCTGGATCGGTAAGACCAGATGGCAGAGAGCCAAGGGTGCCGTCAGCAAGGACAAGGTCACCACGCCTGAGTTCGTCAGAGACCACATTGGAGAAATTACTGATTTCTCTACTGGCACTGAGAACCCTGCCTCTACTACTGAGTCCTCCATGGCCATTTTGTCTGCCGTTGGCGACGATGACGATGACGAGGAAGAGGACGACGAGGAAGAGGAGGAGGAGGATGACGACGAGAACCCAGACAAGATGGACGACCCTATCTTCTCGTGGAACGACAGAGACGTCATCTTGTACAACCTCGGAGTTGGTGCCCACCGCAAGGAGTTGAAGTACGTCTACGAGAACGACTCGGACTTCCAGGTGATCCCCACCTTCTGCCACTTGCCCACTTTCAACACGGTGAAGTCGCAGCTCACTTTCTCCAGATTGTTGAGAAACTTCAACCCTATGCTCTTGTTGCACGGTGAGCACTACATCAAGATCAACAAGTTCCCTATCCCTATCGAGTCTGCAGTCAGAACCTCCTACTATCCCTTGGAGGTGACCCAGAAGGGCACCAACACCATTGTCGTGCACGGTTCCAGATCTGTGGACGAGAAGACCGGCGAGGAGCTCTTCTCCAACGAGGCCACGCTCTTCATCAGGAAGTGTGAGGGTGACACCAAGCAGTACAACGAGAGAAAGGTGTTTGCAACTACCCAGTTTGCTGCTCCTAAGAGAGAGCCTGACTTCTCGATCGACATCCCAACCACTGACGACCAGGCCGCTCTCTACAGATTGACTGGTGACAGAAACCCATTGCACATTGACCCAGCTTTCGCTGAGGGCGCCAAGTTTGAGAAGCCTATCTTGCACGGCATGTGTACCTACGGTTTGACTGCCAAGGTGTTGTTGGACAAGTTTGGTCTTTTCGATGAGATCAAGGGTAGATTCACTGGCATTGTCTTCCCAGGTGAGACCTTGAGGGTGTTTGCTTGGAAGGATGGTGACACTGTCATTTTCCAGACCCACGTTGTTGACAGAAAGACCATTGCTATCAACAACGCCGCCATCAAGTTGTTGACCAACGACCCTAAGTTGTAGGCGTCGAGGTCTATTTATTTTTTTAGTTATAGGATTCGTCAATTATAAGTCACGTTTAGATGGTTGTAGGAGGCAAGAGAAGAACGAAGGATGAGCAAAGCGAGTCCTGAGTATCCCCTTGCTAGAAGGAGAATTCAGTGAATCCCGAGATCCTCCTAGCCATGAAAAATTAGAGTACCGATTGAATGTGAACTCCTAGAGATTTAGCAAATGAATATCATTCCACGAACAAAAGAATATTAGAATTTCTGGTCTAGACTAGAATTCATTTGTGGAGAGCTCAGAAAACCATTGAAATAGGAATTCTCAATAAATTTATCGAGTGATATCTTTGATTGAAGTTGATTAGATAGAGTTGATCTGTCAGGTATCTTCAGGACAAAGGAGAAACCATTGAACCATTGTTCAATGGAATCTATGAATATCAATAAATTGGCCCTGACCGTGTCTCTAAGACCGTGTCTGGGATAAATGAGGCTTATTCGATTAGTATTTAAGATCCCCAATTTCGTTAGTTAGCTCTAAAGTCAATACACAAAAGAGATAACACGCTTAACAGAATCGGACAAATTTCAGAAAGCTAATGAATTACATGAATGCAATTAATGATCGAAGTCGATATGACGTTATGAGATGACTGTCAAAAAGAAAAGATTAATTCTTCCTTGCTTAGTCGTGGGCCAAAGGAATGCCTTTCTCCGACTAATTACGAAAACCAACGAGTAAACCCTTTAGAAGCTTGAGTAAGCGAGCCAAAATTTTCTTTTCTGGATTCTTGTAATTTTGGTTGAACTCGGCGAATAGAATTAGTATTTTCCTGAGTTGACGCAAGGCTCAGTCTCGTTTCGCTAAAGCATAGTCCTGGACCTATTTGACTTTTAAGGAATGATCTCCGAGTGTTTCTTTTTGCCCTTTGCTTAGGCTCAAGGAGTACAAACATTGTCATCTACCAATGGCATTCAAGTGCTCCTTAAATTTGTGATCTAAACTCTATCAAGGCGCAACTCATCAACATTATGATCAAAATCTCCTTGTAAATTATTCAGATTTTATTAAAATATCGCTTTGGGAGACAGTGACTGATGTAGAATCATCTCATAGAACAGATGAACGAGTACCATTGAATCTACCTAGTGAGACTCTCAAACTAAGTCCGAGTCGACAGATTACAGAACGGGTGAGTGAAAACCCGTAAGGATTCATAAACGCCAAAAATGATTGTATGTTTAATCTTTATGTAAGTTTAGTATCAGGTTTAGCGAATGTATTGATATGCGAAAAATTAGCGTCAGAAGTACGGATCCCTATTTTCAGTATCCTCGTCTTCCTCGTTAAGCTCCTCTCCAGTGAACACCTGGGAAGAGTGAACCCTTCTGTGAAGCCCATGGTGATCGGAAGCGCTCAGTCTATTCAACGAAAGTGTGAGCGGAGTAGCGACTATTGAATCAACACCGGAGTTCATTTCAGAAAAAGTGTCAAACATCGACCCAGATACGGAGAGTGGCGAGCTTGTTGTGGGAGACGACAATTTGATTGGTGGTCTCGGAGTACGGTGGATAGACTTGAGTGAGGACTGACGCCGTGGCATCGCCGGTCCGCTGCTGGAACCGGGAAACAGGTACGGCGAGTTCGTTGGGACAGTGTCCATATGCGAGGAAATCAAAGAAGTGGTGTGATTACTGTCAAAGTAATCTTGGGGATCAGCGAATGGAGAAGGGCACGAGGCCAAGGACTCAGTGGATGTAAATGCGGAAGAGTATGTTTCAGAACAGACCAGCAGTGCTGAAGAGTGGACAGACGCCAGCAGCAAAGACAGACTCTTGCTGTGGTTTCTGAACAAGGCAGAGAGGGGAGCAAAAGCGTCATCGTCGAAACAAGACGACGAGCTCCGGGAAAAATCAGAAGTCAAGGGCGACTCTGACAGGTTCGAGGGCCAGTTGACCAGCGGCTGGGCGACGTGAATACGAAGCTCTCGGCGGCAGTCTTTCTTGTGAACTTTAGATGCGTTTTTGCGTCTGGGAAGTTGAGAAGCGCTCAAGGAAGGCGTGAGGCCCGGAGAAGGAAGCTGCTGCTCAGAAGAAGTCAAGAGCGCTGTGAAGGACGAGGAACGAGAGTGGGCCGAATGTGGAGGCTGGAACTGGTGGAGAGAGCGGGCTCTAGTGAGCTTTGAAGCCTGTAGCACCTTGTTCATCTCCACCTCGCAGGTTCGTTTGTGTTTCGTGTCCTTCATCTCCACATACGCCTGGGGCACGCACCACTCCTTGTAGTGGTCAAAAAACTTCTTGTAGCCGCCGTCTAGTACAACGATATCCGGATAGAGAAGACGAGGGTAGTCGTCGGAATTGAGAATCCGGTCGGCCTTGCGCAAGTGGCCTGCCATGGTGGGGCCCCTGAAGATGGAGTATTCGCAATGGAAGATGAGAAGGCGTTTTCGGTTGTCGTTTGGGCGATTTTCAATGAGTCTCGACTCCAAGTCCCGTTTGGACGATATGTTGATGGCGTTGGCGATGTGGCCACCGTTAAACTCGTATGGAAAGCGGCAGTCGATGACCACGAACTCGTCAAAGTCACTTTCATAATGCCCCGAGACGATTTTGAGCATCTCGTGGTGATCTATTCGAGGCAACAAGTCGTGGGAGACGCTGAACGTGCGGAGACGGGAATTAGGAAGCGACTCCGTTCCGTCAAAGGCAGTAGCAATGCCTGGGTCCTGGAGACACGACTGGGTGCGTCTGATGTGGAAGTTCATGCCGTTTGGGGCTTGTTTAGGAGGCGCAGGGCTTCCACTCGGAGATTTCTCGTTTGGAGGCAGTTTTCGCCGAAGCCTCTTCGTCAAAGGCGATCCCAAAAGATCCTCATCGTTCAAGGTCGTGTCGTTGTCGTTGTCGGTGTCGTTTTCGGTCTCGTCTCCTAGCGAAGCCGTGGAGGCGGCGTTTGAGACGGACAAGTCGGCAAAACGGGGGAAATGCGACACCAGCCGCGAGAAGAGACGCGTGCTGTTCTGAATCTTGTTTTTGCCCAGTTCGAGCGAGCTGATGATGTTGGTTAGTCGTCCGAACGGTTTGCGGGACGATGAGACGGAGGCTGGGGAGGAGGCACGGGTGTTTTCCGTTTTCGGGCCTATTCCCGGGTCCTTGACCGGGTCCTTCTCGTGACTAAAGCCATGTCTCATAACAGAAGGTGTACTGAAGAATTGGCGGGAAAGGAGTGGTAGTTAGGCTGATGTGAAGTGGGTTTGAGGATAGAGTGTAGTGGTGTGTCTTGTCTGCAGGAGCGAAGGAGTGGGAGGAGTTTCACAGTCTGGAGGGTTGAGAATTCTGGAAATGGCTGGAAGTGTCTGGCTATTGTTCTCGGGTGTGAGCCGGTTTTGTGGCCTTTTGGTGTTCTGGAAGCCGGAGGTGGGCCGATGAGCGAGTGAAAAATGAGATTTGGAAGATTGAAGTTAGAGAGAGTCGAAAGTTGAAGGGTTCCAAACCAAACCAAAGAAAAAAAAAAAAAGGATCAGGTTCCAAACCAGCGAGAACAAAGCTTATGAACCCTCCAAAGCGCAATCGGCCACACTCGGCCTCTTCGTGGGCCCTTTTGGGCGCGGCTGCGGCTGGAGGTAAACACACTGAGTTGCTCTTTGTTGTGCCTGAAGATCACGACGAGAAGGAAGAAAAAGGCAAGAAAAAGGCAAGAATAAGGCAAAGAAGTCAAATTTCTTGACAACCTGAGCTCCAATCGAATCCGAATTTGGGAACTCTTTCTTGTTCTTCTCTTGTCTTTCTCTTCCTTTTTGTTACAGCCACCTCACGTCTCCCCATTTTGCAACCGCGAATTAGCCCGATTCCGACTTCTCTCGCAACAATCCGAATGACATTCCTGGCGCCCCCACGGCCCCGCCATTCCGTTTCTTCTTTCCTTCTTTCTTTTTTCTTTTCCTTATTCTCTTTTCCTTCTTCTCCTCGTCACGTCCCGATCTGGCAAAACCCAAACACCCACGCGACTAGCTTGTTCGCTGCACATCCCGATTGTTCAAAACGCTAGTCCTCCATGTGCGTTTTCTCTGGCGCCGTACTTCCTTCCATGCGTATTTGCAGCCAACAAGACCAGAAACGCAAAAAGCTTATAGGATAAACCACGAAAAAAAAAAAAAAAAAACGCTCAAAGTCTATCCACAATGACTTTCCAAATTCCGTGATTTTTTCTCTTCCTCTTCCGTTCTCTTCCCTCTCCCTTCTTGTCCCCTTCTCTTTACCTTTCCCTATCCCTCTAATCGGTCCAAATACTGGTCCATTGTGGAGGTGCCCCAGATCGCCGGTTTCCCCTGATCGCCGTTTCGCCCGCTGGGCTCCATTGTGAGCGTCTCGTCCCCCACCTCGTCGCTACTTTCGTCATTGAGATTGCTTTCCCGGTCCGTTTCGACCTCCTGGGCCACAGCACGCTGCCACTTGCCGCTAAACGCCGCCAAGTTCTCCTCCGTGAGGTAGCCGTGGAGGTTCAACAGCAGGCTTGAGCTGGAGAGCTTGGGACCGCCCGATTTGGTCAGACTTGTAGAATTCTTCCTCGGCCCAATTCCACTAACAACACTGTTGACCAGCTCCGCCGTCGAGCCCCGCCGGTCCAGCCGGCCGAAAACAGGCGGAGGGGCCAAATCAGACAAGGAAGCTGTCCCCGAGTCGGTGTTAACAGGCGAGTAGAGAGAATGGATCGTGGGCTTGATTTTGGCGAAAAACCGCCGGCTCGGGCTGAAGATCGACTTGATCGACGACGGAGAGCCCTCTCCAATGACCACAGTGCTACTGCCGGCGGTGCTGGGCGTGCGCTGGCCCGAATTGAATGGCAGCGCTGGCGGCTGGGGAAACGAGGAAGAAGCAATGGAAGACGACGACGAAGAGGTCTTTCTGGTTGAGTGTGTCGACAGCAGAAGCTTCAATGGCGGTGGGACGGAGTCCCTGGAGAACTTCAGGATCGCCAGGTGTGTAGAGCCCGATTTGGCCAATTTGGCTGAAGGCACTGGACGGTCCTTCTCCGGCCGGATGGAAGCAAGTAGACTGCTGGTGTCGACCACAGAGGAGGCCGCCTCCTCTTCGTCTGAGAACAGTCCCATTGAGCTCGAGTCGTCCAAGTACGAGTCCAAAAGGTCGTCGACCTTCTCGAGGTCCAAGATGTTGACATCGTGCATTGGCAGATTCTGGTCAAACAGCACCGGGCGTGACGTCAGAATGTAGGGAATGTTCGTTTCAGGCTTACTAGCGCCGAAGAGACGCCGTATCTTATTGGCTAGTTTGTTTTCCTCGGCCTCCATGGCCTCAGCGGCTTGTGGGTCTTGCCGCGCTATGATGTTCTTGTTGTATATGTAGAATTCGTCGGTCTCCCTTTTCGTAAGCTCAAACGTAGTGAACTTGTGGTGCTTGATCTCCGTGAGTGTAGGTCTCTGGTTAGGGTCTTTCGAGAGTAAGCGCCGTATTAGATCCTGCAAAAGCTCGAGCTCTTTGAGGTCCTCTATTCTGACGTGGGAGCTCTCTCGTGTTCTGGGGAATTTTAGTTCTCCATTCACTATCAGCTTGAATAGGCTAAACTCGTTGTGGCCCTCGAACGGAAGCTGGTGGAAAAAAAGGCAGTATATGACAACTCCGAGCGACCAGATATCGATGCGGCAGTCGATTTTCAGCTTCTTCATGTCTGCCTCGTTGAGCATCAGAAGCCGGTTGTTGACAAACTGGCAGAGCTCGGGGGCGAAGAATGCCGGCGTTCCCATGGTCTTCCCGAGCTCTTTGTCGTCGTTAGCATTGTTTTCGAGAATGAAGCTGACTCCGAAATCGGAGATCTTGATCGTCCGGTCCAGCGCAATGAGAAGGTTGGAGGGCTTGAGGTCCCGGTGGATGATGCGCTTGTAGCTGTGCAAGTACTCCAACCCGTTCGTGACATCTCTCACGATCTTGTTAAGCGTGATGCCCTTGCTCTTGTCTTTGAGGTACTTCTCGTGGAAATGGTTATACCTCTTCCAGTCAATCTCCCCGAGCTTGCAGTACTCGATAACAAGCAAGATCTTGTCGTACTTCAAGTCGTCTATCACCTGAAATAGCTTCACCACGTTTGGGTGGTCACACTCTTTCATGATCTGGATCTCGCGCTTGATCTTGGTCGTGTGGTTTAGGTAAGTCTTGGTGATCAACTTGGCCCGATCCACGCGGTTAATTGTCTTTATGGCAACGAATTCATGGTCAGAATCGCTCAAGTCTTCGGCTAGTAGCACTTTCCCGAATTGGCCCTGGCCGATGGTCTGGAGAAGACGATATCGCAGGTTCACGACTTTTCGGTTATTCTGCCGGTCTAGCCGTATGTCTAGATGCAGAATGTCCATGCTATTATTGTTTCTGGGGGGTTATGGGTTCATGTAGTTTTCTTGCAACCACTATCTGATTTGAAGCGTACCGCGTGCATGCAGGTGATCTTCAACAGATATATCTTCGACTAATTTTTGACCATTTTATTGAGAAAAAAAAAAGGAGGAAGGCCGATTTCATAGATTTCAAAGATGAGTCAAAGAAAAAAAAAAAATATCTTCAGGACTTGACTCCATGGCATTTCGAGACACGCGCCGTGGCACAGATATAGCTGAAATGTTACCTACACCAGTCAAACCACCAGAAACTACCTTTAAAAAACTTTACCAAGTTTCGCCGTGACTATCTCATTCAAATCAATATAATACAAATGGCGTCTTTTCGCCTCCGCTTCTATCTTCGTAACTCGCTTCTACCTCACCTCCACTCCACCTCCACTTCAACTCGCCATAACTTCCCCCAGACGGGCCTCGTCCTTCATATTCTTCGTCTGCCTCGTTTCCTCGTCATCGTTATCCTCATTGAGCTCCTTTATTAGCTCCTCCTCTTCCTCAGTGAGTCCACCTATGTCTGGAGGAATCTCTTGCATCTGCACCGACGGCGCGTAGTTGAGGTACCGGAGCTGCTCGAGAATATCCGTTTTGACGCATTCAAGGTACTTTTTCGAGTTCTTGTTGTCGAGACGGCCGTCTAGCTGCGGATGGAGCGAGTAGTCCGGCCCAAACCAGTCGTATGTGGGAATCTTCTGGGGAATCTTGGAATCGAGCTGGACGTCGTTCAACACGGATGTTTCGTAGCACCAGAGCCTGGAAACGTTCCTGGGAGTGTACCCGCCTCCTCCGACCACAAGCATGGGAATTCCAAAAGATTTGATGAACTTCACGCACTGACCGTGGGCCCTGATATTTAGATTAAAACAGCCCAAACGGTCGTACCCGAGCGAGTCAGCGCCACACTGCTGGACAATGACTGTGGGCTGGAACTTCGTGATTAGCGGCTCCATTATCAGCTTAAACAAGTGGATGTAGGAGTGGTCGTCGATTCCGTCTTTCAAAGGCACATTCACCGAGTAGTTCTTTCCGCGGCCGATGCCCCTTTCGTCGATGGAGCCCGTTCCGGGAAAAAACTCTCCGTTGAACTTGTGAAATGAAACGGTCATAACTCTGTCGGTGGTGTTGAAAGCTTCCTGTACACCGTCACCGTGGTGTAGGTCGATATCGATGTACATCACACGCGGGTGGACCCGTAGTAGGTTGAGAATAGCCAAAACGATGTCATTAATGTAGCAGAACCCACTGGGTTCGAACTTCTTGGCGTGATGTAGGCCACCAGACCAGTTTATCGCAATGTCGCTCATCCCGCTTATAAGCTTACGGGAAGCGTCTAGCGAGGCCCCCGCATACAACCCCAGGTAGTCGTACATTCCGTCGAAAATGGGGCAATCGTCTCCTATGTTGAACTTCGCTAGCTTCTCCTCCCCAAGCTTGGCTGTGAGTTCTGGTGTTATGGTTTGCAAGAAGTCCACATAGTCTTCCGAATGGAACTGTAGAAGCTCCTCTCGCGTGGCCTTCCTTGGTTCATAAAGGTCCATTCTTTCGTGTAGTTTGTACAGAATCACAAGATGGTCCGTGAGCATGAGCCTGAAAGGTTTCATTGGGTGATGGGGTCCATAGTGGTAGCGAGAAGTTTCTGGGTTGTAGTGGTAGGAGACGTTTTTTAGCGCCAGCTGTCGCAGAGGGAAATATAGCGGCGCATGCGCCTGTGTTTTCACATCTGTCGAGAAGGTTTCTGAGCCCGACATGGTGTGGTGGGAAAGTGAAGGTTTTTGGAGATTTGTATTTGATATTTGAGGTGTACGGGTCTGGCAAAGGCGACCAGCCAGCTGGTTGACATGGACAGAGATGGCAGTAGAGGCGAATTTGGAATCGAAATTGGGTATTGTTAGTCGGGTGTCAGAAGAGAGAATAAACGGTTTCTCGCTCAAAGTTATAGTGTAGGGTCCACAGACACAGGGGTGAGAGAAATAGGATTCCAGTAACCAATTTTCATGACACGAAGACGTGAAGTGATAAGTAAGATGGATAGTAAAGTGGAATTGACTCCTCTTCCCCGATTACATGACTCAGTCAACGTTGTACTAATTAACAAGTCTCCATTGGAGAAACGTAAGGGTCTTCATCACCGTATTGCGAGAGTTCTCACATCCGTCCAGCCATGGTATATTCTTTAAAAATGTTGAATCTAAGAGAAAAAGGGACAGCGCATAAAGTTCTCAGAGAGTTGTATTCCCACATTGGCAGAACTTTATCGCCGAAGAAAAAGCATCTAGTTATCACAGGGACAGTCACTGTATTAGAGAGACCAACTCAAGACCAGCCACAGTTCCTCGTTAGAGTCTGCCATTCTGACCAAGCGGGGCGTCAAATTTCCCCAATTTCAAGAGGAATCTGGCTTTTCTGACTTTTATCTCTCGCCTTGTGAAAATAGGCTGCTTATATTCGCTGAACACGAAAATCCCATAGTCACAAGTTAGTGAGAGACTTTTCGCAGCCATTGGCACCACACTGGTAATTCCAGAAACAGATGCCGTGGTCAATTTCCACGCACAAAAAAAATTACACTCTTATAATGACATAATCGTGTAGAGCTATCTTTTCTCGACTACTCAAAACACCCAAAACCCGCCTGACGGCAGTTTTTGGGTGTTTTGCTGGACCCTTTTGGGGCACCCCAAGCGACGACATTTTGCGACATCACCAACGAGCGACATACTCTCACATTGCCACTACAACTACATCAGAAGCCAAACTAACCACCATGTCAGGTATGTCCCATCGAATTGATTCAATTCAAACAAATTTCCCAAAAAAGAACTCTCACTAACCCCAGACGCCGGCTTCGATAGACACATCACCATCTTCTCGCCGCAGGGCAGGTTGTACCAGGTTGAGTACGCTTTCAAGGCAATCAACTCCGCCAGCATCACGTCGATAGGCGTTGTGGGAGAGGACCTGGCGGTGCTTATTTCGCAGAAAAAGGTCTCGGACAAGCTCTTGGACCCCTCGACCGTTTCGTATTTGTTCCAAATCACACCCTCCATTGGAATGTTGGCAACAGGCTCAATTGCCGACGCCAGGAACTTGGCCTTGAGAGCCCGTGCCGAGGCCGCCGAATTCAGATACAAGTACGGCTACGAAATGCCCGTGCAGAGCATTGCAAAGAGGATGGCCAACATGTCGCAATTGTACACCCAGAGAGCCTATATGAGGCCTCTTGGAGTGGCATTGACGTTCTGCCAGGTAGACTTTGAGGACGAGGGCAGAGGACCGCAGATTTTCAAGTGTGACCCTGCTGGATACTTTACAGGCGTCAAGGCTGCTGCCACGGGGCCAAAACAGCAGGAAGCCACGACATACTTAGAAAAGAAGTTCAAGAAGATGGACCACGTCAAGGGCGACTGGAAGGCCACGGTGGAGTTTGCCATCACGGCGTTGAGCAGTGTTTTGGGCACGGATTTCCGCAAAAACGATATCGAGATTGGCGTGGCTGTCCAGGACAAGTTCCGTATTTTGACTCCAGACGAGATAGACGAGAGGTTGGTGGCGCTTGCCGAGCTAGACTAGGCATTCTACAATGAAGGGATTACGATTGGATTTTGTAGTATGGACTGGCGGCCTATGTAGACAGATCAGCGCTTTTGGTGGAAGACATCCCGAACAGATTTTGGTTAGGATGAGTTTTTGATGAAAATCACCTGAGCAAATTTTGGCCAGGATGAATTTTCAAGCCATTGCCTTGAGGGCAATGCCTTGGCCAAATATTGGTTGCCTAAATAACATATGGAATGAACAAGTATGGACAAGCCTCAAGGTACCTGTCCCAGTCAGCACCATACTTCTTAGCGCACTTTCTCTGGTCTCTGAGGGCCCTGTGGACCAAGACAATAAAGAAAAAGACCGGGAAGAACCAAGGGAATGGCGATGCAAAACCACAAATAGCACCCCAAGACACAGCCATGGTATAATCAGCAGTGTAGTGAGCCTTACGGGCGTACTTGTACCATCCATCAGTCAACAACACCGAGCCGTTAGCACATTTAATGTAGCTGGGGTTCACGAGGTCCGAGTATGGCAAGTAAGGGAAGGTCTTCCTGATGGTGGTGTTGCCCGCCATGAACATTCTGAAACTGTTCTTCTGTCTGTTGCCAGTGTCGAAGAAGTAGTAGGCGGTGGTCAAAATGGCAAACAACGCAACGTTGTATGCAACTGGCCATCTGTACTCCGCTGGATCACGCCAGGCGAGGAACAAGGTGCAGTGGCAGTAGGTGTAGGGCACACCAGCGATGTTCCAGAAGAGCAACATGAAGCCAAACTTCTCGTACGCCATGTCCCAGGTTGGAACAATCAACTCTTCACCTTTCGAGCAGGCGTTGGCGTAAAGCCAGTGGGCATAGAGCACGAAAGCGACTTGTGGAGAAACATAACCATAAGTCTCATACTGCTTGAGGGCAGCAGCGAGCGAAATGAAGTGCAACGTGAACCAGGGGATTCTCACCTCGAAGAACATCTTCAAGTCCAAGTACTTGCCGATTCTGGGGTTCAAGGGCGCGCCCATGAAGCAGTCGTAAATGTGGTTTCCTGTCATTCTGTGGTAGTCCTTGGAGACATTGAGGCAGTAGATGTACAAAATAATCGACAAGGAGAGACCGTAGGCAATGGCAGTGACCATGATCTCGCCAAAGTGGTCAATAAGGTAGTACAACTTGTAGCCGTACACGTGCAAGGCTAAAAGCACGATATTTGTCACGTAGAACGAGTACACGGCATTGCAGTAGTAGGGCAACTGCTTGTTCTTCAAATGAGCCAAGGGCTGGCCCTTGGTCCAGAATCCAGGCAAGGTCAAGTAGAAAATGGCCTGGACCACGAAGAAAACGGTGAAAACGGCCCACGAGGTGAACGATGGGATACCGTGGTTTTTGAACAATTGCCAGAGCACGAGGCCGAAATCCGACCAGCTCTGGCCCTTGGCAGGCCATGCAGGCTTCCCGTTGAAGAATTCGGCACTGAGCCACATGTAAATCATCAAAAGAGGAAAACCGGTCATCATGCCAAAAGCGCCGATGGGGCCTCCAAACTCCCACTCAATGTCCTCGGGAGCGGTGTAGCCGTGGGGGACCACGTTTGACTGCGAATCCTTTGACTCCTTTTTCGCCATTCTGATACTTAGAGTTGTCTCAAACTCAAGGTAAACAGTAATTGGAGGAAGATCACTGGGTTTTATGGAGTTGAGGCGCCGCACGACTAGTGGAATTTGAAAGCCTGGATGGGTTTGGCTTACCTGCAGGACGCCTCGATCTTGCTCTTGTACGAAAGAGACCTGCATTTTCTCCCACACACAATTGGCGAAACGCGGTCGGGTTCGTATAAGCCGGTTAAGGTTGCAAGCGGCACGATCCACAACGTTGAATTCCCGATTGGGCTTGGCGATAAATAGGAAAGTTTAGCCCAAAATCTGGAGATTTGCGGATTCGGAATTCGCGAAAAGCCGGATCTGGAGACCCTGGCTAAGCGAACGGAATGGAAACTTTCCCTTCCTCAAACTCAATCACCTCCTCATCCACAAAGTCTGGATCCTCCCGTAGTCTTTCTTGCCTAATTGCCTTGATTCTGGTGACCTGGTCGAGTGCATATAACGAAGAGCCGTTTCCGAGCTTCACAAGGCCCATGAAGAATAACTCAATTCTCTCAAAGTAGTCCTCCTCTACAATGATGCTTGCACAGAGGCGGAACGCCAGCTGGATCATGAAGCACCTATTGTCGAACGTGGGCAGGGCAACGTAGTAGTTGTCGGATTCGACAATGATGTGAGGTTTATCTTTTTCGTACAATGGCGTCAGCTTCTTCTTGATGAAGAACGCGCCCGTAAACACCCGCTGGACCATCTCTTGCACGTAGTAGTGTGTTCGAGGAAGGGCATAGAATTCAGGTGAGACGAGGAGCAGGAGGTGGATGAAGTCGACGTGGAATTGGTTCAGAGCGTCAAACCACGAGTAGTATGTCTTTTCGCCGTTTTCGTCCGTGTCCACGGCATAACACGCCGGGGGAAAGTTATACCGCTGGAGCACCGGCTCAAACTCAGGATGGCCCTTGCACGTTTTCGGAATTTGGTAGTTGCGAGGCAGAACGCCAGGAACAATCTCCTCGCGTCCAGTCTGGCCAAGAAGCGAAATAATCTGAGCGACCCAGCGCATCGGCGCCCTCTCCAAGTTTTTGATCGCCATTGCCTCTTTCACTCTTGTGTAGCATACAATGGCCTTCACAAGCGTCGCAGTGTACCCCCAGAAAATGTGAAAATCAGACAGCGTCGGGCTGGTGACCACCATGGCGAGCTTCGTGAGCGACTCGTGGTAGAACTTGTTCTCGTGGTATTCGAAAAATCCGCTGTCCACAAAAACACTGTTGCTGTCGAAAGCAAGGTTAGGATAGGCGCCAAAGACGTCATCATTGTCTATTGTCGGATTGTCAAGGGACCTGGATGTAGCGCCGCCTACGGACGAAAACACTGCAGCCACCGCCTCCAACGCAAAAAACCACGACTTGGCTAGCGCTAGGCCGAGGGAAACGCTCTCTGTGGATTTTGTGATTCTGCTGTAGTTGATTAATAGGTCACGAGCGCCTCGGAGATGAACCTTCCACGAATTGAGCACGGTGTCATTTAGCAGGGACGTTTTGGCGCTGAAGTACGTGGTGAGCACCAAAACGGTCATTAAGAGCTTCTCGACATGGAAAGACTGGGACCTTCGAGAGGCGGGTTTTTCGGAAAAATCGTCGCTGAGCTTTCGTAGACACACGCCGATATATTTTTGCCTGGCGATGTCGTGGCTCGTTTTGCCCGTCTGGTTGAACTGGAAAGTGGCAGAAATGGCCAAAAGCGAAAATAGTAGATGGGGACACTCGCTCAGGTACATTAGAAGAAGCTTCACCACCTCGTTCGTTTCGATCAGCGACGCCAACGGGTACATGTGGTACGAGAGCTCTGTAGATGTGAGTGTTCGGAGGTAGCCCGAATGCGGTTCTCCGAGATTATTCTTCGAAACACACTCTTCAATTAACTGTGAATTCAGAATCTCCCAAATCTCCAGCCGCTTGTTCCAGGGGAGGTGCGGGCTCCCGTCCATCTGGTCGTTGAGGTCCACAAAGTCCTCAATGCTGAACTGTGTCTTGTCGTCTGACGAAAGAGACGGACTGGGCTGGAACCGGTTAACATTACGTTCTGGGTACACATTGTCCTCGAGCATGTGGTTGATGTCATTGACAAGCAAGCTGGCCTCGTTGAAGACCGTCTGCATCTCGTAGTTCGTTTCCACGCTGGAGACCATGCTGGGCGCCGCTTCGGGCGTGATGCCTGGAAGAACGGGAAGAATTGGTGTTTGCATGCTTTCCACCTTCATGAAATTGGCGCTGGCGGCGTCGGGCGAGTCGTGGAAGGCAAATTGCTGTTTCTGGACGTTTTCTTTCTTCGCTGGCTCCTCCAGCTTCGCCAGCTTCGGCGTCTTGGGCTTGTAGAACTTCAAGTTCAAGTTTTTCTCCTTCACGGGCGTCTCGTGGCTCGCCACATTGGCGGTCAACGGATCCTGGTACGTCAGCTTCGTCTCATAAACACACGTTTTGTTGAGTCTGGTGCAATTGTTGCACGCCGGGGAGGCTTCGTCACACTTGATTTTACGCCTTTTGCACTCGTTGCATCCTTTTCTCAGGTACTTCCTTTTCTTGATCTTCGGCTTGACAACACTTTCCGAATTCTTCATTCAGTCACGTTGAAAGCATTCACTTATACAGGCGGGCCGAGTCAGGCAGAGAAACGCAGGGTAGTTTAAATAAGCCGTATATTACACATATAACAAGTTGGCTCCGGTATCACGCCCGTGTGCAGGATGCACCCCATTGTCAACACAATGCGGGCTGAATCTTTATGGTTTGTGAGTAGAATGAAGGGAGGGGCCGTGATCCTTATTAGAGTGTTCCATGCATGAGGGAGGTTGGGTTGGTTTCGGAGTTTTTTGGTGCTTTTGTAGATTTCGCAGATCGCATCGCTTTGGCATCTCACGATTTTTCATTGAGCGGAATCAAGCGCTTGATGACACAAAAGTGAGTTAAGATAAGCGTTTCATGTGTTTTGGAGGGCATTGTTGTCAAGTTTTCTTCGGAGTAATCTTGGTCAGTTTTCACAAGATGAAATTTTTTTGAAGTTGGAATGTAAACCTCATCTCTTTCGATAGAAGGCGTATTTGCAGCCGTTATCGAAGAGCATTCGTACAAATAGTGTCATCCCAAGCTCTCACATTGACCTTGACTCTTCACAAAAAGCATTCCTCGAAGGAATCCCTTTTGATAGGATCACAGCGCTTGAACGGAGGTACTTTTCTTCAAATCTCACATATGATACACTCCCCCAAGATTGCCCCAAGGCAAGACTTTCTGTAGGTTTATTGGTAAACTTAATCTTCAGCTTCCCTTCCTTCAACCCTCACTCCCCAATTTGCGATACCGAGACCGCTACTTCTATTGACTCACTTGCACTCGTCCATAGGTGAAAAAGTGCCCTAGAGAATATTTTGAATCTTCGTCATGATGCGTCTGCCGTGAGGGGTGTTCTTAATGCCAGGCAAGAGAGGCTGCAAGGAAATGGCCAACTTCGCCAAATCCGTCGAACTAGCCACGTCCAAACTGGTCTGAAGAACATAGTTCCCAAACGGATCGTTCAACAACAGCGGAAACTTCTCACTCTTGCTCAACAACACCTCCATGACGCGGTCGGTCAAGGTCTCGATCCGCAACGACTTCTCGATCACGTTCGATCCAAACTTATGCAATGACAAAGCGATGATGTTTGTCTTAATGTGCTCCAAGATGATTTCAATCGATTCCGAGTCTCCCCGGGAGAGCACGTATTGTACAACGTAGTTTCCGAACGGGTCGGACGCCAATCTGGTGGCGTTTTCGGCCACTTTCAACGATAATTGCTTGCGCTGTTCGTCGTTTCCGTGGTCCAAGCACCGCTGCAAAACGCAACATCCGTGTCTGTGGGTTGCAATTTCCGTGCAGTGGGCTGAGGTTGTGTTGAAAATGAACAGGTTGTTTTGTGGGCTCAATTTCTGCAAGCACTTCTGCACAACGTGGTTTCCGTTCAAGTCTCTGGATAAGGTCACGATGTGAGGCTCTAAGCTCTCAATGACATGCTGGATTTCTTCAGGCGACGAAATGCACTCAACGAGTTTCTGCAATGCTCTGGTGCCGTGGGGGTCCAAGGCGATTCTGACAAACTCGGGCGCAGCGTTCTTCACCAAAATGAGTCTCTGGTCTGGCGAAACGTTTTCGGCGAGTTTCTGAATCAAGTAGTTGCCGAACGGGTCCGTCATCAACTCCACGACCTTCAAGTAGATCTCGTTGAAGATGATGGTGGCCGCCACGTCGTTGGTGACCACAGAAGAGTCGGTGTTTTTCTTCTGCGCTGCCTCCTTGCCCAAATCCAACTGTTTTTGCAAAAAACGGCACCCGTGCTGGTCCTTGCACAAGGAGTAGATGTTGCCTGTGAAATCCTCTAATTTGGCGTTGGCGTATTTTGCAGCATCGTCGCCTTTTCTTCTGCCAGAGTTATGCATTTTGCGGTGGACATTAACGCCAGAGTTCATGTTATAGTTCCGACGGTAGTTTCCCGAAGACCCGTGGTTGCCGTGGTGGCCCCTCTGCTGGCTGTGGCCCGGGTTCTGGCCGGGGCTGCCCGAGGAACTGGCAAAATTGGGGTTTTCCTTGAATCTGGTTTGTGCACCGAGATTCATGAAATTTCCCGGGTTTTCAAATTGTCCCATTGGTCCAGGCATCATCCTGGCGTCCACGTTCTGCCTGGCAGGCATGAACTGCGGATTCACAAACGGCTGGCTCCACATGGTGGGCATGCCCATGTGAGGAATCGAATTTGGGTCTGTGCCAGCTACATGGAACACAGCCGGGTCAACGGCGCCGTTGCGGTCCTCAGGCACAAATCCAGAGTTCTCCTTATCGTTCTTCGCCTGGCTCGCCTGCTCTGGGTCGAAGCCCATGCCAGACATTGAGAAAAAGTTGCCAAACGCAAAACGAGAGTCCAACACGCCTCCGAGCGGGTTCAATGGCTGTGGCGACATCAGCATCACTCCTGCGTGGGCCTCAGGATCCACAGAGCCCGTTCTGGCCGATTTTTCATCGGGGTTCCCGTCTGGAAGCTCGAGCGGAGCCACCCTCATCGCTATATCCGCAGCCTTGTCTTCAGGCTGAAAAGCGAACGGCGGAGCCGAAAGAGGCACGTAGTTGTTGCTCCAGGAGGAGGCTGGAGTTGTGTTGAACGATGCTGGAGCGCCAGAAGTGGAGAACCCCGTGACTGGCGCCGGCTGGGGCGTCAAAGAGCCCTGTTTCGAGGTTAGCGTGGGTTTTGCCGAGTTTGCAGCCAGGTTTGGCGGCACCATCGCCGTGTGCAAGATCTGGGGCTGGGAGAAGGGCGTCAGGGCCTTGGGGGGTTCTGGGATCGAGGAGTTCAGCAGTTTGGGGCTCTGGGGCGCCTTTTCCTCGTCAAAGTCCTCGTCGAGGTTCAAGGTGCCCAAAGCACCGACAATGTCCAAATCCGAGGCGTTCTGAGCATCGCTGGCAAACTCCCGTTCGGGAATCTCCGGCATCAGGTCGTCAGCGGACCCGGAGTGGTCCAAGGCGAAGAAAGACAGGCCGTCTTTGTTGAAAAAATTGGAACTTCCAATCAGCGCAGAACGCAACGCAGACAGCTTGCTGGAGCCCAGGCTGTTGGACACGGATGCAGAACGAGATTGCATGTTAGCAGACATGGCGGGATAAAGTGGGTCGAGTGGGATCAAAGATCAGAAAGATCAAAAGACGGAGTGGATCGGTGGATCGGTGGAATCAAGGTATGGCAGACGGGGTCTGGATGACGGTTTCACTAATGTACAAGGCTAATGTACACAAAGACTAATATACAACGATGCAAGGCTACTTTTGCGTAGCTAGTGTCTAGGGAAATGCAAAATGGCGGATCTGAGTGAGTGATGGTGGGTTCTTGATCTGCCGGGCCGGGTTCAGCGAGAAGCGAGATCAAGAGCTGGCAAAATTGGGAATGCTAAATTGGGAAATTCGATTCAGCAGGCTGAGACGTGGCCGTGGTTTCAGGTATGCCGGCTAGCCCGTTTCAGATGTGGTAGTCGGATAGTATGAAGAGATCGGTGAGGATTTTTTCGCTGAGGTACGCTTGGCGGGAGGGCCAGAGGGCGTGATTTTTGCAAGTTGAAGAGGTTTGTGGATTTTTGAATGTTCTTTGTGGCGATTTCAATATGAATGTTTGGTTTTTTTGTTTTGTTTTTAAGAATCTGGTGGTTTTGGTTGGTGGGTGGCACTCATTGGGGCGGTTGGCTGCAAATGCGACTCTGATGAAGTCTCGAGCCGTGAGTTCGTAGGTATACAAATAGTTGGAAGGAAAAAAATACAGAGATTCATGAAAGAGATTAGGGGAGGGCTTACTCTTTTTTTTAAAAAAAAAAAAAAATAGTATAGCTTCCAATGGAATTGTCTAGCCTTGAGTCGGGCTCCCTTGAGCCCTAGGCAGAGGACTTCCCCGGATGCCGATTCCCTGTCGTCAGCAATATTGTGTGGAAGATTTACTTAATAAGTGACCGAACTCGATCTCTTCGTGATCTTGAGAAAGAACTGTGACGTCCGGTAGTTTGTCTTGCGAGTGCTTTCACCACTTGGCATTTGTTGGGCAGTTGTCTAGGACGTTGGTCAATTTGCACGACAAGCTACGCTAAACTTACAGAAAAGGGATCTCATCGATTGCAGAAAGAGGAACACATCGATTCGAACTCTCCCGAACGGAAAACTTCGAAGCTCAAATCTATGGCCCCTCTACCTTAAGATCAAATTGTCCTCGAACTGGTGCTTCGTCCGGGTCCAGTGGTCCAACGATGCACTTCTCCTTTTTCACACATCGAGAGGCCAGATTCTGATTTCAGTCAGCTCGAAGCCAGGTATTTTGCTTGATTTCGTTTCTTTTTATTCATTCCCTGAACGTGTATGTGGCTATACGTACCGCTCGAGTCCTCTCGATCGTCCAACCTTCAATGATCTCCTTTTTCATTCGAAGCTACGACACCTAATGGGCGCTTTCACTCTGCCTTCAAAATCTTTCACTCTGCATTCAAAATGTCCACAATTTTTTTAAACATCTGGATTGACCAATACCTTGTGACACAGCGTGTATCTTAAGACAATTGGGATACTCAAGGTAAAGGCATCGACTGGCGCTACAAATCATGTCTACCCGATTTGTTAGTAGGGCAGAGGAAACGCAGCATTGTGTATTCTGCTTCTCCTGCTTCCACCCAAGGTCTCATTAAATGAGAGCAACTTGACTGTAATTATTTGTTCACAAATACGACAATCATGACACCCCAATGGTCATTGGCCAACTCAAACTCTGCCATCGCCCTCTGATTCGAGATCAAGCGTCGTGTCAGGTACCTTCAGGACCAAGGAGAAACCATTGAACCATTGTTCAATGGAATCTACGATTATCAATAAATTGGCCCTGACCGTGTCTCCTAGACCGTGTCTGGGATAATTGAGGCTTATTTTATTAGTATTTAAAGATTCCCAATTTCGTTAGTTGGCTATTACGTTAATACACAAAAGAGATAACACGCTTAACACGTCGAAGAAGTGGTCATCGCAATTTTGTTCTTTCCTCTTGTGATAAGTGGGACCCCTGTGACACTGGAACCGATGGTATCGATGATTGACCTCTTTTTAATGGCTCTCCACCGTTCAAGGCAGATGCGGTTTGGCATCTGTCATCAATGTCATGACGTACTGGAGTTGCCCTAAATAACGAACCTCGGGTGGGTATCACGACCATAGGTTCCCCACGCCAACCAGCTTCCAGAATTTGGAGAAGCGAACCAATTTTCTTCCCTTGACTAAATTCTGGACAAACTATGCTACAGCAAACTCGGCTTAGTGCCTCGAAGGAACACAACCTTACCACCTCCACAATAAGCACTGGGGCTGAACGTTACGACATATGGCGTAGCTGGCGTCTTTTATTCTTTCTTGATCCACTCAAAAGAGGCTTACCCAAAACGCCGAAATTACACTATTGTCACAGGATCTGGAAACGAAGGGCACCCTGCGTCATCCAAATCATAAGCCAACTTTAAAGCCAGATCCCCTACAACCTGCCAAGTAATGATGCAAAGCATTTATCCAAATCGTCGCTTCCGACATTACAGCGGCGATTTGCCATTTTCCGATCGTTTCTTATCGCTTGCATGTCTTTGTTTAAGTTTTATACGAGCTCGATTTGCAGCCATCGAACGATCGCCGAAGCTTCCGAGCTTTTGTTTCCATTCAGCCCGAACCTCGATTTTTCTTGGTTTCTACATTATACGAATGCTGAGTAGTTCCGGGCTAACCACGTTTCTTTCTTTTTACGGTTATGATGTAGTTGCAGCCCTGGCCTGATTAAAGCAACACTACGAAAAAAGAAGAACTTGACAAAATCCAGCAACACACGAAATAAAATTCGAAACAGAAATCAAAATACAAACTTCAGCAACAAAATGCAATTTGGAAGCACCTCACCGCCTGGCTTGGCTTGACTTCCGGTGGTTGCTTCACAAAACCATCTAAATCCGTTCGGCAAAACCTCCTAAACTACGACATTCTGTAGATATGGGGTCGGCAGGAATTGCCGCCGTGAACAAAGCCATAACGCCATGTTTTGTAAATAAATGCTAGCGACATTTGTGAAAGTTACGTACGGCAATTTCGGAAAGCAGTTGATGCGGCGCTGGCAAAACAATAAAATTTTGTTGGTTTGCTCTGCGATGTTTATTATTGTTTGTGTTAAATGGGTGATGGCCAATGAGGTAATAGCAAAACACCTCGTATATCAACAAAGCGTGCCATCACCAAGCGGTAAGTCTACAACACAGTTTAATCATTATCTATTACTTGTAATGTAGTGCGAAATTAATCTCAAAATGACGACGGGAATAATCGGGGAATCAAATAAAAAAATGGGGGAAATGATAGTTTGTAGAAATCTCTAATGAGTTTAAGAAGACTTCTCGTGCTGAGTGGAGACTCTGGCCATGGAGACCATGAAGTCTTCGAGGGTTCTTCTGTCTGGGTGCTCCTTCTGGGTCTTTCTGCCATTGCAGAAGTTGTCGAAGGCCTCGGACTCAGACATAATGTAGTAGGCACCGCCCATGACACAGAAGACACCGAAAGACCAGATCCAGGTTCTGACAACGGTGACGATGTCAGTCCAGTTCTGGGACCACCAGCCGAACAAGGTGAAACAGGTGGCGATGATGTCGACAATCAACACAGCGCCGGCCAATTGCCAGGATGGGATGGAGGACCAGAAAGGACCCTGAGCTCTGGTGATGAAAATCAACCAGTTCTCGGTCAAGGAGATCTGCAAGAACAAGATACCGTCAATGGAACCGAAGTTCTGGACAATACCACCCTTGGACATGAACATGGTGGTCAAGGTGATCCAGGTACCGACAGCCAAGATTATACCCAAAACGATGGACATACCCCACAATCTAGGAAGGTTCCACTTGACAGGCTTAGGGTCGTAAGGAGCATTGTCGTAAGCAATGGCCAAGGTAGCAACGTCAGCGAAAATGGCAATGAAAACAACCAAGTCAATGTTCAAAGATCTGTTCAAGATAGCAATCCAGAGACCCAAGAAGATTTCCAAGTGCAAGGACAAAGCGATACGGTACACCACGTAGGCGTACATTCTGTGGAAAATTTGACGGGAGGTCTTCAAGGCATCAATGATAGCAGACAAACCAGGAGCAAGGAAAACAATATCAGCGGCGGATCTGGCGGCATCGGTAGCACCCTCGACGGCAATACCAGTGTCGGCCTTCTTCAAAGATGGAGCATCGTTAACACCGTCACCAGTCATGGCAACCAAGTAACCTCTGGCCTGCAAAATCTCAACAGCGTTGTACTTGTGCTGGGGGAAAACCTCAGCGAAACCGTCAGCGTTCTCAACAAAGTCAGCAATCTCAGAACCGGCCATGTCACCACCACCGGAAAGACCCAATTTCTCAGCATCGTAGATGTTGGTACCAAGACCCAATTGTCTACAGGTCTCCTTGGCGATACCGACGGCATCACCAGTCAACATCTTGACGGACAAACCCAATCTTCTAGCCTCGTTAACAGTCTTAGCAGTGTCATCTCTTGGAGGGTCCATACATGGCATAATACCCAAGATCTCCCAGTGGCCCTCGCCTCTCTTTCTGGCGACACCAAGGGATCTGAAACCTCTGGAAGCAAACTCAGCGACGGTGTTCTGGTAGTTCTCGTGCACATCCTCAGGGATAGGGTGGTCATCCTCGACAGTCTTCAAGACGAACAATGGAGCACCCTTGACACAGACAATTCTCTCGCCCTCTGGGGACTCAACGATAGCGGTAACCTTCTTGGAAACAGGGTCGAAGGGCTGGAACTCCAACACCTTGTACTTGGTCAAAGCAGCCTTGGCTCTTGGGTAGTTGATCAAAGACTTCAAGAAAGCCTTGTCGATAGCGTCAAGACCCTTCTTCTTTCTGGAGGCAGCCAAACAAGCGGTCAACATCAAGTCGTCGGCCTCAACACCCTCGACGGTGTATGGGTCGTGCAAGGACAACTTGTTTTTGGTCAAGGTACCGGTCTTGTCGGAACACAAGATCTCGACACCGGCAAGGGACTCAATGGCGGACAACTTCTGGACAATAGCCTGCTTCTTAGCCAAGTAAGCAGCACCGACGGCCATGGTGGTGGTAACGACAGCTGGCAAACCGACTGGCACACCGACAATGGTGATGGCCAAGGTGTAACGAAGGATAGGAACAATCTTGACGGTTCTGTAGAAACAAGCAGTCCACACAACCAACAAGGTGACAATGACCAAAACCAACAAGATAGTACCAATACCGTTCAACACCTCAGTGAAGTGACCAGTGCCACCGGAGGCCTTGTTGACCAAAGCAGCGGCTCTACCGGTGAAAGTGTTGTCACCAGTGGCAGTAACGACCATGAAGCCCTCACCGGTCTTGACGGTGGAGGAGGAGTAACACGAGTCGCCGTGTCTCTTGTCGACGGCCAAGGACTCACCGGTAATGGCGGACTGGTCGACCTGCAAGAGGGCGTTCTCAGAAACAATTCTACCATCGGCTGGAATGACGGTACCGTCCTCCAACTGCAAAATGTCACCAGGCACAATCTCGTTGGCCTGGACCTCGATAAGCTGGCCGTTTCTCACCACGTTGGCGGTGTTGGCAAGGGTCTTCTTCAACTCCTCAACAATGGAACCGGCCTGGTACTCCTGGATGAAACCGACAGAGGCGTTAAGCATAAGCAAACCACAAATGACACCGAAATCGACCCAGTCCTCAAGACCAGCGGCCAAAATGGCAGCGGCCTCCATGACGAACTGGATAGGACCAACAAAGAACATGATGAACTTGAGCACCAAGTTCTCCGACTCCTCGGCCATCTGGTTCAAACCGTACTTCTTTCTTCTCTTGTTCACCTCCTCGTCGGTCAAACCAACCTCGGGCTGGGTCTGGAGAAGCTCGTCGGGAACGGCCTTGAAGGAACCGGCATCGCCCTCGTCCTCCGACTCCTCGTCCTCGGCTCCACCTTGGTGGGACTGAAGGTCAAGAATCAACTGGTCGATGTCCTCATCCTCGTCGTCGTCCTCGACGGACTTTCCGATTTTCTCGTTTGTAGGTTCAGTAGCACTCATTCTGGAACGGGGAAGAGTGTGACGAAAAGCCTGACAATGGGAAAAAGAGAAAAGAGAAAAAAAGGTGTAGCGGCGGATGGTGCTTCATTTATATACGGGTGTCGGGAAATCGTGGAAACGCACATTGGCGGGCTGGCCGTCCTGCATGCGGGCTCGGCGACAGCGGAAGTTACTGGCAGATAGCGACTCGTTCATTCAGGAACTAAAAAATACTATGGGCGCCGTCCTGCATGCGCGCCGTCGGGACACCCCAGTCCAGAAATGAAATGAGGGAATTTATTCTGATAAACAAACCGGACGCATTAGGCAGGTGTGCCGGAAAAAAAGAAAGAAACGGGAAGGTGGCAGGTGCGGAGCCCTGCGAGGTGGTGCGCGCTCCTGCACGGGCGCCCGCACGGGCCCGGATTTTGCCGCCTCTTCGCTGGAAAATGTCGCTCCCGGTGCATATCGTCGCTCGGGGGTGGGTTTCACCGAGGGGACTCGGATGTAGTTCAAAAGGAAGTAGTTACTACAGAGGAAAAGCTGTGCTTTTCTCGTCTGAGTCGATTCTCTACAATTTCTACATTTCTCTTCGAACCTCCAATTCTCTCTATTTCTCTTCTCCATCTTTTTCTTTTAGAGCGCCTACGTCGCGGGATCCCCAATTGGTAACCAGCCCTAGTTGCCTAAACACTGGCCAAACACTGGCCCCGGCTGCAAACACTGGCCCCGGCTGCAAACACTGGCCCCGGCTGCAAACACTGGCGTCGCTGCCTAGGCTAATGCTGCCAGTCTACTGTCTCGTGGTGCTAGGGCCGGTTGCAATTCGGCCGTGACGTCAGAATGCAACATCCACACGAGCCGTTGCGAAACACAGTCCACCTCCCCACCGGAAGCTACGCAACTGTGAACAGGTTCGATGTGAAGCCTGATTCTCTGCTCTCCCACTCTAAAACCCAGATCTCCCGATCGAAAACCCTAATCTCGCAGCCTCCTTTCCACTCTTTATCTTCCCCAGTGTGTTTGTTTTGCTTTCCCAATCGGTGCGTCCCGTTCGGGAGCATCGCAGAGATGAGCCCCAGCCAATGGAACCGCCGGTTTTGGAAAATAGCGGGTTTGGCCAAAGCCAAGCAGTCTCAGATCCACGCAGCGCCAAACTCTGCCAACCCACTTGCTCCAGCCTTTCGGCGCCCTCTCGGCACCCTTTCGGCACCTTATTTTCGGCGTGGGCTCTCGCTTGGTATTCCACATCCTGCGTGCGAGGATTTTTCACTCTGGCTCTTCGTATCTGGCTTTCTGGCTTTTCCGACTTTTGGCTTTTTTGATTGGCTTTCGATCTTCTCACAAAAGCCCTCTTTTTTTTTTTTTTTTTTTTTTTTTCTTCTGGCTTGTCTTCTCCACGCATTGTGGCGGCATCCGTCCGGGGCTGCCCTGTCCGCTGTCTCGGCATGCCTCTTTCTGCCCTTTGTCTTTCGTCACCGCGAAGTCCGCTGGAGTCGCTTTTCCGAGAGGAACAGGCGGGTTGGGGGAAGGGCTTTTGGGGACTTTGTTTCAGAAAAAGCACTTTTGGAACCGCTCTCTTCGATTCTACGAATCGGCTTTTTTTTTTTTTTTCTTTTTTTACCTTTTCCTCTTCATTCTTTGCGTTTTCTCCCACCCAACCTTCCTGGGGCTTTGGCCGCGAGGTGAAAAATTTCGCCGATCAGACCACGGGCCAAAGCTTAATTCTGATCTGCCTGATTCGCTGATTGATCTGGAAGAGGTTCAGATTTTTGGATCCGTTCAAATTTGACAAAGTCGAAGTCAAAAAAATCAGCGATTTTGATTTTGCAATTCTTCTACTCTTTCTCCTTCTTGCTTCTCTTGCTTCTCTTCTGCCCTCTCCTGCTTTTGCAGCCGCTGGTCTTGGTGTTTCGGGCACCTCCGCCAGCCGCCGACTTTCCGATTTTCAGATTTTCAGATTTGCACCCAAATCTCCTTTCCATTTACGCTTCGACTCTCCCTTCTCCTCAATTCGCTCAATTACGTTTCCGAGATCTTTTGTTGAGCCGTTCTGCGCCTGCCGTGCAACGGCGAGTGCACTAGCGAGCCGGAGTCCATCAGAGTCCGCAAAGAACGAAGCGGTTTACGAAAAGCCCGCCAGGCCACACGAGTTTCTGTCTAAGAAATTGAAAATCTCTGATTTCTTCTCGTTTATTCTTTTCGAACTCTTTGAAAAAAAAAATCCCCTTCGTCTTTTCTTCCGCTTCCTCTTCCTCCACCTCTTCCTCGTCTCAACCTCCTCCACACTTGTCTTGGCTACGGCGACCAGTCTAAATCGCTCACCCCGCTGGCATCGAGCCCGGATAGTGCCGTTTTGTGAAAAACCGCATCCTGCCCCTGCCGTGCTGTCCCTGCTTATTTTTCGTTTTCTCTTTTTTCTTTTTAACGCTATTTTACTCTTGCTACT
Source organism: Candidozyma ruelliae (assembly GCA_030582895.1). Lineage (NCBI taxonomy): Eukaryota > Fungi > Ascomycota > Pichiomycetes > Serinales > Metschnikowiaceae > Candidozyma > Candidozyma ruelliae. The sequence continues at coordinate 594,919 of JAJMHE010000004.1, forward strand.
TGGGGTCCCCGCCACACCCTAACAATGGCCAAGCCAGTTCGAAAGCGCCATTACCGAAAGGTCGCTTTTCGCCATTCGCCGTCCGTCGCTTCTTCGTATATTTTCCTGCTTTTCCTACTTTTATCTTTTCTTTATCTTCGTCTTCATCATTCCCACCTTCTTTTTCATCTATCGGCCCAATCACTTATCGCACATTCCCGCGAGCCGGTCCACACCGGCAATACTGCCTATTGGGGCCGGTAGCCAGGGCAAAGTCGCTGGCTTCCCTCGAATTGCAGAATGTCTCCCGCATTTTCGAGGGCTTTGGCGACAGGTGGGAAAACCGGTGGCTGGCGTGCGTCAAAGCGCACTGGAAAATCTCTCAATTTGCCCATTTCCGCCACGCTGATTGGCTGCTGCCCCTCGGTACCCGCGTCGACGTGCATTAGAGACCCGGTCGACGCGCGTGCGGCTCGCCCACCGCCAAAATGTCCACCTCGGCAACTACGTCCATTTTTCGCCGGCCGGCTTCCCGCGGCTAAATTCGCCTTGTTATCAACACCGTTTTATGCCAATCTGCTTGTGTCATTTTGCCCATTTCGGAATACCTATTATCTGCTCACCGCCAAAATCAACCCTTTCCATTTCCAATGTAATCTTTCTCTCTTTAAACCGTTTTGCGGTTTCTCGCCCACCACTTCAACGGACGCATTGCCTTCAACAAAAGATATATCACCGACCCTGTAAGCCTGAACCCAGCTAATGCACACACAATCCACAAAATAACCGTCAAGAAAATCGTGGAGTTTCTGTAGTCGCCCCAGGTGCTGTCTTTGGGTCCAACTGCCGCCAACACAATTGCAACCAAAATGGCATTCGTAAGCATCCACACCAACACCGTGATGGTACGCAACAACGCGTAGTACGAGTCTTCCTTCTGTTTTTTCGAAATAAGCACCTGTGCAGGCGTGGCTGGCACCTTAAGGTCGTCAAGGATGTTCATATAGCTTTCCTCGAGGCCCTGGTCGGATGCCGGAACAACCGTCATGATCAATTCTCCGTTTTTGTCTTCGGTGATTTTGGCTGTACCTAGATCCTTGGCCTGCGGCGTGTCTCTGTTACCCCACGAAACGTCGTGGATGTTGCAGAACGAGTATGTGTTGAGCACGTTGATGTAGGTGGGGGAGATCAAAAGATACTGGAGGAACGATGTGAACATGAACGATGGTTCTCCGTGGATAACAGCACCAATTGCGTAAAGAAGGTAGGTACTGAGCACCGACACCACCAAATCCCTGAACTTCTGGTTCGTAAATAGCATGCCTGCACTGAAATGGCCGTCGGAATTCTTCAAAACGAGCTTCACCGTGTTGATGGCCAAGTAGATGGCTGCAAACGTCAAGTACGCCATCAAAACGGCAAACACCAGCGCAATCACCGTGTAGAAGGTTTTCGTGCCTCGTGGAGTGTTACCGAACGCCAAAACGAACGTACACACAAGACAAGCAACATAGATCCAGAGGAAAATCGTCGAAAGCGTAGAACCAAAGGAAAAGCCAACCTCGGGCGATCCCAAGTTCTTCGTCAAGATACGGAACACCAAGAAGAAAGACGCCAACGAAAACCACGACACCAAGACGGTCACAAGGTGGTAGTAGAACTCAAGCTGGAGCCAGAGCTTCCGGAAAAGCCCGTGGTTGGATTTCCAGATCTGGGTCCAGTGCACAATCGAGTAAACAGCCGCAAACAACGAACCGTTAAGCCAACGACGACGCTGCAAGACAAAGTCGTCCATTTTCTCCGGAACGTCTGTCTCGGCCTTAGCGCTACTCACATAGCGCAAAACGTAGTTGTGGCCTCTTTTGGCAACAAGCTCGAAACAAAGAATTCTGTCTTCGGCAAGGTACATGTTGGAGGTGAAAATGCCCGATTCCTGGAAGTTCTTCTCCATGAGCTCGAACTCGTCGTCGTCCTCGTCCATTTCTTTGTCCTGGTGCAAGAACTCTCCCTTGAAGTACTTTTCTAGCGGGCCCTGCCCGTCCACATTGAGCAAGGCCTCCCATCTGTAAGCAGAGAAGGCACCGGGAAGCACAGAAATGAAACCGAAAACGGCCTCCATCGGTTTGTCCAAAACATTGGAAATCTTGTACTCAAAGTTCTGCGCAGCCACCAACGGGTTCAGCAAGAGCCTCTTGTTCTGGCCCAAGGCGACTCTCATCTCTCCACAGGCGCCTGCCACGTTTGGATCCTTGAACGCAGCCCACAAGTGGTAAAACGCATCTTTCGAAGGCCTGGTACCGCAATCGAGAAGCATCACCACCTTGGGGTTCAACAACGGCGCAAACGACTGGAAACACCACCGGTGCGAGTTGATTTTCCTGGCGTTCTTCTCCTTGAGACAGAACACAAGCTGCACGGGAGTAGTGTTCTGGCCCAAGTACACTCTGTCGCTCAGAACTCTCTCAATGCCCACAGTAGACGTATACTCGTACACGTGAGCTTTCACGGGGCTCTCGTTGACCTTGGACTTGGCGTAGCCCTCCTGGAAGATTCCCAAAGCGGTGAGAAGCTTTTGTGTTCTATGGTGGAGCTGGAGACGACCGTCGTTGACAATAACCACAACAACCTTTTTCCACGACCCGTCGCCCCAGTTGGGGTCTTTTCTCTTGGTGAGATTTTTGATGTTGTCAAAAACACCCATCAACGTCCGGCCTAGCAAGACCTCGTCCTCGTTGTACATGGTAATGCACACCATGATTTCCGTCTCTCTGGGAGGCGAGTATAGCGTCTGACGGAGGTTGTATTTGTAGTCCACGAAATTGGAAGGGCCACAGGTGACACCGGAGTATCTCACGAACGAGGTTTCGTTCGATTCGCCAAAAGCGCCCCGGGTGTATGTATTGAGCAACAGTTTTGGCACGGGAGCGTCAATGACGAAGTTTCCGTCCACCAAACGTGCTCTTTTCACCGTTTTGGTGTAGTTGAGGCGGGGCACAAAGTCCTCGTCCTCTGCGTCGTCGTGGTTTCTGGCCTGAGTAGGTGTTCTCTTCAAAGTCATGCCTCTGCGCAATTCGTCCGGGTCGGCCTCCGAAAACAACGAATCGTCGTCGCCAAAGGGGTCCATGTCGTCCGCAGCGTCCTCGAGCAAGTTCAAATTGTAATCATCGGGCTGAATGGGCATTCCCATTTGGGAATACGCCGCCATACTGAGTCTGTTGGGCATGTTGGCCATGTCGTCCATGTTCACCACGCTGTACCTGTTGTATGCACTTTGCGGGTATTCTGGCCCGTTGTAGTCGAAAGAAGGGTACTGGGACATTCTGTACGACTCGGCAGGCGCCATGAGCGGCGAAACCACCAGATTCCTCACATTGGCCATCAGACCGGTGAACGACGGCTGGCTCACCAACTTTTCGCTGAAACGCACGCCTGGCTGTTTCACGGTGGAGGCGTTCAGCTCTCCGTACAAGCTCCCGCCGATTTTTTCGTAGAAATCGTCGTTTTCGTCTCCTCCGCTGGAAAACGTTCTGGAGCTCAGTGCAACTCGAGAATGTGACGGGTAGTGCTGCAGGCCACAGTATGGGCTTGGGGGAAGCTTTTCGTCCCCAAAGAGGTCGTCGTCGTAGTTGCTCATGGGGTGTTTTGGGAGGATTCTTTCAGAAAGTGAGTTTTCAGCGCCTGGCTGTGAAAAACGGAAATGGGAGCCCTCAAAAGGAACAAAAGAAGACTTCAAATATCAAAAGTCCCGAATTGGCAACAGATTCCAGGTTTTGGCGTCAAACTGTCACAATTGTGTCAAAGAAAAAGTGTCTTGCTTGTTCGATCTTCTCCTTGATGGCTTGCGTGCAAAATGCTTCTAAAAATGTCCTGCCCAAGAGTGCACTGTGGCCAAAATGGGCAAAGCCTGCGTCGGATGTTGCACAGGGTCCCAAAATACGAGGGTTTGGGAAGACAAAAAAATCAGTAGAATTTGAAAAAAGCTATTCCAAAACTCTGTCTAAACCCTCCAAAAATGCCCTTTTTGTGTATGCATTCTGAAACTTCGAAATTGCCCCCTTAAGCTTTGCACCACATTGCGACCCAGAACAGGCTATTGTTTTGCTTTCGCCTTTTGGGGAAGCCCTGATTTTGCTTTTTTCCCTGTACTGCATACAAGCCGGGGGCCCTGCCCACTTTGCGGCACTTAATGCCTCGCATATCAGGGTCTGGAAAACGGCCTGGAGAAAGGAACGCCGGGGCTTGGAAGGGGAAGATTCGAGATTTGGAGGTTTTGGACTTTTTTGTGTTTGACTTATTTCGGCCTGAATTGTCATTTTTTTGTTTTGTCTCACATTGCTTTTTTTAGACCCCCCTGCTGCTGCACTTTAGCGGTCCCTGCCTCGGCTAGTTTGCTTCTCCCTTTTGGCTGCAAATTACACAATATTTGGCCCCTAGATGGTCGAGACACCGCTTGTGGTAGCCATGAGAACATTTGAAAACGTAGAGGGAGCAGTCAGCAAACTGGTCAGAGTCAAACGGCAAATGGCCTTTCAAAACCCGGCTTTTCTGGCGTTCCTCCCACGCCCACAAATGGCGTTCTTGTGTATCTCCGCCCCACATGGCCTTGCCACAGCTGGTGCACTGTTTGTTGCTCACGAGCCATCCCAAAAGCTTCTCTTGTTTGATTTTGTCCATGTAGTTGTATATTCGCTGGTTGACTTTCGAAACGATGATGGTGTGCATTTCGGTTTCGAAGAAGTACGACGTGAGAATATCGTCGAGCGTCTGCCTCACGTTGGCCACTTTGGCGACCTCCAAGACCCGGCTGAACACGTTGGCAAACGTGGACTTGTCCTTTTCTCCGTCCTCAATCGCCCGAAAACACTTGTAGATGGTTTCGTTGAACAAATCGTGCAACGTCTGGTCAGTGGAGTTTTCGCCTAAACGGACGACATTCTCCACAATTGAGTTCCAGAGCAGCTCCTTCTGGGCCTTGACGCCCGTCCTGATCGCGAGCTCCAAGTACGAGGCGATGGAAAGGTGTTTCTGCTCGTCTGAAGCCTTTTCGTTTTGTGCTGTTTTGACAGCGTTCCAGATCTCGCTCACGGCAGCTTCGTGGTCGCCGTTTCTGCTGAGCATAATCGCTAGTGGCTCGTAGAGCTTGGCTAATTTTAGCTTTTCCTGGATGGCTTTGGTTTCAGCTTTAAACGGTTTTAGTGCATCGCTGTAGTCAACGATAGCGTTTTTGACCTCGTGGCGCTCGTAAACGCACCTAAGCTCAATGAACCTGACAAACAACGGCAAAGAAACGGAATCTAGCGCTTTGGGGGCTCTCTGGAAATACAGAACAAGGTACCTGAGCGCCAACCGGTCGTCCTGGCACTTCAATACCAAAAGATTCAACGAGGAATTGAATGTGTTCGACAAAACAACCATATCCTCCGTGTTCAGCGAAATAAGCTCCTCGTAGTGGTCTTCAATAAATTGCACAAGGTGAATCTGCTCGGTGGTATTGCTATCAGCACGAAATGTCACCTTGAGCATGTCTGCTAGCACTGTGAAGTTTTTCTCGCTGGAGGTCGCCTCCACATCTTTTGCGAGCCACATTTCCATCGCCTGCGTGTACTTGCCTTGGGATTTGTAGATTTTGAAAAGGGCATCGTAGAATCTGGCCGCTTTCATCTGCTCCAAGAGCTGAGCGTCACTTTCAACATCATACACCGAAAGCAAACTCTCCAACGCAAGCTCGCAGTCTTCGTGTATATCCGGGTCTCTGATTTGGCACAATGTGTCAACCGTGCTCTGCAAAACAGTCTCAGATATACGAATAAACTGGTAGTACTTTGGGTAGTTCCTCGCAATGAAAATTGCCAAATGCACTCGGCTGGTACCCTTTTGCAACTCCTCGTTGGCCTCGTAGATATCCAAAAGTGCCTCAACAATGTACTGCCGCGTGAGTGAATCGCCTGCCTCGTCGTTGAGCACAGGGTTTTCAAAAAACTCATTTAGCGTCACCATGGTCTCGAAGGCATCAAATTCGAGAAAGAATTGAAGATATGGGAAGATCCGGTTACCCTTTTGTGGCAAGAAAAGCATTTCCGAGCCCTTGGGCCATGAAATGGGTCCAAAGCTGAACAAAATCTCACAAATTGACCTTCTCGCATGCTCTTCCACCGCCAGATCAAGCACACTATCGTTAGGGTACTGCCTTCCAGTGAGAATGTAAGACATGTAGGTATATACACTGACCAAATCCTCGTGGTCTCCTGTGGAGCTTTCCATCTCCTCCATGGACGCAATCAACGGAGCTTGGTAGTCTTGAAGCATCTTGTTCCAGATGTAGATACGACACTCTCTCAAATGATGGATTTTGCAAAGATTGAGAGCCAAATCTATATTAAGTGTCGACAAATCGAGCAAGCAGATGATCTCGGCAAGTACAACACGTTTCTCACCATTGGCATAGTTTTCGATGAGGGCTTTGAACAAAATAGGCGAGAGGTTTTTTATCTCTCGTGAAATGATGTACTCCTCAAGTATCTCAAAAAACATATCGTTGTCTTCGAAGCGATCGTAGATCTCATCAAGGATATCAAGAATATCCTCGCCAACCACTCCTTTTGTAGACAATATTGAAGCAAGGGTAAACATAAGACGCAAATTGACCTCTGTATTGCACCCCTCAGGCCCAAATAGCGGCTGCACGGTCTCTGCCATGATCTTTTTCAATATTGGCTCAACCACGGCATGGCGTTGTTTCTTATCGTGCGGTAGCCCATGAAGCACTAGATGGCCATAGTTATTCGATGTATAGCAGTCAAAGGCCATGTGAAGCGCAGATTCAAACTCTCTTTGCGCCAAAAACTCCATGAGTCGGTCTGCCCACTTGAGACATCTGCCAGAAAGCAAGGTCTTGGTCGATGCTGAGTGGGAATTCACCAAAAGCACCAATCGGTGTCGCAAGATCTTGAGACTCCCGCTGTACGGTAGAGACGGAGCGATAGTGTGGCCGTCTTGCGACTGGATGCTCTGGAAAGCGATCTGTTGCGAATCTAGATCATCCACTCCCACCAAAGAGAACATTGAGTTTTTGTTCTTGCCGCTGCAGTAGAAGAAGAGAAGTCTGGTTTCTGTGGTGTCTGACCGGCGAACCACGGCAGTCAAGATCTCCGAATTGAGCCAGTTTAACGCCACGACGTTTTCTCCTTCAGATACGGTCCACCTGCCTTTTCGATTGAACTTAAACTGCGGAATGCCCCTGTTCTTTTCCTTTAGATCCGCAATTCTGGCATGAATGTCGGACGGAATTGCGTCGTTCTCGAGCTCAAGCACGGTCACCACATTGTTCCAGGAGTAAGCTAATTTAGCATTCTGAACCTGTTTTCCCACTTCAATACAAGGATACCACGACAAACACCCCTGGAAGCTGTCGCCAGCAACAGACTTCGGTCGTGTAGTTTTCAAGTGGCTCACTGGGTGTGGAGCCTCGGGATTATCGAGCGATCTGACAGAAACCACCACCAAGATGTTTTTCGTAATCACCGCCAAAAGGCCGAGTGTGTCTGTAATCTGCTCGGAGGTCCCGATGGATAGCATCTGGCTATCGTGTATAGCGTATTTGCCCGAGGGATCGGTGGAATTGCAGTCATTCTGGCCCATAAGTTTCTGAGAAACATAGTACTTTCGTAGAAACCGCTTGAACCCTCTGTGGAAGAAAACAAGCCCAGAAACGTCCAGGGACACAAGCTGCTGGTGCTGGTCCCCCACAAAATCCACTTTCACCACAGGAACTCCCCGAAGATGGCCCTGGCTGTTGCGCCCAAAGCGATCTTCCAAAGATACCGGTTCTATCACACCATCTGCGTATATAATGTCGAATTGGGAGGTCAGAACGTTCTCATCAAGATCCCAAACGGCAATTGTACCGTCCTGGTAGCCAGCAGCAGCATAAAAGGCGTCTGAGGAAAAAGAGACGCAGCAGATTTTCGAAGTAGGCTGTTCAGACGGAGTTTGTGAATCACTTTTCCGGGGAACTAGCACAAAATCGGCCTCTTGTCTGTAGTTGAACCCCACAATGACCCCTTTACTCGTTCCCACGGCAATGTGGTTTTGGGAGAGCTGTATAAGCACGGGAGTCCCGAATTTGGTGAGGAAATCAGTCGAATTGATGATTTTCAGAACGTGCTTTGTTTCTGTCCACTTGACAAACCGCTGCAGCTGTTCTAGAGTCACGTTGCTTGGGATTTTGGGCCTTTGCATCCCCGGAGACGCCGTGTGGGCTCTTAAGTGTATGCTGGTTCTCGACTGTGATCTATCATCGAACCTTCTTCTGCGGTAATGTGAAAGAGCGGAATTTGAAATTATAGACGGTGTAGACAGAAAGGAATTGTGTGAGGATAGGGAAATTCCGTTGTTTTCCGTGTCGCCGTTTGCTGACGTCGAATCATCTAGGGCGTCTGACATTGCATTATGGTAGTCTGATAGTGAGTGCGACTGTGTAGATAAGTAGTATCAACATCTACAACGGTGGGGGTGGAAATTGGATTTAGGTGATATCAAGAATTTTAAGATAGATTTTTTGATTTGTGTTTTGGATGCTTAGATACCTGCTTTTTTATTTATAGAGATGCGATGCTTCATTTCGTGTTGGAAATACCGGTACTCGAGAACCTGGGCAAGTGGAGTAGGGCTGTATAGAGTGATTCCCAGTTCACGGTTATGACGATTCAGAATAAGCTGAATCGCTAACTTTTAGTGGATTTTGGCGGGTTTCGGGTTTCGGACAATTGTGAACGAAGGCATCGATTCGTCGGAAGTGCATCACACTGTTGCTCAAGAAGGGTACGTTAGACCATGTAAGCCAGCTTCTCGGGCTGATTTCCGCCCCTCTTTCGTGATTGAAATGCAATCCCTCAGAAGCTTTTTGAAAAGCTTGTTTCCCCTTCTGAGTTGCCTTAATCAGTAGGCATTTCTTCCTGAGGCATCCTCTTGACTTATCTTCTTCAAGAGGATCTACTCCTTCACTTCCCTGCCAGTTTGGCTTCACTTGTTCTTCCCAAGAGATGTATAAATCTCATTCAGAACAGATTTGCGGCCCGTTTCGAAGAGAACCACCACCCGCTAGTCAATGTGCACCTTCCGCTTCATATGGTGCCGGATCAACATCCACAGCTGGCAGAGGAACGCCACCAAAACGACCCCCAACTGTGTCACCAGCCAGGTGACAACACGTGCACACGCCCGTTCCAGCAAATCCCGGAACCCAGCTTCCTTGGCTCTAATAAAGCTCTGTTCTCGCTTGATACACGAAACTTTCTCGACCAACAGCACGATCCTCGAGGTCAATTCCTCGATTTCGGCAGGATCCTCGGGAAAAAGCCTCGAGGCGTCGCCTGTAGCCAAATCGAGGGTCACTCGAGCCCGCTCGAATTTCAGCTCCTGGAGCAATTGCTCGTTTTCCTCCCGCCATTTCCGCTTGTAGAACAGTTTCGGCGTTAGGCAGATCCGATGGAGCCCCTGCTCGAGCGGGCTGAACGAAAAACGGCCAGAAAAGGACCCTCTTTGGTGTACAACTCGGTCATTAGACAGAAACACCTCCTCCACGTCCACGATGACGCCTGTGTTGTGCTTGTCTTTCGGCGTTACGAACTCGCCAAACCCGTCGAGAATCTCCATCTTGTAGGTCCCCAAAAGAACCGAATCGACCGTGAGGTCTCTGTAGAAACACTGTCTGACGCCAGCATCAACGTACATGTGAATCTGGCACGAAACAAAAGCCGCTAGTAGTATCCACCTGATTAGAAATCCGGGGAGGTTCGCTTGAATATGCATTATCTCGTGATCATCTGACTGTGCTGTGAACGAGTGGAAAGAGTGTTGATGTGTGTTTTTGCACCTACCTATATATATCCGCACTTTAGTGTTGTGGGGGGGATTTGGCGTTTTGGTGGGGATTGAGAGTTTTGGAATTTTTTGGGCGTTTCGGGTGAGTTGGGAGGTCTCGTTTTCGATTTGATGTTGACTTTTCTGATTTTGGGTGGTTTTTTCTATTTTGTGGTGGAGGAAGTGTTTTTGCAGCCATTATGCTGAGGCTTGCGTGTAATGCAGACACGGAATTGGCAGTGAGATGCTGGCTAGATAGATGAAAGTACTAGTGGGGCTTGAATACAAAACAAAGGAGCAGAAATGAAGAGGCGAGGACGCCAGAATATCTCAAAATCCCCGGAAAGAGGAAGAAAAAAAAAAAAAAGTCGGACAATCAAGTGTGGTGATTATGCTGGGGGGAGTCTGGGGTACATGCATAGGCTATAGAACCCTTTGAGTCTGGGCTACATAGCTTCCCAAATCGATATTTGTACGTGATTTCTAATTCCATGCCTCGTGAGCTAATTGAGTATTTTGAGGCAATTGAGCTCTTTCCAATGGGTATTCACCTAATTAGTGTGAAATGTATCAGAACCATTCTCACACTGACTCGATTCTCGATCGAGGCTTAAGAGACCGAAGTTCTCAATGAGCAGAAAATCCTTCACCAGAGAGACTGAACATCTGCGTTGCCTCCTTTGCCTTAAACAGACCTTTCATTCTCATAATCGAGAATGTCAGATTGTGTCTCATGTTGAGCACTGGCATCACTTGCAATCGTTGTGACCATCATCCGAGAATAATGAAAGCTTTCGTAATTTTTGGATGTGTTTGGATTTTTTGATATCTCAAACTAATTCCCTCTCAGGTGGCATTCGAACGTGGAGATACACGTTTGGGGGCTCACCGCTGCATTATATATATAAGCCAGGTGCACTCGACAGTGAAGCACCACGAAAGCACTCAACTCTGATTTTACATATTCAAAAAGAGTTTCAGCTCCACAAAACACAGCGAATCGAATTCATTTTTTTTTTTTTTTTTATATTTACATACTTCTTTTCCTCCCGTCTCCTCCACCTCCACCATTTTGCAACCAGCGCGCATCAACATCACCTACTACTCAGCGTCCCATGAACTTATCGCTACAAGACCCCTTTGCCGTGGCCAAAGAGTATCCAGAAACGCTAGTTCAAACACTATATCACGGACATGCAGTCGTAATCCAATTCAACGTCAAAGGCGACTACCTCGCAGCCGGAATGAGCGATGGACGCATTATCATCTACGACATGATCTCGTACACTGTGGTGGCGGTGCTCCAGAAGGAGGGCCACGTGAGACAGATCACGTCTCTCAATTGGTCCCACTGTGGCCGTTTCATTCTCCTGTCGTCGCAGGACTGGTGTTGCATCTTGTGGGATCTAAAGTACGCCAATACGTCTGGAGTTGGGGGAAACCCGGCGCTTCTTCGGAAAATCCGCTTTGACTCGCCCGTGTGGCTGGCCTCCTTGCATCCAAAAAACCCTTTTGTGTTCACTGCGTCGTTGTTCGAAGACGAGCCTGTGCACGTTGATTTGCACGGTGTGGAAGAGTGCAAGAGTGGAAAAGAGCCTGTGATCTCGAAGCTCCAAACGGAACCGCTCGAAAACCAGGAAAACGAGGAAAACGAGCCCAAGAAGCGGGAAACAAAGCACATGACCCTCGTGACGCGGTTCTCGCCCCTGGGCGACTTTGTCATGACGGGAACCAGCAAAGGCTGGCTTAATATCATGAGTGCTGAAGATCTACAGACAGTGCACCTGACGAAAGTCACCAACAGAAACATCAAAACGCTTGAAATCTCCCGAAACGGCAGGAAACTTGCGGTGAACTCGTCTGACCGAATCATCCGCCAGTTCACGCTTCCAGACATGATCAACAACCAGGACCCGTCCACGTGGGAGTTCGAAATCGAACACAAGTACCAGGACGTGGTGAACCGCTTGCAGTGGAACACCGTGGCTTTCAACCACAACTCGGAGTTTCTCGTGGCTTCGACTTTTGGCCAGAGTTCGCAGGACTTGTATCTCTGGGAGACACAAATGGGGTCTCTCGTGAAGATTCTCGAGGGCAGCCACGAGGAGCTCATAGACGTGAAGTGGAACTACAACAAGTGCATGATCGGGTCCACGGGGCTAGATACGGGCACGATATATCTCTGGCTGGTGCAATTTCCCTCGAAATGGAGCGCTCTCGCGCCTGATTTTGTGGAGATTGAGGAGAATGATGAGTATGAGGAGAAAGAAGATGAGTTTGATATCATTGACGAGAAGGAGGTTATCAAGAAGAGACTTGAGGAGGAAGACACCGAGGTGAATATTGTTACTAGGGAGACAACGGATGCCCGAGGATTTGATACCATGATCGACTCGTTCGTGATTCCAATTAATTACGAGAAGCCGGTGATATAGCCTTGACGAGTAGGCCGTGAATTTGTATCAATCTGTGAACAAAGAGTGAGTTGGGAGGGCACTAGGCTCATATTTAAAGGCTGCTAATGAGGAGAAACATCCCGAAGGTGTCTTAAGGACACGACAGTCAATAGATGCTTCGCAAAGCATAAAGTCTTCGGGATCTATTAGTCCCGAAATGGAAAACGCCTCGAGAGTGGGAACAATTGGCATGTTCAACCAATGACGAATGGAATTCTATCTTTAGATCTTTGGATCGTGGGAGCGGTATAGCTGCCCTTTGAACGTCCATGAACACAGAAAGAGATGCAGATCTAAATTCCAACTTGAGTGTGAACTACATGGGGTGCGTGGTACCCAAAGAAACCTACGACTAGGCTCAAGATAGGCGTTTTGGTGCCGCTAAAGCTGAATAAAAAATGCGAAAATGAACAAATTCGTACCAAATGCTTGAATGCCATTGGCGTCGACTTTTGTGTTCCTGGCCCGGGTTCCAGGGTCCCTCTGCGACTCACCCAGCGGTACGTCTCCTCGCTGGCGCAAATTAATATAAGGGGCAGCAAAAGCAAAGAATTCAGAAATGGAGGGCATTGGCATTTTTTTTTTTTTTTTTCATCAAAAGAAAAGAAAACCTTGATATAGTTGGTTAGGGCAGAACGCGTCACGTGGATTTATTTCTCACCTGTGGTGCTCTGGTGTCTCACCTGGGTAAATAAACATCCTGCATTTCTACTGGGCCGGGTCAACCTCTGTGAGGTATTTAGTGTGGGGGATTGCCAGAGACTCGAGGAATTCGGAGTTTCGGGCGAGAGCCGAAAATAGACTAACTCCGGAAGGCCCCCGTTTTTTAGGCCTATTTAGCAATCCCGAAACCCCCAAAACACATTTTTTCCTCCTCTCCCCTATCCACTCCTCTCAGCTACTACCGTTTTGTTACTCTGGATTGAGCGGGACTCAGGTGTTTGGGCTTGTGTGCACTCCTTCTGTTTGTATTCATGGCTCTTTTTTTTTCTTCCTCCCTCAACATCAAAAAAGCACGACTCATTGGTCTGACAGAACCCTTGAGAATCAAAACAACGCGGTTTGTTGCTGCTATTTGCATTAGTTAACGAGGCTTCGTTACACACTTTTGGCATCTCCATCCTGGCAAGGCGTTCGCAAACCACGCCCAACCATAAACAACGAACCACCCACCCCAAACAGGGTCCACCAAGTTCAAGAGAGATTAGAATTTCTCCTTGAGGCCTTCCAACACACCCAGAAGAGTCTCAAAAAGAACAATTTCCACCTTTGCTGCATAAACTTCCCGCTTCGCCAGTATTGCTACCACCATGGCAGAACAACAGAAACGCCCACGTGAAGACGATCTTCCGACGTTCGACGACCCTGCAGACCTCGTGAACGCTGTCATTTCGACCCTCCAGGTTCCGGAAGAACGGACCAATGTCGCTGCGGACTTTGCAAACGACAAGAACTTGGCCACCGAGGTCCAGGCCTACGCCAAAATCGCTGGCCGAGACTGGACGTACTATGTCAGAAGTTTGGCGATCTCGATCGGGAGAAACACGGAGAGAAACCCGCAGATGAACCAGAACCAGAACCAGAGCCCGCAGAACGTCAGCATAGACTTGGGCCCGGCGAAAGTCGTGTCTCGACAACACGCCGTGATCAAATACAACATGGACTTGAAGTGCTGGGAACTTAAAGTGCTAGGGAGAAACGGGGCCCGGATCGACGGAAATAAGGTCCCCGTGGGCCCTGAACACGCTACTCCGTTGCACTCGGGCGCCATTTTGGACATTGGCGGCACCCAGATGATGTTCATTTTGCCTGATGCGCCGCCCAGCATCCTGCAAAAGATGTTGAACGTGTCTTTGGCCCGCTACAAGCAGAACGGCAGCAAAATGCCCAACAACGGCACCTACCCGAGAAGTGCACCTATGCATCAACCTCCAAACCCAATGAGGCTGTTTTTGGGCGTCACGGGGTTCCAGATGTTCGACAAGGCCAACTTGACCAATTCCTCGGCTACGGTTTCGGCGCTTTCCTTGCAGAACAACCTAGACCAGGACTTGTCCAAGGAGGACGCCAAGGACATCAAACCTCCGTACTCGTACGCTACAATGATCACACAAGCCATTCTCTCCAATCCGGACGGCGTCATGTCTTTGTCGGAGATCTACAACTGGATCTCGTCCCACTACGCATACTATAAGTACTCTAAAGCAGGCTGGCAGAACTCTATCAGACACAATCTTTCGCTCAACAAGGCGTTCGAGAAGGTTCCTCGAAGACCCAACGAGCCAGGCAAGGGTATGAAGTGGCAGATCAGTGAGGCATACAAAGAGGACTTCATGAAAAAGATCCAGAATGGAACCTTACTGAAATCTCGTCGGGGCTCCTCCGTCTCTCGTACCCTTCAGATCCACCTCGCCACGCATCACAGTCTTCCTGAATCGCAGAGTTTTGGCAACGAAAACCGCCAAATGATGGACTACCGTGGCGCTTCCAATGGAGATCACATGTACCAAAAAGTTACCCAGCCCATGCCTTACACGGGGCTTCCACCCAACCAGATGCAGCCCCAGATGAATTTTGGCGGTCAGGCAATGAATGGCTACCCAATGCAGCAGTACGGTGGTCCTCCAGGCTATCCAGCCAACCTGCAAATTCCTCAGCCCCAGGTCCAGCAGCATCCCCAACAACCACAACAACAGTACATGCCTTCTTTGGGCGGAGACAACAAAACGCTTGCTTCTCCACTCAAGCACAACCCCAGGAACGATTCCAACACGCCTAAGCTTCCCAAAGTAGGCAACAACCATGTATTTAACCTTCCACCCCCCACTCCGGTGGTCTCGCAACCAGGATCTGCCAACTTTGCCATGAGGTCGAACGAGCTAGCTTCGCGTAGCACTGATCACACAAACAACAGTGAAAACAATACTTCGCAGGCTAACATTAGCGAAATACAACCAAACTCCACTGCTCCAACCACATCAAATACTTCAGAGCTTGGAGTGGGCTACACTTCACCCAAAAAGATCACACCTTTAGAGGCGTTCACGCCCGAAAGGGGATCCAGAGCCGGGATGAAGCTCGGTGTGTCTAACAATGGCGCCAATCCAGCCCAATCTTCTCCTGCTTTCTGGAATTTCGTGCAATTTAGCACCCCCAATGGACAAACGCCAGGTAGGAAGAACAGTGACGAGAGCCATGAGCAGGCAAGCCCTACTCATCTGAGAAGACCCACCACTACTGACGATAAGTTATCGGAATCAAAAACAAACGGTTTTTCGGGGAAGGCTGTCACACCCCCAAAGTAAGGGTGTGAGAATCAATAGGATCTTTTCGTTTCTTTTTAGTCACCTAATTTGCATTAGTTAACATTTTAAACAATAGGTATTTGGCAACTGACATTTGTACAATTCTACGAGGCGTTTTAATGTATTATGCGTTAACTGAGATCTGAGTGAATAGGTTTTTGAAATTGCATCTAGAATGCTGATCTGTTTCTGAGATCGTATAGCTTCTTTTCAATTTCCCTGGGTGTTCTCTTCAATGCTGCAGCAATCTTCATTCTATGACTCAAAGATAATTCATAGAGCCTTTCCACATAGTCTCCATCGACCACATTTTTTGATGGGTTGAAATAAGATCTGAACTTCCCCTGATCCTTTCCCAATAGATTGAATCCTTGTTTTGTTTTATCAACGTCGTCAAACTCGGCAGAGAAGTATTTCCGAAGCTCAACCTCTAAACTGGTCAAGAACTCTGCCTCCAGTTTCGTAGCGAGAGGGATTAATATCCCCACTGTGCCTTGAAGTCCACTGTATATTATGCTTTCTGTTCCGCCCACCACAAAAGTTCCCTTCGAGAACGACATGGGAATGTCTCCGAGGTAAAACTCACACAATTTCTCAAACCTCGAGCCAACAGATTCGTTGATGTCTTCATTGTATTTTAGCAAAACATTATTGTCTAGTTGGCTAGCAAGCATTGCTGGAAGGCGGTTAACAAAAATATTCCCGAACTTGTCACCTCCTATGACTGTTTTGAGGTCGAGCGTCTCAAAACTTGTTATTTGCCTTCTCATGATGTCGTTGCAAACCAGGATGAATTGGTTGGACGACGTATCGTACTTCAAGTAGGAGAGTGATTCACTTGAATCACTCACAATCACCATGTTACCTCCGATGTAGCTCATTTTGGTTGGACGCCGGAGAAAATCGACTTTTGTGTACGACTTACGAAGTAATTGCTTTTGGCCCAAATCAAAAAGTCGAAGCGTCTTCTCAATCCCTACAAGGAGCCTGCTCTGAAACTTCGTCATTGCGGTGACCGGACCATCGACATTCGTTTTGTGAACAAACTCCAAATGCAAGGCTTTGGCCTTCAGTCTCTTCACTTTGTAAACACGAAGAGAGTGCGTTGTAGCATTTGATGGTTTAGTGAGATCCAGCGAAGATGCCAAAACAACGAACTCCTCCAGGTTGAAGTCTGCAAAGCATATAGAAAGAAAACATTCGTTGTCGTCAAAGCTGATCGTCTGGCCGATTTCTCCAGTATCGTAGTTGACAATCTGGAGACACGAGGCCCATGATCCGGGGCTTCTGTCAAATCCAAACGCCTGGTAATAATCTTCATCGACTTCCTTATCCCCATTGTAGGGAGATATGGTGTCTGCCTCAGATTCGATCACTATGATCGAGTTACTCTTTTCATCTCTTATATGCTTGCGGGGCTGGAACCTGAGCTTTGTCAGACTCACTGAGAATTCGTCGTTTATGTTGAACCCATTCTCCTCGTCTCCAATTGTGAATATAATCATGTTGCTTCCAGAAATGCCAACCACGCTTTCAACGCCAATATCCTCAGAGTAAAACGACAGACCGCTCGTTACGCTTGAGCCAATCAAGGGCAGGAATCTAAATTGGTCTTCGTTGTTCAGGTACCCAATCCAAGGCAGAGAGCTGATAGCCATGATTCCAGGTTTCTCCGAACCTGGCAAATTTAAGGTGGACAACTTTACCGCTTTGGTACCCAAGTATTTCAGTCTCGTATCTCTGAGCTTACCTGTCATGGAGTCCATCTGAACCCTTGCGTATACACCATTTTCCATACCAATGTGAATGTAGGCAGCGCTTGCATCTTGAGGAATCATGAGTAAAGAGGTACACTTGGAGGAAAGTGCTTGCAAAGTAAGCATCTCAAAGACAGAATTAGGCTTTAACGAAAGCACTTGGATGGTTTCATCCGCGCAACCAATAATGGCGTAGTCGCTTTTCATCTTAGAGGCATCGTTCGATATCGCGATGGCTGTTATCAAATCGGCGCCAATTTCGTGTCTTTCTTGATACTCTGCAAGCTGATCATCGGTGGGGTCAATCTCGAAATAGCATAGCTCGCGATTGGAGAGCCCTATGAGCACCTGGCTTTGATTTGCACTAGCATGGACAATAGTTATTCCTGCTGGAGGAAACCAGTCGGTTGTTTTCTTATCCACGATCTCGTCACTCTCGATGATGTGTCTCACATGTCTGATTCCATTCGTGTGAACTTGGATGATCGACTGCGTGCCGACTTGTTGCGCTAGTATGGTATGCTGATCGGCGACAAACCCAGAATCGCTGACGTCCTCCACCACCTCACCAATAGACAACACCAAAGTCTGTGACTTGAGAGTCGAGGAAAGCACCAAGTAGTCGTGACTGACGGAAGTGCTCATCTTTTTGGTCGTGAGAATTGAAGTAGGCACCATTGGAAGAGGAGAAGAAACAAGCTCTGAAACTGGAATCCCGTAGGACAAGGATTTGAGATAAGAGTGTGAGGATAGCACCGCAAGCAGTGCCGGCGTATCTAGCTGATTTTGTTCTGTCTTTCTCATCAACTCTGAGCCAACCACGGGTCCTAGAGATTCCAAAATGTCTACCAACGCTAGATTTTCTAGGCCCTGGGGAGAAAACCGATAAGATTGCTCAAGTTTGGGTATATTTGAAACGGATTTCGTGGTCGAATCGTTCTCCGAACCTAGGTTTTCAAACTGATAGAATAGCTTGTTGTCGTTTGCAACATTGGCGAACATAAATCCCGACTTGAGGATATTCATGCTGTTACAAACAGGAATCGAATCAAAGTAAGTGATGGAGAAGCTGTCAACCTCCTCAGTGTTCTTGTTGTAATCGAAGGTCACCTTGAAAAGATCGCCTAGGGAACTCTGCAACAAGATAAAAAAATCGGTCTTCTTCAAGACATGCAAATAGGAACACACGATGCTTGTTGTACTGGAGCTTTTTCGGATGGGTAACGGAAGATACAATCGATCGCTGCCGTACCCTTTCTCGTATATGAGGTACGAGTCGCATGCTATAAGTACTCCTCCGGTATGGTTGGGAAGAGGGATTAGTAAATTGGCATGGGGAGGCAAAGATTCTTTACTCTTTCTTTGCACTATATGGTTGAGTCCCTGGTCAAACTCATAGTATCTTAGGAGCAATGGGCTCTCGTTTGGCTTGTAGGTTTTGTTCTCGTAATCGTTATAATCCACCTCAATGGCGGCCCACATTGGGTTTTCGTAGCCCGTATCAAGTGCACAGAGATCTAGGGTAAGCATTCCCGAAGCCTTGGACTCTAACGGCGACGAGAGCTTGATCTGGCCCGTGGAACTCTCCATTTCGACTTTGTATAGAAACTTCGTTCTTTCCAAAGCTCCGATCATGATAGCACCATTGTTTGGTGAAACAGATAAAAACTCGCCAGGAGTGAGACGTCGAAGGCCATTTTTGGAGTGTGGCTCTTGGATTCGAGGCTCGAACTTGCAAGTGTCTTTGTTGTAGTATGCTACTATGATGTTTCCTGAGTCGCTGGTGAGCACTAGAACGTCCTGTTGCGTCCCTGGAAGCCTCAACTTATCGGCATTCTGGATAATTCCAAAGGCAGGTTGCAGTGAGAGCTTGTGTAGCTTCCCAGTATCGGGCTTTGGTTGGTGAACTTCTATAACTGTAGCTGATATGAGCACCAACTGCTGCTCTTTCTTGGATCCTGAGAATTGACCAATCACAGACTTAAACGGCAGCGAGGGCTGTTTCAACGTGAGATTATATAGGTATAGGGAGTCGTCAGGAATCATCTATGTGGTCTATTGAGCGAATGTGAGTTGTAGTCTATAGTTAAGGTCTTCGCGGTGTGTATATGGAGAGGAAGAGACAGAGGTGGGGGTGCCGCTAAAACGGAGAAATGATATCAATTTTGATTCTTCTTTTGATCTTGCTGATTTCGAGGGTGTATAGCTTGTTAAATGATTGCAAAATTATGTCTGAAAAGGGTGGATATGTCTGATAGCGTTTGGCTGCAAAATAGACTAGGTAGAATGTGATCCGCCGCAAACAGCAGCAACAACACCCCAAAGTATACGAAATAGGTCAAATCAAGGGAGAATTCTTGAGGAGTCAAGCCTCTAAAGCGAAATTACGATACCTAGGGCTTTTCTTGCCCAATTCAGGGTGGCCCTACCTCTGGTGTACTGGCCTACAACTACACTTCATCAGATCGTGCTAGTCAATCTCAATCTCCACATACTAGCATGGGTGCCAGGTAAGTATTTAATCCCCCCTTTTTCGATCTCATTCTAACTTCCAGCTGCAAGGACCAGAAAAAAGCGCTCGCCATTTGTCTTCAGCGTTCTCCCTGTGTGCTAATACAGCGGCACACTCCGAAAGAGTGTCTTACAGATCCTGAACTTCGAAAAGACCTACCCGAGCTCTGTGCTGCCAATTTCAGGGCTTTTATTGAATGCAAGAACGGCTTTTTCGATATGAGGAAGCGTATGCGGGGAAATGCGCCGCTTTCGACGGGAAAGTACGACGATACCTACGAGAAGCTCTCGAGTGGAGATTTTGACCCCCACGAGGAGATGAGAAAGCTAGAGCGCCTCAACAAGAATCTCGCCAGGCAGAGAGAGGTGCAGGAGGACAAATAGACTGGGAATGTAAATAGCGGCCTGGAAACGGTGTACATAGGAAGTCCGGGCCTGAATATCTGAATTCATGAATTGGGTGAAGGTGATGAGGGTTGTAAGGGGGTTTGTAGTAGTCTGAAGCGTGATAAAGCCAAGCAAAGATAGGTGAAGTCTAAAATCAAATTCACACATTGATAGGGCTTTGTCACACAGATGATGCCCGATGTCACATAGTGAAAGCCTAAAAGTCACTTCTTTCAAAGTGAGGATTAAGTTGTCTCAAAATTACCATTCTTGTAAATCAAAAAGCCTTAGAAATTCAGATCAGAGCGTTTTCGAAATCCCACTTGTCTGTGTCTGCTCCGTGGCTTCCCAATTCGCTCCAATTTGCATTCACTTCTTACTGCCATACTTTCCACACTGAGCCACACATAATCCCAAAACCCCAAACTATAAAAACCTTCCCTTCCTCTCCGATTCCCTTCATCCCTCTGCCTTCCTAAATCACCCAGCACATGACCAAATTCACATGTTCTGCCCATTGTGACATTCGCAATACCCGTAGGTTATTACTCCATAGTGGTCGCAGTAAAACGTTATTTTTCAACCACCTCTTTTTTTGCACCCACAAATTCCCGCCATGCCAATCGAGTCTGACCTCGAGGCAAACAGAGTCCAGGAGTTGGACGAGCTCCTAACCATAATCCACCCGAAGATTGTCAATTATGTCGCCCAGGCGGATCCAAATCTGGAGCACTACAAAAGTGATTCCCTCGGTACTTATCACGAGCCGCAGACGTTGAAGAAGGTCTTCACCAGCAACGATGCCATTTTCGAGAAGGGATTGAAGCACTCGCAAAAAGAGCTTTTCGAACAAATCGACAATGTCCTCAGCTACTCCGTCAACACGTGGAATCCAGGCTTTTTGGACAAGTTGTATGCCTCCACCAACCCGATCGGAGTTATCAGCGATATCATCTTGTCGGTGTTGAACACGAACTCCCACGTGTACACGGTGTCTCCCGTCTTGTCCGTTTTGGAGAACTACATGGGAAAAAAGTATGCTGGTTTGTTTTGGGAAGATAACGCCAAAGCTGGCGGATTGACATTTTCCGGCGGCTCCTGGTCCAACATCACCGCCATGCACATGGCCAGGTCGCTCAATTTCCCCGAAACCAAGCTCGAGGGCAACGCGGGACACAGGTTTGCGGTGTTTTCCTCGAAGCACTGCCATTATTCTGTCGAAAAGGCGGCCATTTTGCTCGGTTTGGGCCAAAAAAGCGTCTTCAAGGTTGACATCAACCACGACGGCACGATGAAGCCCGAAGCGCTCGAAAGTGCTATTAATAAGGCCGTGGCCGACGGGTACACGCCTCTTTTCATCAATGCCACCGCCGGAACCACCGTATTCGGCTCCTTTGACGATTTGGAGAAAATCGGCCCCATTGCGAGAAAACACAAGATCTGGCTCCACGTGGACGGCTCGTGGGGCGGGAACGTCGTTTTCTCCAAGCAGCATAGATCCAAGCTCCAGGGCGTCCAGCACGCCGACTCTGTCACCGTGAACCCCCACAAAATGCTCGGAACGCCTACCACCTGCTCGTTTTTGCTAGTGCAAGACGTGGGCCATTTCCAGACCGCCAACTCGCTCAGCGCTCCATATTTGTTTCACGGAAGAGATAATGATGAAGAAAACCACGATTTGGCCGACGGAACTATGGGATGCGGCCGCAGAGCTGACCTGTTCAAGTTCTACTTGTCGTGGCTATACTACGGCGAGGAGGGATTGAGGAAGCGTGTGGACCACGCTTTTGACATTGTGGAATATTTCAGAAGCAAAATTTCCGCCATTGACGGCTTTGAGTTGGTGGTGCCCGAGCCCCAGTGCTTGCAGGTGTGCTTCTACTACCGTCCTCCAGGATACACCAAAACCAGCTTCAGCGACGTCACCCGGTTTGTGTCACGCGAGCTCCACAAGAGAGGAAAGTATCTTGTTGATTTCTCGCCGGATACGGCCAACGACGCCAAGGGAGAGTTCTTCAGGGTGGTGTTCAACTCGCCCATTCTCACAGACAAGGTGGTGGACGACTTGGTGGAGAGCATTGTGGCCATCGCCGCGGAGTACAAAGAGTAAGAACAAGGACAAAATTAGGACAATTCATCTATTTATTTGGGGAAGTTGTAGGACAGGAGGGCTGGCAGGTATGTGTAGAAGAGGCTCATGGTACGCACAATACACTTCGGTGAGATAAATCCACTATTAACCTTTTCTCAATTAGTAACTGTTTGACATGTCGTTGCATTCGATCCAGATCTTCCGAAGAAGGTGTGTCAAGGATTACTGACTACCGAATCCCCACTTCAGCAGTTCTCAGCGAATGCTCCCAGCATTATCAAAAATTCTTTGTCTTGACCAACTAACAACAACTGATCTCAAGAGAATAATAAAGGTCGCTATGGAAAGTTAAATAAATGAGATATCGTCTCTTTCCCTTAAGTCTTCGTCCTTGATATTTTGGCCGCCAGCTCTAACTATTAGCTATTGAAGTATGCAAATACAGAAGAAAGCCATTCCGGATATGCGCTTGTCAAATTAAGACACTATTCCAGTTATGTAATAGCCTTTTCTGGGCTGAGCTTCCCGAACTCCATTTCAATTCAAGTAATGACACCCTACATGTCACAAATCTAAGACAGATTCGACACCGTAGACAACCTTGCACCACTTTTGATCGAGCCTGACCGCCTAGACAGCGCCAAGTTACTCAATATCATGCCTCAGACTCTCGCAGAATATGGGGAACCCTGTCTTGGCGTTTCAGTACTTCATTATTCGAGTTTCGATTTGCAAGAACCTGAACTTGACTTTAGAAGTCGTACTACAATGACATCATTGGGCTTGCCTATGGGAGTCCTCGTTAGCTTGACGCGTGGAATTATCGGATGTTCTATTTCTTGGTGAAGTGCAGAAATCGATGCCCGCCAATTGTGACACGAGGCAAGCATGGCACTTTTTTTTCTTGCCAGAAATAACGTAAGACGACATTTGAACCTAATTCATCAGACCTTCAGTTCCCGCCTCCGATACCCATTCTTCCAAAGTATCGAAAAAGCGGTGTGAGCATCAAAATACTAGTACGATGTCCATTTCAGACCGTCATCAATTTTCAGTTTCATTATAGCCGATTTTTCTACTTGCGGCTAGCATTATACGCTTTTCGATGTCACACATTCATCGAGCGTATGGTTGCAAATGTGCCAATCATCCGTGCATCTACGAGTGGCTTAGTAAGCCACCATCACCTTCCCGTTTGGGACGAGAAGTCCAAATCTTAATCTTCGACTTACAACGCAAGCCCCGGAACATCCCACCTTTTTTTTTTTTTTTTTTTTTTTTTGTTGCAAATACCACACTCTGCCTCGAGTCAGTACGCATCTCGAAGCCGTGCCAACCCAGGATTCTGCACCTGGCCACCGCAACATCGCCATCTGAGGTTGCATTTTTCCTATCTCTTATCAGTGCGGGCCTCTGTCCCTGTGTACGGAGATAAAGATGAAGAAAAAAGACCTTATCAAGCCTAATTGGCCTGGGTAGCATATTTCTCCAGTTTGTCTAAATTCATCAAATTCCGAAGGTTTCTTCCTTTTTGTGGTTGCAAAAGCCCTATAGCCATGCTAAGCCGCGTGTAGACTACCCCACACGCAACAATGGCACTCCACACAACGCCGTAAACCCTGCAGAGATGAGACACTTTTTGCAACCTCGATGGGAAAAAGCCAGAAAAATGGCCAATCCCAGAATCGAAACATGTTGCATTTTTTGATTTGTTCCTGATTTTGGCGGGGCCCCAGATGGAGTGCTGTGGGGTGCATCGAGCGTATGGGGAAGACGTCTATTTTCTGGGGCCCAAGTGTGCTGTATTTTCTTGAGCCTTAGTATTTTCTTCTTGGTGTTTTCTTGAGATCTACGAGTGGTCTGCTGAGGACATGGCTGGGATGTCCGGGTTTTTGGCCGACTGGGTCTGAATCTCCAATTTGGATGCAAATTGTCTGTCTACCGTTATCTGGCGAGCACAGAGATAGTCCAGACGACACAATTCCGAGCTTAGCAATAACGTCAGAATCAAAACCAACGCGAGATCCTTTCAAATCCGCTTGTATTGTTCTCTTTTTTTTTTTTTTTTTCTTTCTGCCCTGCCCTGCCTCCCGTTTTCTTGCCCTGCTCCCCAAATTGCAACATCGTGCCGCTGCAACGTAACATGCAGCGCCGTATCACTCTGCAAAACCCTTTATCTACTTTATAAATACCCACAATGTTCCCCAGAAGCTCCTTCTCCAGATAGACACAGACTCCGAAAATGCCTGCCTCGTCTACCAAATCAAACAATATCGTCAATGTCGACCTGACGCCCTCGGGTTCTGACATCACCCCGGCCTCCGATGTCAAGGTCGAAATCGACCACGAAGAGGACCACGACGCCGAGTCCAAGCACATTGACTTGGTCCACCACGACTGGAAGGAGTTGGAGAACTCCGGCTTGTGGTACCACAAGCGCTGGATCCCCTGGATTCCACCCTACTCCAACTCGTTCGTGCAAATTGTCATCATGTCCTTTGTCATCTTCTTGACCCCAGGCTGCTTCAACGCCATCACGGGTATCGGAAACTCGGGAATCTCCGACCCCAAGGTTGCTGACAACGCCAACGTGGCGCTTTACTCCACTTTCGCTACCGTGGGTGCTTTCGGTGGTGTTATCTGTAACTGCATTGGTGTGAGAGCGTGTCTCATGTTTGGCGGCACTGGCTACTTCTTGTACACTGCCTCGCTTTTGACGTTCCACCAGACCGCCAACAAGGGTTTCCCTGTTTTTGCTGGCGCCTATTTGGGTGTTTGTGCTGCCTGTACCTGGGCTGCCCAGGGCTCCATCGTTATGTCCTATACCACGGAAGACAAGAAGGCCACCGCCATCATGGTGTTCTGGGTGATTTTCAACTTCGGTGCTGTCATTGGCTCCATCATCCCCTTGGCCCAGAACATGCACTCGGGCGAATCCCACGTCAATATCGGCACCTGGGTTGCATTTATGATTTTGATGGCTGCTGGTGTCGTTTTGGCTGGTTTCATGCTTCCCATGAGCAAAGTGTACAAGGGAGACGGCACCAAGGTCATTGCCAAGAAGTACCCCAAGCTCACCACCGAGCTCAAGGGCATGTGGAAGGTGTTGCGTACCGAAAAGAAGATCTACTTCATGTTCCCCATGTTCTGCGCCTCCAACTGGTTCTACACCTACCAGTTCAACGATGTCAACGCTGCCCGTTTCAACGTGAGAACCAGATCCTTGAACGGCTTGCTCTACTGG
Source organism: Candidozyma ruelliae (assembly GCA_030582895.1). Classification (NCBI taxonomy): domain Eukaryota; kingdom Fungi; phylum Ascomycota; class Pichiomycetes; order Serinales; family Metschnikowiaceae; genus Candidozyma; species Candidozyma ruelliae. The sequence continues at coordinate 620,511 of JAJMHE010000004.1, forward strand.
CTCACCCAAATGCTTGGTGCCATTTTGATCGGTTTGCTCTTGGACTGGAAGAGGTTCAACAGACCAATGCGTGCCAAGATCGGCTGGGTTGTCGTGTTCCTCTGGGGTATGGCCACCTGGGGCGGTGGATTGAAGTTCCAGTTGGGCGTCACCAGAGAGAACGTCGGCGACCTCACTCCTATTGATTTCAAGGAGGGCAGATACATCGGCCCTATGTTCTTGTACATGTGCTACGGCGCCTTCGACGCCATTTTCCAGACTTTCATTTTCTGGATCTTGGGCTCTTTCTCCAACAACCCCAAGAAGGTGGCTTTGTACGCTTCTTTCTACAAGTCGTTGCAGAGTGCCTTCAACGCCATTGTGTGGAGATTGGACGCTCAGGAGACGCCCTTCATGAACATGTTCGCCAGTTCTTGGGCCTTGGTCGTTGCCTCCTTGCTTATTGCCTTCCCTTGTGTGTTCTTCATGATCACTGAGCACACGGCCGCTGAGGACGACGACATCGACGAGATCATGGACGAGGAGGAGATCACCACAGTCAAGACCAACGAGGAGAAGAAGAACGCCCAAGAGGCGTAGATCTATTCGAGACCGGGAAACCGCTACCTAATGAAGTTAACGATATAGTATTATTTAACAAACGCTTCTGTCACGAGTTGTAGGACCTGGAGTAGAAAGAATTGGGTGAGGTTAAACTTTGAAGGTATGTACTATATACTCAGATGAACGCTCATTTGCTGATTTGTGGAAGGGCTTCAAACAGACATGAAAAGCAGCAAGATCTTCGAAAGGTCGCAGGATGAAGAGTGAGCCAGGTCAGGTTCCGGGGTAGATATGAGACCCCATGTCGACCTTTTCAATTGGGCAATCTGGTGGGTTGAGAGATGATCGAAAGACAAGCCTGAACCAGACTTCGATCTGGCTTCTTTATCAACTTAGGCTAGGCAGAAGCTCCATTTCCTTTCTCATAACCCTTATAATGCCCACCAAAGAGCTTGCCTTCCACCCACTTCAGCCACTTCATACCAAAATGAACCACAGGGTACGCAGACAAAATCGGAAAGAGGTAGGACGCCTTCATCTCCAATGCTAATTGCCCCGGCATAAGCAAAGACCCACAGCAATAAGTTAGATAGCTATTGAGCAAAAACCACGACACTCTAGTCTCCCTTGCTTCAATAGGCAATCCTCGCCGAGAGCGTTCTTCGTCTTCAAGATTATTGTCAAGAACTGTGATGACCTCGTACGAGGTTATCGGTAGAGATACAGTGACACGCATCCAAAATGATTCCGCCGAATCCATCGAGGCCATAAAGAATAATGGTATAGAAACAGCAGCACACATCAAACAAAACGTAGTGGTCATGATCAAAGAAGATTTCCACTGAGCAAGACGTGCCCTTTTGAGCCCCGTGAAGACAACGAATAAGCCGTAAAAAACTGTAGTTAGAAACAAAAGGCTAGCACTTGCCAAAGCGCTAGCTTGAAGAGACATGCCGCTCCAAAAGAGAACTTCGCTAATGCTGGGTGTCGTGTATTCGCTTTTGAGGATGGAGACCAAAGCGAATCCCAAATGGAGACAAAGCAACCCATTCGGGAAAAACGGCTCTTTTCTTTCGCTGACTCTGGCTCTGTAGAGAAACATGTTTACGTTGTGTTGGTTGTATTTCTGGCTGCAAATCAGTATTTATAGTCCGCACGGGCTCGGTTATTCACGGCAAGCGTCTTTAGCGTTGTAGATGGCTTTTGGCAACTAGGAACGTTGGCTTTACATAAGATGGGTAGCGTATAGTAAAACGAAGTTTTGAAAGAGCAAAAAACTCTAGATTGTCGTCTGATGTTGTGGGTGCATGGCTTTACTTATGTGGCTTTCTTCAAATTAACCACAAAAGCCACAGCTGAGAATAGGAAGAAGGGAATGCTGAGTTTTTTGGAAACAAACTGGAAATTCGTTATTCAAGTGAAGAAGATGTTGCATTTGCTGCGTTGGATTTCTAGTTTCAGACCCTCCTGTGAGATTACCAAGTAGTCGGCACTACTCAAGGAACTGAAGCCTCAAAAACTCGATTTGCTCTCTCAGAACATCGAAAACATGGAATTCATTGAAATCAAGGCCCAGACATCTGAAGGTTCATTTAGACTTTTACGAAGCTAATCAGCGTGAGATCGACTCCTAATCTACTGCGATCTACCCTACTACGCTCCTACAAACCAGCAAAACCAACGAATCAGCTCTTTTGCCTCCCTTTTCAAAGATACTTTTGCCAGCCCATTTCCACTTTAAATCATTCAATTAGAGAAAACTTCAAAAAACTCCCATCCCACCCACCTCTCGAAACCACCATTCCATTTCGCAGCCATTCCCAGCGGAGTGCACCCAGCCCCGGTCATAGTTAAAGAATCGTACCAGTATTCTTCCACGCCAACTACGCCAATTCCCGCTATTTCCGCTTTGGTCAACTCATGACGATACAATTCATTCCAGGCGACCCAAATCGATCGTCGGAATGTTTGGACCAGGCCCACTGGAAGAACCACCACATCATAGCGTACGGATCGGGAAACAACCTCATCATTCTGACCAGCACCAACGGGCACAAAAGCATTCAAACTGTGTACTTTGAGAAAGACCCGGCTGCAATTGCCATTCACCCTGAAAATGGCCTAATTTGTGCTTCTTCGGGCTCCAAGATAGTGGTGCTCAAACCTGTCAACGAGTACATGTCAGTACCCAAATGGTCTGAGACACTCAGCATAGAAAACGACAATTCGGAGGTTTTGTGCTTCAAATGGGCACACGAAGAAAACGAGCTTGCCGTAGGCTCGGCCCAATTCCTCTCCTTGTACCATATTTACGACGAGTACGGTCAAATCAAGCATACCAGAAGATGGCACTATCACCAGATCAGCCCGACGGAACACCTCGATATTACGCCCAACGCCAACAAGATCGTCACATACAACTCTTCCTCCTTCGACAGTTTTGCCAAAGTCTGGCTACGCATCAACTACGGCGACTCCAACACTCTTTTCGACCTCGAGTACCTCGATCACCGGCCTGAAGTGTGGATTACCGGCGTCAAATGGAGAAAAGCATCCTCCAAAGCAGAAGAAGACATTCAGGCCATGGCTCATATCAAAAACTTGCGCAGCTACATCCAATCTGACGAATCCAATGACATGCTTTATATATCCACTAGCGACCTAAATCTTCACGTGTGGGCCACATACGACTTCAGTGGTCACACACATATCAAAAAATGGGCCCTGCTTGACGTTGCAGGGGGCTTACAGTCGGCATACGTCACCTCAATGATCGTGGAAAGCTCGATTTTGCAGCCAACCTTGTTCAAAGCTCTCTCGAGCTCCACTGCTCCTACAGACATATCAAAAGCTCTCGAAGTCTTGAAGAACGAGGCTTTCGACCTCCTTCTTGTTTGGGGCCGCGAAAGAGAGCTTTTGATCAAGTCTATCTTGAACATTGACGACAACCCTCCCAACTCGATAGTTATCAAAAATATCGCTTCGTTATTGTGCAGCAGGCATTGCATTCCTAACTACTCCCTACTGCATGCTCTTAAAGGCGCTAAAGATGAGCCGGTCTCTCTGGAAGCGTTTCAAATAGCCGCTAACCCCATAATAGCCGACCAGGCTGTTACCGAAGATACAATCATTCAGTTCCTCATTCACGACAGAGAAAAGAACACTATCAGATACAACAACCTAGACTTCAAGGCTCTCCTCAAGGGCTCCGAATCACTCATTTCACTCAAAAACAAATACCAGGGACACGCCAAAACGATACAAAAGTTGGTCACATCAACATCGTCATTCGAAGGGAACATCTTGCTTTCGATTCTGAACTTCCCTGAGCACAACTACATTTGGGAGCCTTTGCTCTTGGAGCCAGAAAACGTAAAGCACATGTCCATAACGAAAAGATTTCGTCTCAATGTCACAAGAGGCGATGATTCTGAAGGAGAACAAGGCATTCTTGATGCGATCCTCATCAATGATATCAAGCCCTTGGATGGTCCATTCAGGCGTCACATTGCGTTCGTGATCGAAAAAGGAGGTTTTGCCAGTCTTTGGGACTGCAATGGCTTGACTATGGATGACAAAGACGCAGAACTCATCGAACGTGAAGAGATTTTAGACGAGGGGGGCTATAGGATCTCGAAAGCACCCATGGCTGTCTCGCTTCATGAAATGACCCCAGGTGTTCACAGCATAATTGCTATCTTTGACTACAATCAAGTCAGAGCATGGGTCATTGAAGTTAAAGAATCGCTGATCACCATAGAGTCCCGAGAGGTTGCGAATCTCCCAGGATCTTATCAAGGATTTTGCAGCGTCTCGGCTGTGGATACCTATCTCGAGAAAGATATTTCAGCAATTGACGACCAAGGTGTCTTCCGCTCTCTCAGCCCGTTCTGGGACAAGAAGACATCTTCTTTTGCATGGCTTCAAAACAATATCATTCACACCGGGGTATCGAACTGCAGCAAAATTCATGGAGCCTCCCTCATTCATAAATTGGCCCTAGTGGACGAATCGGGTTTGGAACTCTCAATCTGGGATACTCAATCTGGATTGTTGGAGTACAAGGAGGTATTTCCAGAGAAATTCGGTGGTGTAAGGGATCTTGACTGGACATTCACGGATGATAGTCATGAAAACACCAACGCTATCCTCAGTGTTGGTTTCCTGAGGTTCGTTCTTTTGTACACTCAATTGAGATATGATTATACGAACAAAATCCCAACCTTCGCTGTTTTGAAAAAGATCGATATATCTGACTACACAACGCACGAGATAGCTGATCTGATATGGATCGATGATGGCTACCTTGCCGTCGCCTGTGGAAATCAGTTCTTCATTGATGACAAGTGGGTTGACCTCACTGAACCCACGGACTCCCCTACAAGCAAGTCAATTAATCAAACCATTAAACAGCTCATGATCGGATATAATGCCAAGCCCACAAGCTACTTGATTTCAGATCTAGCACGAATTCTCAATGGTCCATTGCCGCTCTATCATCCTCAGTTTCTAATTCAAGCTCTTTTCAATAACGAGGTCAAGTTGGTGGAAGAGGTCTTGGTGAAGTTGCTTCAAGTATTGAGAGACAATGTGCCTGTGACATGGAACTTAGACTTCGACTTCTCGGAAGCTATCATTCCAGAAAAAACACCAAAGCTCAGACGCAGATTATCTCAGATTGATGCACTGGCCCCCAACACAGACGGTTTCAGTCAGTTCAATGAGGTGGTGCTGGATCTCTTAGTTGAAAAGCTCACCAAAATCTCGTTACCCTTGCTCACAAGACACCAACAAAGCACCTTAATCACCCTTGTCAACATTGTTAATCAGCTCTCCCATTACAAACATTCAATGGACGAAAATGGTCTCAAGTTCCTTTTGGGATTCAAGCTCTTCCAATCGTCGCTGAAGCAAAGTCGTTTGACTATGCGTGACATCAATTGGGCACTTCACAGCGACCAAAAAGAAGCCCTTTTCTCGGATGTTGATGCCATTTTCAGTCATCGAATGACCTGGGATAATGTCAAGCAAACCGGCTTGGCTTACTGGATTAGCACAACCAGATTGAGAACTGTTGTCGAGAATGTTGCCAGAAATGAGTTCAGCGAAAGCAGGGATCCATCTGGAAGAATCTCGATATTATACTTAGCCATCGAGAAGAAACAGGTCCTCGTGGGCTTGTGGAGAACAGTTTCACATCCAGAAAGAACGAAAATCTTAAAATTTATCAGCAATGACTTCACACAAAAGAACTGGCAAACAGCGGCACTGAAGAACGCTTTTGTTCTCTTGGGCAAGCACAGGTACATGGACGCAGCATACTTCTTCCTCCTTGGTGGCTACATCAAGGACTGTTGTATGACACTATGCAACAAGCTTGACGAGATAGAGCTTGCGCTTGTGGTGAGTAAAGTCAACGAAGCGCATGATGTGACGAAGTTTATCATCGAGAACTACATACTTCCCAGAGCTATCAAGGATGGCGACAGATGGATGACGAGTTGCGTCTTTTGGCAGTTGAAACTCAAGGAGGTTTCTATTCAGGCCTTGATCAAACCTCCCAACGTAGTTGTGATGGAGAACAAGGATCAGTTTTCTGAGGATTTTCAGAATGAATTTTCCAAAATGACACTTCAAGTTCAGAGCAACAGCTTTTTGCGAGACGATCCTTTGCTAGCAGTCCTCTTCCACAATCTCCGAGCCTCGAAAATCAGGTACTTGGAAGGATCCAAAGCAGTCACTGAACAGGACGAGTTTGACTTCGTGGTCAAAGTTTGCGGGATTTACTCCAGAATGGGATGTGACTATCTCGGATTACTTCTTGCTCGAAACTGGAAGTTTTTGCAGGCCAAAGAAAAGCCTCATGAAACCAAGGCAAGCAACGACTTATTTAAAGAATTCACAGGTTTCAAGACTGAAACCAAGGCACCAGCTAATCCGACCGCCTTCCAAGAGCCAGACATGAGCGCATTCAGCTTTGGATTTTGATACGAAAAAGAAAAATCCAGATACAAAATCGTAGAGCAGTTAATTCCACCATTTGAATCGAAAAGTCAAAAGTAAAAAATCTGATAGAAACAAAAATAAACCCTACCCGGGACTCGAACCCGGAGTCTCCCGCTTAGGAGGCGGATGCCTTAACCATTTGGCCAGCAGGGCTCGCGCGCATATAAATGTCTGACTTCAAATGTAAGAGGCATGTGTCGTACTGCATGTAACATAATTTTTTTGGCCAAAGTAACACATTTTGATTGCCATTCGAGCTTACAAATTATGCCACACAAATCTCGCTCTTCTGTTCAAGTATTAATGCCTGATTTATTTATTTATCGGTTCTTTTCACCTCCTAGATTGCCTTCGAACCATGTCAAGTGGATGACAGTTCTTTCCGAGTATGTTATCTGCAGGTCATGACGTAAGAGAAGCATATAGTCCACAGAGGGAGCTATCTCATAAAGAAAGTCAATTGGTAAAAACATGGGATTTTTTTCGAGTGATGGAGAAAAGAAGGAACTCATTTTATCTGAACAACAAGAACGTCCAGTTAAGGACCTAAAGACCAACTTACGAGACTTAAAGGTGATAATTGTTTCATTAGCAACTACGTGTATTGCACTCTATATAATGCTAATCACCTCCTATATTTCCAATGGCAATGAGATAAAAAAACTACGTTCTGAGCTTCTCGAATGTCGAGGTATCTCGTCCTGAGCGAGTGGATGTTATAATCTTTTTGGTGGAAAGAAGTGGGATTCACCTCCCCAATGCGCCTATCTGAGATTCAGCTCCGGCTGGTCTCTCCTATGAGAAACTTCATCGGCTCAACTGGTTTGGGAAGTTGTAAAGCATGAATATGCTCTCCCGCCTTCGGAGGCACTGGAGGCCCTGGAGACCCTGTCTACTCGTCAATATCCGAGACGTCAGCTTAAGAAAGTGATGCGGTCCATCAATCCTTTTGGGCATTAGTATAATGGAGATTATCTCACTATTTCAATAGTGTGATAGTCTCTGGGAGTCTGGTTGCGTTTATGCGTTTTCTATAGCGATATGGTTTTTGTTTTACGTTAATCAGATATGTGTCGAAAAAAAAAATTCAAATATGTGTGAGGTAAAAAAAAAAAAAAAAGACCACGGCTCCTATACAGAAATGGTGTTTCTCTGTTGGGAAGTCGTGTCATCGTACTTCCATAGGCAGCCCATGAAGTTAATAAGATACACAAGACAGCCACAAAGGACACCTTGTACGGCTTTAAGCTGTGCAAACTTCCATTCCAGGTCTGCTTGATAGAGACCCTAGTGTAAGGCTGCCACGATGAGTAACGATCAGCACGCCCTTCCACAGTGACATTCATGCCAGCGACGATGAAACTCCCGAGGAGATAATAAGTTGGGCCCAGGGTTTCACAACATTCAATCGAAATCTATGTACACAGGTTCTCGTAGACTCAGAAATTCTCTAGTCTTGCCTTCTTTTCCTTCGGGCCTGGCATGGTGAAGCTTCGAAGGTCCAAACCTCTTCTTTTTCATCATATATCGATCTCCTTGTACAAGACGCCCTCGGTCGCCTGCCCAAGAGACCCTATTAGACTCACGGCAGGGTTCTTTCGATCTATGTCATTGGTGAACTCGTTTGTGGGTTCAAACTGAAAAATTGAGCTGGACCCTGTGTATAATGTGTCCTTTTCTATGCCCACCCTGTTGCAAACAACAACTGTGGTCTTGTTCAGTGCTCTGGGAAAGTGGTTCCTCAAATGCGAAAGGTAGGGGAAGAACCGGAGTATCCAATAGTCCACCGTCAGATCGCTGGGTTTATCAGCATCCGCAATAGGGTACTCTGGCTGGTCCTCGAACTGCTTCTGTAGTTTTGCACCCTCTTCGAGCTTTGCTTCCTTCGACATGTCCTCTTTGATAGAGGGTGATTCCGGCGAGAGCCATGCTGTGGGCACAAGCACCAAAGAGGCTTTATTCTCAAAACACGATGTAGCAAACTCGTACTCATAGAACGGCGCAGTGAACTTGTACGGGTTCAAGTCCATGCAGATGCCCAAACTGGTCAAAACGCTTGCCTTGTTCTCTCCCTTGCCCAATTGAAGCGTCACAGGAGCAAACAGCTTGTCTGGATTTTCAGAACACCCGAACCCCTCGTCGGTTTCATACAAATGTGTCTTGCGATAGTTGTGGACCAACTCGCCCTTATCGTCTATAACCAACGCCGAATTGTAGATTTTGTCCTCGAACTTCTCGGGATACCCAATAACAGTCGTGCATTGATACCTTTTCGAGAGATCTTTGGCGAGGGTGGCTGAAGGTCCCGTTCCTACATTCGCTAAGAAAGGCTCGATTTCACTTCTGGAAGAGAAGTTGTAACCTGTCACGGCGAACTCCGGAAGCAAAATTAGATCGACTTCCTTTTTTATCGTCAGCATGAGCTGCTGCACTTTGGCGATATTGGCGTCAACTTTGCCCAATCTGGCATTTAGCTGGACACATGCCACTCTGAGCTTCATGGTGATACTTCACTCTACGCACCTACATAGTCGCACTAAGAGTAGTGGGTCGTTTGAATCATTAACTATGTACATTTTTAGCAACTTCTTTTGAGGGGGTCAATCCTGGAGATCTTCCGTTCCGGGCATGCCTTCGAATAGCTTCCCGTAGCAAGCACTCGAGGGATCCTTGAAATGGTCGTAGGGTCGGTCGTGCTCCAAGTATACCCCACAGAGGTTGCAAAAGGACGTGAAACATGACGAGCAGCGCATCTTGTTACATCCGTCTGATCTTTGAATAATCAAATCACATGTAGGGCACTTCTTCAATCCCAGGCTCTCGTCTGCGAGCAACTCATTGAACAACTTGTCCATCTTGTATTCCTGCGAGACCTTGTTCATGAGATCGAAGCCGTACTTGTATCGCAACTCGTTTCTTTCCTTTGAGTGGGGTGAAGCCTCGAGCCACGTTTCTAGCGCCTCGATTGGGACGCCTTGGTACTGCTTTGTGTCGTTCTCCTTGGAGCAATCAATGCTATCACTATGGTACGATTTTCGGCATGTGTTGCAGAAAGCATAATTGCATTCACGGCAAATCACCAACCTGCTGGTCATATCCTCTCTGAAGATCATAGCAGGGCAGTTCTTTCGTGGACAAGACACCAAACGAGTGGGAAACAACTTGGCAATTAGCACATGCTGGTGGTCCTTGAAAAGCGTTGTATACCGCTGATATAGCTTGACTCCCTCTTCGTCATACCCAAGGATCTTGTGCACTAGCGAGAGCTTGACGAACGGAGTCATCACCTTCTGACGGAACTGGTTGAAGTCAAAGTTGGCGCCTGTGATTGTGTCAAGCCTAAGGTACTTTTCCCGTGTTTCAAGGATCTCCTTCGAGCAGTTAAAGTCTGGACAGTGCACCTTTTCCACATCGCCGCTCTTGATAAGTGCAATGTAGAAGTCTCTGAGACACTTGTTACAGAAGATGTGCCCACACTGGGGAAATTCCGTGCACAGAACACCCTTCAAGTCAGCCTGGCAGATCTCACACGTGAATGTCGTTTCGTCAAACTTCTTCTGGATAACGTCGTTGTTGTAGGCGATGAACTCGTCAAATAGAGGTGCATTCAGACCACACTCTATGGACGGCCCCACCAACAGATCAAGCCCTGAGTCTAGCTTCTCCTGCACTGCGTCTATGATATTGAACAAAACCTGGTCTCTGATGGTCTCCCACTGTTCGTCAGCCTCTTGTTGTATGTATCGTAGCTTTTCGTGGGGTATCGCCTTGCACTCAACCTCTATTAGCGGCGGTTTTTCGAGAGGATAGCTCTCAGGAAGTGAGAATTTCACCAGAAGCGGCGGGAGATGCTTGATATGCCTCTGCTGTAGGAGCTTTTCCTTATCAGCATCTAGTAGTGTCACGAGAATCAGATCTGGTTTCTCTAGCGGGATGTGCATTTCACCCGTGCACTTTTCGAGATCGATGTGAATTTGTTCGCCAAATATGGATTCTAGCGTGATGAGCTCCTCCTGACGGAGGGAAGGGTCCTCCAAGCCCGTGTTCATGGAGTTCTATAGCGTAGGTGAACAAAGTTAGATAAGCTTGTGCAGTGCGAGATGAAGAGCCCGATGTGGCGAGCGGAATAACGGGATATCGGGAAAAGATGTACGGAGAAAAAAAGAGAGCAGTATTTGTGAATCTGAGGTCATATCTGAGGCCTTTTCATCTCTCCTTCCCAATTATTTTGGGTTTTGTCTCCGGATTATGTGAGCAGGACTCTCGATTTGCAGCCATTCTGACAGGCGAGGTCCAGTCCTAGATCTGGTAGAGCAAGTCACATCAAGGACCTTCTAAATTTATGTACATCTTGAATATTCGTGGCAACAAGCATCGAAGAGGTCGTAACCCAAAATCTGAGACTATGCCCATAGATTCGGTGTTGGTTCTCGCAGTTTACGCACCATTAGCCTGGGGACACCGAGAACTGTCCCCATAAGAGCATGGTGTATCATCAAAGTGCACTGAAAGATGAATGGGAGACTTCGTAGCCCTGAATCACTGCTGTTCACATGACTTCCGGATTGGGATAACGAAATCCTTTAGTCTGATTCCAAGGACCAGTAAGATTAATCAAGCGGATCTCCTCACGAATTACACGATACCTCTCCGGAAGCCGTGAGCTCTTGAATAAGTGAGCAGCGAACATATTCAAATCGTTACCAACAAGAATCCTCGCTTGCAACCCTGTTTTCTCGCTTTGGATCCGACAGAAACCAGAGATCTCAACATACCTTTAAATTGAAAATTCTAAGATCTCCGACGCCATGCTGGTTCAAGGAGATAGAAATGAGCTTCCTTATCAGCTCTTCTTAGTATTTACATCAGTTGCAAGTAGCTCCACCATGTCGATCCTCCAGGTTCTCAGCAGAAGCAGTGTTTCCATGCATTCGCTTAGTGCGTACAAAAGTGTATATTCTCGGGTGGATTTCCCACCAAAGTGCAAACAAAAAAGGCTCCAAAAAATCGGAATTCTACAAAAACAGCTTTTTGAGTCAATTGCAGGAACAGCCACCATCTCTTGCCTATCTACAACCCAAACACTCAAATCCACCCAATCCTGGGGTGATGCCCGTGAAGATGGAAAGTGCCCTGTTTCGTGCCGAGGATGGCCCGATCTGGGGCCACCTGCGCCGCACGAGCTGGCCAAAAAACTTCGATTTGTCACGATTTCAATTACGCTCTCTGCTTTTTTTTTTTTTTTTCTCTCAATTTCACGCCTTTTCGCTTCCAGAATGTGTGACTCTGTTGACTCACCGTGCCATTGACTGCAGCGAATGTTCTGCGCGACTTCCATTTGCACCCATTGGCAGTGAGAGGTTGGTGAATGTCAGAAATCGTCAAATACAGTAAAAGAGAAGAATGCAAAAAAGAAAGAAGCCAAATCAACCCCAAATCAAACGCCAAAATCAACTTCCCAATCGGGCTCAACCCAATTGGATGCCCATTCTTGGGTGAGGCTGGGGCTGAGAGTGCGGTCAGTGTCTCCCCACATTTCGGTCACGATACACAATGCGTCCCAAACCACTCACTATATAAGGGGCCTGCCCGGCCGCAAAATTCCTCACCACACAACTATTTCAAGATTGATCCCTACGCAGATATTAACGTACTAATCTCGCTTCCCCGAAATGACAAGAACTCACAAGTGGAACGCACACAAACAAGACGCCGGCCCAAAGTACTTTAGTCGTGCTGGAGGCCACATTGACATGAACCCGGCGAAAGTGGCCAGAGGCGGCTTTGGCAAGCACAATTGGGGCCAGCCAGGCGACGAGTTGGGCGACGAGGAGGAGTTCGACAATCAGCAGTTTTTTGCCAAGTCCACGAGACGCAACTCGAACCATGCTGTGAACGAGCAGGCCATGAAGGACTTGAACGAAAAGTGCAACAAGTTGGTCTCCGAGACCTGAGCCATTCGCTGACGAGTAACGATATAACGAATGAACGATTTTTAGAGTACTCCGTAGGGTCAGTAGGCAATTGAATGTGGAGGCCGTAGGTTGAAGAGGGCAGGTGAGATGCAGCATGAGCATGCTAATTGGGGCCACCTACCCCTTGTATGCTTCTTCTGACTCAGTCAATGGGCTGTGATGATGAATGTTTTGGCTCGGCAATTGCGTGGTGAAATGCTGGATACACTTACCTTGTTGGAGCAGATATCGAATTCTCAATTTTGCAGCCATTCACTATGCCAGTATACCTGTTGAGGATTCGAAAAAGAACACTCAAACTGAATTCCAATGGGCTATTGAAACCTAGTACTATGACCTATCCTGACAAATGGACACTTTTCTTCCAGTCAAATATTCTGACTACTACAATCAATGGAATCCTTCCTTTATTATCGAGCAACTACGAACTGCATTGTGAATACTTCCAGAATCTCAACCAGTATCTGTCTTCACTAATGTGCTTCGGGTGACGACGTTATATATCAGCCCAAGACACTCAACGATTCAGGAAATCAATTATACAACCAGCGAGTGCAAGTAAGTTTGGTCGATGCTGCCAACGTGGAGGGTCAGAAGTAAGGCCCAATAATGCAAGGTTGAGCTATGACCTTCTTCTAAAATAATCTTCACACTCTACACCTCCACATTGTTCACCTCTATCATCCTGCGATAGCTTCTTGACCCTCTAATAGCCTTCCTATCGACGAAAAGAAATCCTCAAAACCTCAGTGCCAAACCCTGCTCAGTCCTTGCGGAGCTCGTCGGCACGAAGCTTGCTCTCCACCTCGGCCTTCCAGCCCTTGCGGCGCTGTCTCTCCTCGTAGGCCTTCTTGTTGTCCAACACACGGTTCACGATGAACGCCGTGTTGATGTTGTCGAACTTGTGGGGTCCGATTTCCTTCACCAAAGGCGCAACATCGTCGTACGAGCCTTCTTCGAATTCCGCTGGTCCGTGGAAGACAGCGGTGGCTTCTCCAGGAAGCTTGCTTAAAAACGCCTTTGTGGCCTTCCAGGGTGCTCCAATCACCACGGCATCCACATAGCGGCACTGCAACACACAGAGCGACCGCTCGAAAAGATTCATCACAGGGTAGTTCATGCCCTTGTGCGTGTTGATCACCTTGTCGTCGTAGATGCCCACCACCACGGCTTTGTCTCCGGCTCTCTCTCTGACAATGCGCAATGCCTCGATGTGGCCTGGGTGGAAAAGATCGAAGGCGCCGTCAATGTAGACAAAACCGCCGCTGATTTTGGCCCTGATAGCGTCAGAAGGCTCCACCACGGTCTTGAGACCCTCCTCGCCCTCGACATTGACGAAAATGGCCGAGCCCCTGCTGTTTCCAGTGGCATCCGAGGCGTACATCTCGAACCTCTTCATGGAGCCCTCATCGGCGAAAAGCGGATGCTCCAAGGTTGCCAGGAGCGACGTGATAGGCTTGAAGTGGTGGGCCTTGCTCATGAGCAACATGCGGCCCACGAGATCGGTCGTGGAAATGTTGGGCGTTCTTTTCACCACCACAAAGAGCCCCAAGTCCTTGACGCCCTTGTAGCAGTCCTCGCCGTTGGCGTCTGTGGTAATGTCATCGCCGTGAACAACGTAGTCACAGCCGTATTTGGCCATAAATGCCGGGTCTGTCACGTACGGAGCGTCGGGAATGGCCTTGGTGGACCATTTGCACGCCGTGACAGCTGCGAGGCGCTCCTCCAACGTCATGACCACGGGGCCCTTGTGGTGGAGAATATCTTCGTCAGAGTGCACTCCAACATAGAGCTCTTTGCCTAGCTGGCGTGCTTGGAGCATGGCACCGGCGTGGCCTGGAGTTAGCGATTTTTCACTTTCTGAGAATGTGAGCAAAACGTACCGTGGTGGGCAAAGTCGAAGCAGCCGTCGACCCAGATTCTGCACTTTTCGATTCCCTCGGGGCGCTCAAACATGGCAATAAATAGAGTGAGGTGTTTGGAAGAAGGTGGAAGATGGCTCGATCTATTGTTCACCTTGCGATCTCGCGAACCATCAGCATATGCATTTTCGCAGCCGTAGCAGCCATAGCAAGAAGTGAGGAGCAGCCCAAATTAAAGTCAGCTTTTTCCTTACTCTTTTTTATCGATACCCAGACTGCTGCTGAGACGAAACTTGAATAGGATCTTCCGGAGGCCTCCTAAAAATCTTCTTTTTCGGCGGTGGATTGTAGTTCACAGACCGAGCATGGCTCTGGTACAACGGCTCAGGCGGCTGGGGCCCAGTGCCCACATACTGGGGCCTCTCGTTTTGTTCTTTTTCTCGTGCTATCTTCTCGAGGTGCTTGTAGATCATCCCGGCGTTTCGGGTCAGACACCCGTTGAGCCAGCTGAGAAACCCGCCTATCACCGGAGGAAGCAGGATGAGCAAGTCGAAGAGAATGTTCGAGTGGAGCTTGGCCTCGAGCAGGTGGGAAATGAAAAACTCTTCCTGTGCTAGCGTGACAAGTCTGAGATGGACAATGTACATCATCAAGGGCCCCAAGGCAGGCACAAAGAAGCACGCTACAGGTGCTAGCCCTATGCCACAGTCCATGCCCACCCCACACAGTCCGAGAAAGCACTTGTCGTCGACCCAGGCCCTGTTTTGGATCTTTTTCCAGACTTTTTGCTCTTTTTTCGAATATACGTTCTCGTTGATCTTCCGTCTGTTCCCGTGCTCGTCCTCGAACGGGTTGATGGTGTTGAGCTTGTCACCTGCCACCTCGTTGTACTTGTCCATGGCTATGTCGTAGCCGGGGATACTCTCGAGCTGTTGCTGGATCTGCGACATTTTGCTATCTTTCTCGAGAAACAACCAGTAGGTCTGATCTTGATCTAGTTATCATGTCAAGTCCATGCGCGCATCCCCACAATTGCTCTAGCATGATCTCTCTGAGTTCTTCCCCACTAGGCTTAATCTTATGGGCTTAAGGGTGAATTTGAAGGGATTGACTCAAGAACTCATGAAGCCCCTTCAATTGTTTCCCTTAATGCCTCCTTCTCCCGCTTCAGTAGGGGTTGCACTGCACCGTTGGTTTCCTCTTTGCAGATCAAACACCTCGTTTTTTTCTCCTTGTACCGAGTCATGTAGCACTTCTGGCAGAATATGTGGTCGCAAGACGTTTTCACCGGGTTCTTGTAGTCGTCTTTGCAAATGGGACACTTGAACGGCGTAGCTTCCTCTTTCGGCTTCTTCTCCGCCTTCACATCCTCAGCAGCTGTCTCCCACTCCCTGAGTATGGGCTTCTTTTGCTTCAGCTCGTCACGAATATGCAAGAACTTGCACGTGTCGCCGTAGCCACAGAATCCCGTTTGTTGGAAATCCTTACATACGTCAGGCTGGAAGTCAGTGAGTGTGATGACTTTGATGTTAGCCGGCGCCGCTTTCGGCCCGGAAACGGATTGCTTCTTCGGTAGCGGTCCTAAACTCTTCTCTTCAGGTGTAGGTTGTTCTTTTGCGCTATCATTGGAGTGGTCTATGTTTCTGGATGGCTTAGTGATGGAGGGTGTGGTGACTTTTCTTTTTTTGGATGTGTTCGGTAGGAAGTTGGAGGCTGAAGCTGGACTTTCGGAATCATTCTCTTCTATACGTCGTTTAGATACAGCATTCGATGATTTGGGAGTTCTCTTCTTGAACATTGTCTTTGGATCTTATCTACCCCAGATGAGCATCTCATACAAGGCTATTGATTTCTGAGCACGTGATATATATCACGTTCCACAGTTACAATACGACTTCTAAAAGGATCTTAGCTTAATTGAGACAAAACTAAATCATCCAGCTAACAAGAATTTGCCCGTTTGGTGAAGCTTGCTCTGACAGCTTGAATTTGGTTACATTTCGACGTTTATAGTCATAAGTTTACCAATTCGAGTCTCCGGCGGCCAAAAATTGAACAGCATAATGCCAGAAGCGTAAAGTACTCAATAAACTAAAAAAAACGATAATTGTCAACCTAATAGATTAGTCTCTCATATCGCTTTGCAAGCCCGAAATATCAACAAGTCCGAGATAGTTTAGTGGCTAGAATTACCGCTTGTCGCGTGGTAGACCGGGGTTCAATTCCCCGTCTCGGAGCTTTCTTTTTGCATTTTCTGATTCGAAATATAGTTGTGTTTGATTCTTCCAGAATCACTATATTTTTTTCCTTCAGCTTTCTTCGGACTTCCCGCTTTGGCCATTTTGCATTTGGAGGGTCCTCCACCTCTTTCCACTTCGCATCGCGCTTCCTACTAACACGAAACCAACTACCATATGTTCAGCTTTATAGAATATCGTGGCTTTGACCACGTGCTTAAAGGCAGTGGGCCTTGGCTCTGGTGGCTTGTTGGAATTTACCTCGCAATGCCTATAGTGGTTTATACCCTACTTCCCTTTGTCTTGTACAAGGGTCCTAGAGGTAATAGGAAGACCGTTACCATCATGGTTCTCGGTGATTTGGGCCATTCGCCCCGAATGTGCTACCATGCGCTTCTGTTCTCCAAACTTGACTACAATGTGAATCTCTTTGGGTACTTGGAGAGCGAACCGCCTGTGTCAGTGGTGGAAGACATCAACATCGACATTCGTCCAATTCGTCCGATCAAGAACAAGAGGAATTTGCCATACCTTGCTTTTGCAGCCCAAAAGGTGATTTTGCAGGTTCAGCAGCTCATGCAGATGCTTATGGACGTCCGTGGCTCTGATTACTTCATGATCCAGAACCCCCCTTCAATGCCACTTCTACTCGTGTTGATAGTCTTCATCAAGCTCTTCAGCCGAGACTCCAAGTTGATCATAGATTGGCACAACCTCAACTACACCATTTTGAACCTCAAGTATAACAACTTGAACCACCCGCTTGTCAAGTTTCTCAGGTTATATGAGAAGTTTCTAGGCAAGTTCGCCTGGCTTCATGTTACCGTAACACACGCAATGAAGCAGTTCTTGATTGAGGAGTTCAAGTACGCTCCTTCCTCCATTGTCGTGTTGCACGATCGTCCTGCTTCTCAGTTTCAGCCGTTTGAGGGAGCAGACTCTCAGAAAGAGGTCATTCTCAAAGCAAACGAGCTTTTCGAGGACATTCACGACACTTCCCGCTACAAAATACTCGTGAGTTCCACCTCCTTCACACCCGACGAGGACTTCGGAATTTTGCTAGACGCTCTCAAGACATATGATTTGTCAGAGGTAAGCCATAGACATCCAGTGCTTTTGATCGTCACTGGAAAGGGCCCTCTTCGCGACCAATTCTTAAAAAATGTCGAAAGCCTACAGCTTCTGGACCGCGTGGTTATCAGAAATGCCTGGCTATCATCTGAAGAGTACCCTCGTGTGCTATCCGTCGCAGACTTGGGTATTTCCCTACATACCTCGCTGAGTGGCATCGACCTACCCATGAAGATAGTGGATTTCTTTGGCGTGGGTGTGCCCGTGATATCTCCGTCATTTCCAGCCATTGGGGAGCTTGTAAAGAACGGTGTCAATGGCCTCGTGATCCCAAACAAAGCGGAATTATCAAGAGAGAAAAGCGACGAGCTTAGCCGAATGCTTCAAGAGGTCATGGAGAAGAGCGAGCTATTACTGGAGCTTAGAAGAGGTGCACTCGCGGAGAGCAGAAAGAGATGGGATACCAATTGGGGTAAAAAGTTGGGAAGACTATTTCCAGACGTTTCGTAAATTATAGTACATCGTAAAGTCATTACACATTAGGGTTTGTTGCAGAATTAGAGACAGAGCTCGATGTTCTTTTGTAGGAGATAGGACCTCAAGGGACCCTCGAGATTGCTTTTGTATTGCTTTCGCCAGTCTTCTATCCCCAATTTGTAAGTTTCATTGTCTTTTGTGTCGCAGAGTTTGAGTGTAGTATCCTGGAGGTCAATTTTGTCCTTGATGTTTCTGAGAATTGAAGCACAAATGCTGATAACACCCCGAGAAGCTAATCGTATGAGATAGTTGCAAAACATTGAAACGTCATCGGGATGTGGACCTTGATGCTGGAGTGACAGTCGAACCCATTCTCTCACCTGCTGAATCGTATCCTCAAGATCAAACTCGGATCCAGTGAGTCCTTCAAGAACCATAGCCTTAGGCTGTCTATTGACCCACTCCTTTGTGATCTCACTATCCCCAATGGCCTTCAAGTTTTCTTTCTTCTGCTCGAGCCTTGCTCGCATAGATATAGGTTTGAGCCTCTTGTGGTTCTTTTGCCAAGCTAACTCCTTGAAGAATTCTTCTCTGATCAAGGTCGGGATTTCATTGAGGATATCCTCATCGTAAGAAATAGTGTCATTATAGGGAGTAGGAGAATGTGGCTCCTTGACTGGCGAGACAGACTGTTTCTTTGGCGAAACACCGAGTCGTCTCTTTTTCTTCGGGGACTCGATTACTCTTGCCACTTTGAACTCTCCATTTGCTTGAGTAGGGAACATCTGCTGAAGATACACCTTTCCAGTAGCATTATCCCTTGAAGACTTCTTGATCGGACTCAACTCTTTGCCAGAAACCGGTATACCTCTTCGAAGAAGCTCCTTCTTCAATTCCTGTCTTATGTCCGCTGGAAGCATATTAAAGACTGTCCAGTCGATGGAATCGCTGTTCACCACCGTGTCAGCAAATGGGTTCAACTGTGAGCTTTGAAGAGGCTGTTTCACCTTTTTTGGCCGTGGATTGTTGAATTCAAGACGCTTTTGACGCTGCTTCTTGACCGCCTCGATGTCTTCCAACTTTCCTATGCTTACAGCAATGCCTCTGAGATCCTCTACCGGGATGTTCATGATTCGAAAGAGGGCCTTCATCTCAGATCCAAGTATTCCCCAATCATTGGTAGGCACTCCCATTCGAGAAGACCTGCTGAAGAAATCAACAACACCCAAACCCAAAAATTTAGGTGGATTCTTAGGCGCATTTGGTGCTCTTCTTGCAAGCCTGAGAGTCAACACAGATCCGCAGACTTTCAAAGCTATCAACCTGCGATGAAGCTCCTTCGCAATTTGCATCAAAAACAGCTCGGCTTGGTCGAACTTATCAAAACGGATCCCGAAATTGACATCGACTGATACCGTTTTTCGTCCAAGCATGGCTTCACTGCTACTCAAATCGAGAACAATCGAGGTTCTATCGGTACCTCGGCACATTTCGTAGACTCTTGCACCAATCTTCTCTCCAAGAACGGTGACAAGACGTTGTTGCGAAAGTGATTTGACGTCCTTTATCAAAAGCTCCTTTGGATTCACGTCCATGCGAAGCTCGTTGGCAACTTTCTCGCAGATGCTCCAGCCAACGTTTGGAAGGTCTTTTAGCTTGCAACCGTCCAAATATGACTGAATATCTTCGTGAAGGTAATAGAAGTTGTCAGGCTTCGCTTTTTTTGTTGCAAGTTTAGCGAGAAGTACGTTTCTCGATGCTCCAATGGAGACAGAACACCGAGTGAGTTTGAGAATGTCACTTCGGATTTGCCGACAGAAATCAGCAATGAACTCGGGACCCTGACCTCGGCAGTGTGACGTCGCGTCCACCAAGGCTTCATCGATCAGGACGGGAAAAATGGAATCAAAGATTTTTCTCGATAGAAGATAATTGTAGAAGTTATTCGAATAGGTCTCGTACGCATTGAAATCGTAGTCGATGACTTTTAGGTTTGGGCACCGCTCCTGGGCTCTTCCAAGCCACATGCCGTTTGTGACGCCCATGTCTCGTGCAACATAGTTGCAACTGGCGACATCTGAGGACTTTCCACCGTGGGACACTGCAATGGGGTCTTTAGCCATGTCCAATTCCGGATGTGCCAAAGCCGAGGCAGTAGCGAAAAAGCAGTCAAAGTCAATGTGGAGCACGACCGAGTCTTCAGGGGTTGGATTGATCTTCGCCTTCTTGATCTTTGCGGCAGCCAGAGGTTCGTCCTTGAGTGTGTTTTTTGCAACCATTCTCAAAAACTTGGCCCGAAGGTCTGCTTTCCAAGCACTAAGATGGTGCAATCTCGAGTTGGCGAAAAAGTGTTTGAGAAAGTCTGGATGTCTGGCATCCATGGCAGAAGTGTGGGTCCGATCCTGAGCCAATTTTAGGCCAACATGTTGGCTTTGAGTAGGCGGCTCTTTCGCAACTTCAGGGGCAGGTGGAGCTTCCATATGTTCCAATTCAGCCTGTTCGAAAGCTGCCTCTTCGTCTTGCTGCTCAAACTCTTCAAAGTCCTCAGCATTATCAGGCAAATCGAGGTCCTGGATGTCATTCGCAGCCACCAATTTGCTAGTCTCCTGGGCGCTATATTCATTATCGGCTTCCTGAATATCACCGTCTCCTTCCCCATTTTGTGTGTTTCGTGCCTCAGCTTGCGCCACCTGAAATCCCAATCGCTGCTGGTCGTAGTCAATGTCGTCTATGAGCCTGTAGTCCCTCCAGTTGAGCACTTTCTTCTCCTTGACACAGTCTGCAATCCACTGTGCCTTGACCACCTTATAATTCCGAAACTGGATCCGCTTTCTGGGCGTGAGCCGGTCGCAAACGATATGCGTGGCTGCACCCTTGCTGGTGAGATAGTTGAGGAATGTTCCACCGTGAAGAATGACCAATTTGTGAATTTCTCCAAGTGACGGGTTGGTGTTGCCATTGACGA
Organism: Candidozyma ruelliae; assembly: GCA_030582895.1. NCBI lineage: Eukaryota > Fungi > Ascomycota > Pichiomycetes > Serinales > Metschnikowiaceae > Candidozyma > Candidozyma ruelliae. The sequence continues at coordinate 641,647 of JAJMHE010000004.1, forward strand.
AAATCACACACCCTGCAAAGATATTCTCTCCCTCGAGCTTCTCGCCTAGTGCCTCTCTTCTCTTTCTCTCCCATTCAATATAAACCTCGTCCGCCTTCTGCTGCTTTAGGTGCTTATTCTGAAAATAAGTGCCGTAGTCTCCGAACTCGTGAAGAGGCCCCACCTCGGCGAATTTGGTGGTTTCTCCCTCGCTAAAGTCAGATTCGTCGTTTGCATCGTCCCCATCTTCTGGCTCAGTGGGAACATCCGCAGCGTCATTTCCGACTCCCATGAGCTGGTTCCCTGGAACCCAGCCGTTGCTGTCGCTTCTCAATGCCACAAGCACATCTTCTTGAGACTTCTCTGAGTTAGGTTCATTCTGTACCTCATTCTTTGCAAGACCCAAAAGAACGTTATCAAGATCGTCGTCAAAAGGATCTGACTCTGTTGAGCGAATAGAGATCGTCTTTTTGGCCTTTCCAGGCTGGGTAGGGGTCGATGTCTCGTGAAAAGGCCAGGTCTTTTGTTCTCCGGTTTGGCTGAAACTTTGAATGTGGTCTAGCAACTGCGAGTTGTCCAACAGTCGTAGAAACAGCTCATACGTTTCCTCCATTGGGATTTGCTACCCTAGTAGCGGCAGTTTTGTAGTGATAGAAAGTGTGATTTTGTGAATTATGGTGAACGGCAAACCTGATTATTAGGCTTCATGCCAGTAATATACGCACATCGATGTTGCACTGTATGGAGCTTGATGAGCCTTGAGGGTGCTGAATTGGTACTAGTCTAGTTTTCGTGACTACAAGCCGGAAATACATTCTTGGATTGAATTAGTGGGTTTTCCTCGATGGAGTTTACCAAATTGCTATTTCTTTTTTATTTAAATTGGGCCACGAGTTGGGATCTCAGGTGCACCTGAGGTGGAACGAATGAGTGTGATCCCTAGTTAGATCCACTATTTAAAAAACAAAAGGATAAAAAGAGAGAGCACAGTCAGCCTAACAAGCAATCACATGGATACGAGGGAAGAGGGGCTCGTAAGTTAGCAGGTAAACCCATATTGTTAGCAGTTTCGCTCGATTTCGCAGCCAATACTAAACCAGAACCGTTCGAGAAGGCTATGTGACAGCAACACGATTTGCAGAGAGTTTCCAGAGCCTCTGAACTTAGAAATGTAGTTCACCAGCTTTGGCTTTCACAAGAAAACGAGAAATGGTTTTGGCATGACTCGTCGACCTAGATGGTACGAAAGTGGTGGCCGGTGCAAACATTGACGTGAATAGATAAGGCAAGACTACGTTTTCGGAAAAGTTACATCTCTGGGATTGATGTCGGACCAAAATCTTCTCCCCAACAACCTTCAGTCGATGTTTCTACCAAAAAAAAAAAAAGAAAAAAAAAAAAGTGTAACATTCAAGTAGTGAACTACTCTCTTCACTCCGGCGCTAGTCGCTAGCGGTATACACGAGTCATGTATTTATCAAGAATCTCTTTAGCTGAATTTTCAGTTCACGTCTGACACTTGGCTAGATTTGCTAGCAGGAAGCTCTTGTTATCAGGTAATTATCTCTCAAGATGCCCGCTGCGTTTCGTCATTTGGCCAAGCCACGCGTGTCGATTTTGCAGCCATTCACATATGGCGAGGAAAGCTCAGACAAAATGTACACTTTGTGGCTTTTCGAAACAATCCAAGCCACAAGAGATCGCAAATGGCGACTCAAAACTAAATTGCCCAAATTCACCACAAAGTGCTAATTTTTTGATCTGATAACAACTAGTGGGAGCACCCAGAGCTGGCCGAACTATCCGAGCCAAGACATCCTTGACCTGACGTTTCAGTTGAGACGGATTCAGTCAAAAGACGTAATCATCTACAGATACGGAGGGAAAAAAAAAAAAAAAAAAGCTCACTAGAAGAAGCTCAGATTCATTCATTGGAGACACAGCTTCAACTCGTGCAGTGAAGGGAAAGTCGCTCAATGCGAGGAAAGCCTTCATTTGGTGGAGCTTTATTCTGACGAATAAACCTCGAGCCCCAAAAACCCGAATTTCACTCGATTTGCGTGATTTCCAAACGTCACCGTTTTTCACCAAATTCCATTGTTCGCTTCTGATTTTGTGTTCCTTTCACCCTGCTCAGCCTTCAGACGCGAAATCAGATTCGCTTGTTCGCCTCAGTCTCAGAAACGTTCTTCCGAAGGTTTCGCCAGAAGCAAAAAACGAGCCCTCCAGGAATGGCGGCTAAAAATAGCCCATCCCAGAAAAAAAAAACGGAGATTGGCCTTGGCTCGGCAGGTGCTCTCGGGGATATTTCCCGATTCGGCCGATCCCACTCCCACCCTCCTTCTCTCTGTCGAAAATCGTATCTTATAGCATTTTGCACCGCTCTCTCGCAGCAATCGGTCGCATACCTCTAGCCTGGACTATCTTGCACCACCGGCACCATTGGCCTGTATGCAGTCTGTCACCACCCATCCTAACACACCTTTTCTCAAAGCTATAAAGCAAACTTTTTCTACCTGTTACAGTTCATCCGCTAAATTTGAAATTACAATGGTATGTGTTGACTACTTGTTGAGGCGACGAGAGAAAAATTAGCAACAATTCACGTCTTTCCGAACATCTGCTCCTCAAACAAAGACTAACAACAAGGCCGAGAAATTATCCGAAGAACAGATCGCCGAGTTCAAAGAGGCCTTCTCTCTTTTCGACAAGGACAGCGATGGAAAAATCACCACCAAGGAATTGGGCACCGTCATGAGATCCTTGGGCCAGAATCCCTCCGAAAGTGAATTGACCGACATGATCAACGAGGTTGACATCAACAGTGACGGATTCATTGATTTCCCTGAGTTTTTGACCATGATGGCCAGAAAAATGAAGGACACCGACTCCGAGGCCGAGATTGCTGAGGCTTTCAAGGTTTTCGACAGAAACGGCGATGGCAAGATCAGTGCCGCCGAATTGAGACACGTTTTGACCTCCATCGGCGAAAAGTTGTCTGATGCCGATGTTGACCAGATGATCAGAGAGGCTGACACCAACAACGATGGAGAGATCGATATCCAGGAGTTCACCCAGTTGTTGGCTGCCAAATAGTGAACCTCCTATAGTTCTTCATCTTTCTCCATTCATTTCCTGTTACTACTAATGCCCTATGTATGTCAATTCCAAGATACCGCTTGAATCTGTGTGTTCTATGCTTATTCTTATGTAACTTATTTGTAGTGGTTGTTTACCTTCTCAAGCTCATAAAGCGACCAAACGACGTGCTTCGTGGGATGGTCGATGATCTGGGCAACGCCTGTCTGCTGGATGGGTCAACCGTGATGTTTGCAAGCTCTTCTTCGTCGTCACTTTGGTCAAGATCAGGGATTTCGGTAGTTCGTTTGTTTTTCCCTCCGAAATCGAGTTCATTGATGTTTCTCTGCACCAAGTACCGAAGCGAGTTGTACCAGATGTTGTGACGCTGTCTGTTCGAACAGGTGAACTTCACCGACTTGGTCTGAGAATGAACGATGATGCTCTTGTGATAGAGTCCAACGGGAATTGGATTATTGTCATCCACACTCTCCACGCCCAAAATGGCAATAGCCTTACTCTTTGCTGCATTGGGGTTCTTCAAAACTGGGTTCGAAGTGGACCAGTAGAGTGTCAAGGAGTACGGATGCACCCAGAAGTAACGCTCGTGCCTTGTGGCCGATATCGAGCTGAGCGGACCCAACTTTCTGTAGTACTTGAACAAGTATTCACCAATAAGGACCTGTGTGATCACAGGAATCATTGACTTGTCAGTGAGTGAAATGTTGCTTGCCACAGACATGCCGGTGATGGAATCCAAAATGCTGGCTCTGCTGTTGACGGTCAAATTTGAGCGAACCGATGGGGACTCGGGGATTCTGTTGAGGCCCATTGTGTCACGCCTGTTCGAAGAAGCGCCCTCAGTTTCAGGAGACCTTGAACCAAAGTCCTCGACTGGAATTAAAGATTCATGCTTGAAGCCTCTCTTTTCAGCAAGCTCTCTGAATGCTTCATCAGAAATCGACTCGACATTGCTACTGCGAAGTGCCTGATACTGTGAAGCAGGAAGAATTGCCACAGACTCTGCTTCCAAGTCGTCAGAAGGAGGCTGGGACACGTAGGAGGACTCTGGAACGCACACCATGCCAAACTTCCTAGCCGCTTGCTTCACTTGCTTGACATCGTTTTCGATCATCAGCAAACGCTTGATCTTGTGCAATTCGCTCGTCGAGATAACTGACAATCCCAAATCCTTTGCTCTCTTCAGAAGTTCTTCCTCTGTCAAAATATTGTCTTGCTTAGCTTCGAGATTAGCAAGATTTTCTTTCATGAGAGAGTATTCGCTGGTCTGCAACAAGACCATGCCATTGTCACTAGCCTCCCTTTCAAGATCGTCCCTAGATAATTTAGAATCAACCTTGCTTGATAACTCGTGGATGCGAGAATCCCTCTCTGCCAAACTCTGCTTCAATTTGGTAAGCTCGCCTGAAGCTAGCACAGACAAGCCAAGCGAAGAAGCAGCTTTACCCAAAAGATCGCGATCATTCAAGCTTTGTTTTCCTTCAAGCAATTCCTCGTACTCCTTCTTCTCGATCATCACCTTGTTCAAAGCTTCCGCACTGCGCTCCAATTCGGATTCGTCCAAAGCAAACGATTCATTTGCGTCTCTGAAATCATCTCCCTTGCCAACGGAGTATCCTTCCTCCTCCAACTGCCTAATCATAGCTTCAGATGATGGAGGTGGTGCTACCTTATCCTCGACAGCCTTTGCAACGAAATCATCGAGCTCATCTTCTTTGAACAATTTGTAGTTCTCTCCGAGAAGAATAGCTCTTGCTTCATCAACAGAGGGCACTCGTTGAGCGGCTTCCTGCAAGCTTTGGAGTTGATCCTTCGATAAAACCACCTTGTCTTCTCGTTCTGCTAGCGTTTCGATGTCGCTAGATGCCTTCTCTCTCAAATTTTGCAATTCATTAGCGCCAACAACCTCGAGTCCCAAAAGGCTAGACTTCTCAATCAAGAACTGGTGCGATGGGTTCTCCGTTGTCTGCTGCATCTGTTTCAAAGCGCCGGCGTCAATCAATTCTAAGTTTTTCTTTTGTGCCTTGACCTCGAGAGGCTCCTGAATTGTGTTCATCATTTCGTCAAACTCATCTTGAGGAAGCAACCTCAATCCCTTCTTCTCCGCATTGGCACTCAACTTCTCGAGTGAAGGCTTTGTGGCATCTATGAGAAGAGCGTCGTAGTCCTTCGATGAAATCAACATACGATCTGTGCCCTCCACTTGCTCTTCAATCGAACGGTTAGCCCGTGTCTTCAAATCTTGCAACTCGGTGTTAGGAAGAACTGAGTGGTCAAAGCCCCTGGCGGCATTCTGAATGTCATCAATTGAAGGATTCTCCTTTTTCTTGAGAGCTTCGAACTCTGCGATACCAATTGCTACCAAACCGGCTGATTCAGCTTTTTCCAGTGCAGATAAGGATGCCTCGCGTCGTAAGCTATCCAACTCTTCACGCTCAACACACGCAAGTCCGTGACTTTCCGCTTTGGTGATGACCGAGTCTTTAGAGGGATTCTGAATCAAGTTGACGTTCCGGTCGTGTTCTTCCTTCGAGAGCAACACCATTCCAGCTTCAGCGGCCATACTCTCAATCGACTTGTTTGCCTTTTCTTTTATCGAATTGAGCTCCTCGTCTCCAATTGCAGTCATACCATGAGAGCTCAATGCTTTTTTTGCTGTATCGAGCGAGGGATTCTCAGCCTTCTCCTGTAATTCCTTCAAACGGGAAGGATCAATCAAGGCCATGTTGGCCTTAGAAGCACGTGTTTCAAGACTTTCCAGAGCGCTGCTCTTGAGACTTGTGAGCTCTGCTGCTGGAAGCGCTACCATGGATAATGCAGCAGCTTTATCGAAGAGGGACATTTCATGCAGAGCCTTCAAATCGTCGTACTCAGAGCGACTCAACAAGACGAGCAGTTGTGCTGAGGCTGCTTGCTTCAAGTAGTCAGACGAAGGGTTTTGATGCTCTGACTGGAGTTCCTCGAGCGATTTGGAGAGAGACTCGCATCTTGCCTTCTGGTCCACCAAGTCATTGTGATCCTGCTCAGAGAGAAGGAACATATTTTGCTCTTTAGCCTTTTGAGCCAACGGTTGCGATGCCTTGGCTGTCAAGTCGTCAAGCTCATTCTTTGCCAAAACTGCCATGCCCAAAGTCGTAGCAGCACTCGTTATGAAATCTAGGCCTGGACTTTCAATCTTTGACTTCAAGGCGTCCAATTCAGATTCTTCGACAAGTACCCTACCAGAATCCGCGGCCTTCTGTTCGAGAGATTTGGAGTTCTCTTCGTGAATCGCTTTGGGTACCAAAACATGGTCTTGCTTGGAAGCAGCTTCTTCGATCTGAGCGAGGGAAGGCATGTCAATCTTCTGCACCATTTCTTGGTACTGAGACTGAGGAATGGCAACGAGGTTTGCTTCCTCAATCATCTTATCAAGTGGTCTATTGAGACTCTCGTATGTCGAGTCAGAAACAACTGTGTGACCCTTGAGGTTCGGCAATGCTTTGATGTGTTCCAATGGTGGGTTCTTGAGAAGCTCATGGTCCTCTGTACTCAAGCCTATCAAGCCAGCCTGCTCGAGTTTCTTATTCAAAGGCGTTGTGAAGTCTTCATATTGCAGGTCAGTAACCAAGCGATGATTTTGCAATCCTGCCTTTTCATCGAGATATTCAACAGAAGGCGACTCAAACAGTTTCAACAACTTGTCATACTCCTCAGAACTGACCAACGCAAGTCCCATGTGAGATGCGTGCTCTTTGAGGGTATCCCTACTTGGCTTGTTGGCCTTCTCAAACAATGCATTATACTCATTTTTGCTCAGAACATGATAGCCTTCCTCTTCAGCGAGCGTCTTCAAGCCCTTGTTTTTGAGATCTTGAAGCTTGTGGTAATCATCCTCGACAACGAGTTGATGGCCATTATTGCTTGCGTGCGATGAAATTTCCTCAAGCAGAGGCTCATTAATCTGTCTTTGCATGCCAACTAAATCTGATTCTGGCATAACGACATGACCATGGTTGCGTGCTTTCTCAGTCAAATGGTCGAGAGATGGTTCAGACGCGTTGAGTCTCAAAGCTTCTAAGTCCTTGACTGGAACAATCTCATGATCGAAAGCCTTCGATTTACCCTTAAGGTAGTCTAATGATGGATGGTCTAAACTTTCCATCTGTCTTTCATATTCTTCAGCGGACATCATTTTGAGACCCAAGCTTTGAGCTTTCTGGAGTAGGTATTCAGTTCCTGGCAGTTCCAACTTGGACTGCAATTCACTCAACTCCTCTTTCAGGATTACGCTCATACCCTGAGAGCGGGCCTTTTCACGAAGATATTCAGTGCTTGGCAGTTCCAAGGTAGCGTTCAACTTATTCAACTCGTCTTCTCGGATTATAGTCAAACCCTGAGAGCGGGCCTTCTCACGAAGATATTCTGTCTTTGGCAGCTCTAACTTAGTCTGCAAGTCATTCAACTCATTCTCTAAAATTAAAGCCAAGCCCTGAGCATTAGCCTTTTCACGAAGATAATCTGTTTCTGGCAGCTTCAACTGCGTGTGCAACTTATTCAATTCCTCCTCCAGGATCAAGGTCAAGCCCTGAGAACGAGCCTTTTCACGAAGGAATTCTGTGGAAGGCTTCTCCACCGTGTCAGTTAAAATCTCGAGTTTGTCCTTTTTCACAAGACAAAGCCCAAGAACCTCAGCCTTGCTTGAAAGGTGTGCTTCGGTCGGGGAGGTTGAAATTTCCTTGAGGTGATAGTATTCTTCATCAGGAACGAATTTGTGCCCTTGAGTCTCAGCATGTTTCGAAAGGAATTCAAGACTTGGATCTTCGTCAATTGTTTGTAAACGACTGATCTCTTCTGCGTCAATCAATGACTTGCCATGACGACTGGCATGGCTTTCCAAAAAGTCAATCAGAGGTGCTTTGCTAATCGATTCCAACTTATTGAACTCTTCGTATGTAACAAGTTTCATGTTTTGAAGTTTCTCTTTATCTTCAAGATGCTTCTCAAACTCTTGACTTGGAACAGGAACGAACCCTTGCTTCGAAATGTTGTCTTTCAAGAAGTCAATATTAGGCGACTCGATCTGGTGCTTGAGTCCTGTTAACTCCTCCTTTGTCACTAGTTCCATTTGCAAGCGCAGGGCCTGCTTTCTAACATGCTCCTCGTCTGGTTTTGTCGCAAGATTAATCATCCGTTTGAAGTCTTGCTTTTTAATCACGGAATAGTCAAGAGCTGCTGCAGATGCCTTGATAAAATCGATCTCCGGATTCTGCACCTTTGCTTGGAGTCCCTCGTACGTTGTGGTGGGGACTACGCTGTAATTGTGATGGGATGCAAGTTCGGTAATGCGTGTGATGTCTGGCTCATTTGCCAACTTTGAGAGCTCTTCGTGCTCGGAGTTCGAAAGCAAGACCATTTTATGACCTTCAGCAAGCTCTCTCAAGCGATCGACTTTTGGAGCCTTAAGATCCTCTAATTCTGAGGTAGACAAAAGGGACTGATTATGACCCTTGGCAAGCTCCCTCAAGCGATCAATATTTGGGGATTCGAGCTCTTCCAACTTCGCAGTAGCCAAAAGGGAATAGTTATGACCCTTTGCAAGCTCTTTCAAACGATCAATCTTTGGAGCTTTGAGCTGTTCTAACTCTGAATTCGACAAAACCGTATGGTCATGACCGGTTGCAAGCTCCCTCAAGCGCTCAATATTTGGAGTCTTGAGGTCTTCGATTTCCGATGCAGACAAAAGGGAGTAATCATGACCTTGTGCAAGCTCTCTCAAGCGCTCAACCTTTGGAGCTCTGAGATCTGCGACCTCTGTGGAAGACAAAAGAGAGTGGTCATTTTCCGAGGCAAGTCTGTGAAGGTGATCCATTGGTGGAGAGTTCGCAAAAACTTCAAGAGTATTGAGGTCTGCCTCCAACACGAACTTGCCATTGTGAGCTTGAGCAAAAGACTTGATTTCATCCAAAGATGGCTCATTTGCCCGTCTTGTCAAATCTTCAAAAGTAGTTTCTTCCACGAGAACGTTTCCATGTTCACCTGCTGCTCTTCTCAAATGCTCCAAATCAGGCTTGTGTGCCAAAGCATTCAACTCGTCATACTCCTGCTTCTCGATTACCACATGCTCGTGTTTCTTAGCCAGCTGCTTGATCGAAGCAATGTCGGGGTTGTCCAATTTCAGTTTCATCTCGTCAAGCTCAGCAAAAGCAAGAGTCGCCATCCCAAGAGCAGATGCCTTGCTAGATATCTTAGCAGCAGATGGGTTTTTGGCCTCCTCTCGGAGTTCCTCATAATCATTTTTGGCTATAATGACATGGCCCTGATCTGAAGCGCGAGACTTCAAGAAGTCAAGATCTGGCTTCTCCATCAATTGAGCAAACATAGCTGCCTTCTCCTTGTCGATGAGCTCCTTGTTCAACTTATTCGCTTTTTCGGCGAGATATTCAATTCCTGGGTTTTGGTAATCCTGCTGCGAAATGATTTCGAGACCAAGAACACCTGCCTTGGCCTTCAAATGAGCAATATCTGGATTCTCTGCTTGTTTCCTCAAAGTATCAAGCTCTGAAATCTCGATCAACTCTAGCTTGTGGTTCTTCGCAAACGCTTTAGTTTCATCGTATGATGGATTCTCAGAGATTCTTCTGAGCTCTGCAATATCGTTGTTCCCGATGAGAGTAAGACCAAGGCGGTTCGCATGCGATGTGAGATATTCTTTGCTAGGGTCTAACGCAGATTTTTTAAGTGCTTCGAATTCGTCACTAGGTGTCAAGGTGTGCTCCAAAGCGATGGCCCTTGCTTTCATGACCTCCAAGTTTGGTCTTTCAGCTGCTTCCTTGAGCGACTGATAGTCCTCTTCTGGCAAAATCTTCTGCTTCAAGCGAGTGGCATGGCTCTCCACTGTCTCGAAGTCGGGCTCTGCGATGGAGCGTTTCATTACTTCCAACTTCTCCTGCTCGATAACTTCGTGTGATTGAAGAGCAGCATGCTTGCGAATGAACTCTAGCTCTGGCTCAGTCTCGATCTTCCTGAGCCTATCTAGGTCTGACAGCTCTATAAGCAGATAATCGAGCTCCAAAGCTCTGTCTTTGATCTTTTGCAACGATGGATTCTGAGATTCTTCCAACAAGGTCTCGTGTTCGTTGCGCTTAAGCAATATGTGATCCAACTTAGAAGCATGGTCGCTGAGGTGTTCGATGGTAGGAGCTTCGAATGCCAGTCTAAGCTTCTCGACCTCAGCAGTTGGGAGAATGCGGTGGTCCATTCTTTGAGCGTGTTGTTCCAATTCATCCAACCTTGGATTCTCCGCTTTTGCTTTCAAGACGCTGAGTTCCTCTTGGGAAACCAATTCGAAGTTGTGGGTCTTTGCATGAGTTCGTATAAGCTCAACTTCAGGGCTTTGTGCGTCGTTCTTGAGCTTCTCGAGTTCGTCTGTAGAGACTAAGCTCTTTCCAATGGATTGGGACTGCTTCTCGAGCACTTCCAACAGAGGATGCTCAGCAGAGAGTTGTAAGTCTTCTAGCTCCTTCTGAGTTACGATGACGGATTCATGCTTCTTTGCATGAGCTATGAGGCTCTCAAGCGAAGGGTTGTTCACCTTATCTCTCAATTCCAGAAGCTCCTTCTCGTCAACGACAACTGCTCCATAAACCTTGGCCTTATCTCTAACTTCATCAATAGTAGGCTTTTCTGCCGCTCTTCTCAAGGACGCAAGTTCAGCGGTGTTAATCGCAACGGCACCAAGAGCTGGAAGAAGCGAGCTCATGTGTTCAAGAGGAGGATTGGTTGCCAACTTCCTAATCTTATCAAGCTCTGAAGTTTTGATAACAGAATGGCCTGTGGCACCAGCCTTCGAAGAAAGGAACTCGAAGTCTGGAGCGGCTTCAAGTTTGCGCAAGCTCTCCAACTCTGATCCCTTCAAAACCAGGTATCCCAGAGCCGATGCTTTTTGGCGGATGAAGTCGAGGGAAGGTTCGTGGTAAGCTTTGTAGAGATTGGCATATTCTTCTTTCTCCATAGTCACAAGATTCAAACGCTCCGCGTGATTCTGGATCTGGGCAAGCGATGGATTGTGAGCTTTTTGAAGGAGGCCCTTGAAGGTTTCGTCGTCTATAACTTTGTGGCCAGTGGCTTTCTCCTTGATGAAGTCAATCGTTGGAGACTCGATTTGGCGCTCCAAGGCCTTCAAGTCCTCCGTGGGTATAAGGGTATGATTTTTGGTGCTAGCCCTTTCCTTGAGCTGCTCCAAGGATGGCTTAGCAGCTGATTCTCTGAGGGCTTCAATCTCACTGTCGGGCAAGACTGTATGGCCATGGCTTTTGGCGTGTTGCACAATGTCAGCAATAGCAGGTTCGTGAGCCTTTTTGTTGAGCTTAGAGAACTCATCGGGAGTAAGTAAATGACGGTTGAAAGAATCAGCTTTTGCTGCCCAATCTGCAAGAGATGGGTTGCGAAGAGCCTCTAGCTCATCATTTCTCAAGACATGAAGACCATTCTTGGTGCCTTGTTCGATTATTTGCTCGACGGAAGGATCATCGGCCCGTTTCACGAGATTGTCGTATAGTTCCGTAGATGTAAGAATGAGGCCAAGCTCATTTGCCTTTTCAGTGAGGTACGTCTTGCTTGGCTTTGTGAAGTCCAGCTCGATCGATTTGAGGCGCTTGAAATCTTCCGTAGTAATAGGGTGCAATTGTGCCTCCTTACACTTGGCCCGCAAGTAGGACTCGGACGGATGCGCTATGAGCTCTTCGTTCTTCTGCAAAATCTCGAGGTACTCGGGCTCAATCACCAGGAGGCCGTTTCGCTCAATCTTGGAGGTGAGGTATTCGACACTTGGGTCCATGAAAGAGGCTGCTTTTTTCAGAAGGCTGTCGAACTCCTCTGAGGGTATCGTGACAAGGCCTCTCTCGTTGAGCTTCGAGCGCATTGTGTTCTCGTCAACAAGATCGTCGAACTCACGCTTGGTGAGACAGACGAAGCCCCTAACCTCAGTTGCGCTCTTGAGCCTGTCCTCAGAAATGTCATTAACGTCGTTATATTGTAGTTTGGTGTAATCGTCTTGAGGCACGAGTATCAAGTGGTGCTCTCTTGCGTATTCCTGGACCTGCTCGTCCGAGATCTTGCCAGAAACATTGGACAACTCGGAGCGGAGCTCCCGCCTCACGTGTGCAGAGCTCTCAGTCTCCGAATCTGAGCTTTCAGAGTCAACAAGAGCTGGAATGTTCTTCAGCGAAGCCTTCTTAGGACTGTCCAGCTCGAAGCCGGGGAAGCGACCTACAGGCTTAGAAGGCGTGGTGGACAATTCCTCTCCGATGTAGTCCTCCCACTTTTCGTCCTGTGGCCAGCTTTCGTCTGCAGCTCCGTCCAAAACGACAAACTTCGAGTTCCTTTTAGCTGGGGAGTATGACGTTGACGATCTGGACGAAGGAGGATGGAACATCTCCTTCAGTTTGAGCTTTTTGGCGCTGCGTGGGGTATCCTTAGTACGTGGGCTCTGGGTCTCGAACTTCAATTTGAGCAAGGCAGAACGGAGCTTGGCCACCATTCTGTAGGAGTGGTCGAGGTTGGCCTTGAGCGTCTCCACACGGAGCTCGGTGCTGGAAGAGTCAGAAACCGCCGCCATGGGGATTCTCTTTGACTCTGAAAGGATGTCGTCAAGGTCCACTGGCAGCAGCTCGTCAATTGAGGTGGTATCAAAGAAACTGCTCACAGGAGCAGGAGTGGCCGGTTCTAGTTTTGGCAATACAGATGCTGAGGCGGATAGTTTGGCGTGAAGAGCGTCGTTCTCATCGTTAAGCAGCGTTATTCGGGACGTGAGTGCCGCCACCTCCTTCTTGTAGCTGTCCTTCAGCTGGTGGAAATCGGTGTCGAGGGTATTATGCTGGAGACGAAGCTCGTCGTACTCTTTCTGAATAGATGCAATGCGAAGGGTAGACTCGTTGGTGGACTTGGCTAGTTTGTCGTTGGCAGCACGAAGCTGGTCGATTTCCTCCTCCAAAGCGGAGTTTTTCGCCTCAAGCTCCCAGTTCTTGTCCTTCAATTGCTCCTCGTTGCTTGCTGCAAACGAGCGTGAGTTCGTCAAGGAAACGACCTGGTTCTGGTACTTGTTGAGCTCTTCTGCGGCGCTCTTCAACTTTGCCTTGTATTTGCTGTTCTCAGCTGTCAATCTGCGGCACTCCGTGAGGAGGTTTTCACTCAACCCCACTACGAAATTCATATCATGGCCCTTCGATTCCGGCCCGAGACGAGGAGCCGGCTGCGGAACAAGCGTGTTTTGCCTGTTTGAGTTGCTCAACTTGCCCAATTGGGAAGAAGAGGTTTTCTGTTTCAATTTGGGCACATTGGAGCTGCTTCCAAGCGGTGTAGATGGCTGTCTTGCACCCTGGGTTGGATCTGGCAGGGGAAGCGGATTTTGGTTTTTTTCCTTGCTGCTTCCAAAAAGCTTCTTCTGAATATCAGAAAGCTGGCCCCTGATGTCCTCCTTGTGTGGGTGTGACATGGTATTTTTGGGGTTTTTTCCTGGTGAAGCAAGTAGCAGATCTGTTGCAAATATCGATCCACTGCTCTGTGAGGTAAACACACTGCACCTAAGCCCATCTAGATGTCGGACACCATTGCTACAAGGTGATCCCCGACCACCATAAGAAAAGAAAAAAGAAATTGCAGATTGAAAGTATTGCCTTATTATTATGTTTCTTATAAATATGTATCAGGTCTATGCGAAATGCTGTTCTGTGGTGGCTATCTGCCTTCGTCTAGTTCCTCTAGGACTGTCTCTGGTTAGGAAGCTCGGCTACATTTCCAGCTGCTGCCTCTTCCTGTCTCACCTCCTGCAACACTTCCTCCTTCATCTGCTTTCTGGCAGCCATGGCTCTTCCTCCCATAGTCTTGCCAAACTTCTTGAATGTCAACAACAACGCCACGGTTGCAAATGCGTCCCAGGCAATGAGAATACCGTAGTTTCTGCCCATGGCGCCCTTGTAGGTGTCGAAGAAGATCACCTTGGTGATCTCATAAGAAGCGTGAATGGGCAAGCCGTAGCCGTAGCGGTAGAATTTGGGCAAAACGGCCATGGGCGTGAACGTGGACGAAATGTTCACAATGACCCAGAAGAGCATCCAGAAGCCGAGAAGCGGTGGGTAGAACATGATGCACCACATGGCCATCACCTCGTTCATGGCTCCCACGGCCCACATCGTGAGGAAGGTGGTCATCCAGTACACTAAAAATCCAGAGCGTCCAAAGGCCACGGTGAAGTCGACCTGGAAGGCCAAGGTGACCAAGGAGTAGAACAAACTGAGAACGAAGAAACTAAACACCGATGCAAGCCCTCTGTAGGCCACAAGATGGAGCGGTTTGAGCCCGAGCTTGGCCACCAGCTGATGGATCTCATTGAAGAAGTTGAACGCAAAGAACGTGAGAATGATGACGTAAATGAGACCAACCTGCGAGGGAGCAAACAAAACAGGGTCGTTCCAGGGCCTTCCGTCGTGGAAGTAGAACTGGAGGGGCGTGGTGGCGACCTCCAATGAATTCTGGCTGGAGAACACGCTCGAAAGGTCCTCGTTCTGCATCAACGAAGCGACAACAGTGTTGGTTTGCGCTCCCATCATTACAGAGATGCTTCTCACATTGGGAGTGACGTACGAGCCCATTCCCAAGATGTCACGGCCCGTTTCGTAGTACACTCTGATGGACTCAGCACTGACATTGTAGGAAGTGTCGCCCAGCAAAATGGCGTTTTTGAGGTCGTAGGAGGCGTTGGCACGAACGTAGATGCCCGCCCAGTACCTCTCGTGGTGGATCTGGCGCTGAACTTCTTCGTAGATGGTGTTCCCGTGTCTGTCTGCGGTTTCCTGGAACTCTGTGTTGTTCTGGATGAGCCAGTTGCCGAGTGATTTCGCTGTCAGCGTCTCCAAAACCTCCTTCAAGACATTGCCAATGGCAGGCTCTGTGCCGTTCACTGTCTCTGTGTCCTCGATCACAACCAACATCCTGATACGGTCGTACCTGGTGTTACGCTTGTAGCCCGTGCCCCAGTAAATGGAAAAGATGCCTAGCACGAAGAAGCCCATGATGGCGTACACCATGAGGTATTTGAGGGCAAGGCCCTTGCGCTCTTTGTCTAGACGCTGGTTGAAAAACGACAATTGCGTTTGCACTCGTTGTAGCATGGTGGGCGTGCGTTCCAATTCGTTTTCTTCTGGTTCTGGCTGGAAGGGCTCTACAACACCTTCCTGGGATTGTGCCGAGGATGTCGTGGACGACTCCAACGGATCTTTGCGTTCGGCCTTGGTTGCTTCTGACATGGTGAAGAAGTTTATCTTTCGCACTATCAATGGTGGAACTTATCTGTAAGCGGCAGCAATCAGAAAGGAATCAGAGAGATTGCTTTTGATGGATTTTTGAAGATTTCTATGAATCACTTTTAAGCCTCTTGATGTCAAAGAAGACTGTTATTTGACAGGACAGGAAGGTGCTTCGTACTTATATATTTGACGGCATCTCGCATAATCCGCTCTGCTTACTACAGTGCCAGAGCCGCGGAGAAACTGCCGTTTTGGGACGGGGATTGCAAACGGAGAAATCGGGTTGCGAGAAGGAAAAAAACATGAAGCGGCCCGCAGAAGCCTCCGAACAATGGAACTTGCGGCTGAATATCCGAATCATAATAAGCAGGCGGTCCGAGATTAATTCCTGGCTCCCGAAAGGCGTAAAGCTTTCAAACGGCTATTTAAGCGAAAAATAGAAATTTTGGTCTCTCGAATCGAGAATATTTTCTCCGGGCCTGCATTCTTCCATTAGTGTCCATACATACTGTTGATGCCCAGGGTGTTCAATCCAGCAAGTAAAGAGTCAGATTAAGGTAACAGAAAAAAGAAAAATTACAAGATTCTGACTTCAATGATGATCCAATGTCTTCTACGGAGTTTTGATGTCAGACTGAACGTGCTGAGCGGCTTCCGAAAAAAAGCCCGGGCGGCTCCGTCTCACAATGTATATACAACCGGCTCGCCGATATAACCGCATCGTATTGCCAAAACCAAGTCACAGAGGTTGCAAAATTGCTTTGTCACCGTAGTCAACAACTTCCAGATAGACTATTGTCTTTGCTTAGTCTGCACCATCACAATGTGTAGGAGGCCATTGTTGGTTGCTAGCTTGGTGATGACCTTCGGAAGACTAAAGTTTATGTGAACAATGAAGTGGCTGCTCCTGAAGATCCGTTCGGAACGGGGTCCCTCGAGCCCGTGCTGGAATTATGGTTACAAATCGTCTTCAAATGAAGTTGAATGAAGCCTGTGGAAAGAGCTGTTTGTAATCAAGAGGTGAGCTCAAAAAAGGCTCGCTGTGTCCCAGCAACCGGCTGTAGCTTTTGAGTAGTTTGACCGAAATCCGGGGTGAGGCACCCCAGACTGATAAGCTTTTGAAGTGAGCAAGTGTCCCCGGATGCAACTCCGTCATGCACTTACAGTTTTGTGTTGCTCGTTAGAATAAGGGTCCCTTCGAAGAACGCACGAAAGCCAAGACACTGGCTTGCCACCTCTGTAACCTAAAGTATATGCATTAGAAGTACGATGTCAGAATATGAATTAAAGACTAGTAGAGGTTGTGAAGTTTGACCGAAAGATAAGTACGAAGGTAATGAAGTTACCTGAGGCCTTTGTCCCATATCTTATCGAGCTCTCAAGTTAAAGAAAGACCTGCCCTCGGTTCTGCTTATGTCTATACGAAAATAAACACTCAAACACCTCTAATCTTTCGATACCTCAGATCTCTATTTGGCAACGTTGAACTCCATGAAATTCTTTGTCTTGACTGATCTGGAAGCGAGATTTCACACTTGAAAGACAACGATAAGCCACGTATTTAGATCATTGTGGTACTGGCACAGCTCTTTTTTGAAGGTTCTTTTCTGAAGTATAGGTTAATGAATCCAGCTTTGGATGGCACTAATTCGTATAGTAAAAGTTCGGAAGATTATTCAAATCACTCATCCCTCAATCGAATCGAGATTTAACTTTTGTCTCTTTCCCTTTCTCCGTGCCTCCGTGAAAGTGTTTCTAGGAGCTTCATGAACCCTGCTGAGTCAGCGCTTAGTCAGCGCGCAGCACTATGAATCACCTTATGATTCACCGTGCACTACATAACCTCGACTTCTTCCCCCATTTCAACCAGATTCACTTAAAATGCCCCAATTCAAGCAAATTGACGTCTTTCTGAGCGATAAATACCACGGCAATCCAGTTGCAGTGTTTTTCGATGCCGATGATTTGTCCACAGAACAAATGGCTCAAATGGCATACTGGACCAACCTCTCGGAGGCTACCTTCGTTTTGAAGCCCACACACAAGGACGCCAGCTACAAAGTACGTATTTTTGCTCTCAACCACGAATTGCCCTTTGCTGGCCATCCCACGATTGGCACGTGCCATGCTCTCCTCGAAGCTGGGTTGATCAAACCGCAAAATGGAAAGGTTTATCAGGAGTGTGAAGCTGGGCTAGTCGAGCTCACAGTAGACGGAAGCGGTGTGATTTCGTTCCAGCTTCCACGGAAAGTGCAATTGCCTATTCCGGGCGAGCTTTCCGCCTTGACGCCGCTTGTATTTGGCGAAAAGGTGCAAAACGTCAGTCAAGCTCTTCTTTTCGACGTGGGACCCAAATGGCTCACAATTAGAGCTGAAAGCGCTGATACTGTGTTGCTGCTTGAGCCTAAGTTTCAAGAATTGGGTGAGCTTTCAAAAAAATGGGGAATTACCGGAGTCCAGGTGATAGGACCTCACAAGACCGAGGGAACCTACGAATTGAGGACTTTCTGCCCTGCTGTGGGTGCAAACGAAGATCCCGTTTGCGGATCCGGGTCAGCTGCCGCTGGCGCATTTTTGGCAGCCATTGGCGAGTCGAAGGGTGTGATAAATATCATTCAGGGCACCTGTGTGAGGCGTGCTGGTCGGGTCAGAGTCACTACTGGTGAACAAATTACTGTTGGAGGCCCCTCCGTCACAACAATAGAAGGAAAGTGGTAAAAAGGAAGCCTGTGGATACTGAGATCCTTTATGAGGAATTGACTTGGAAAAGGTATGAAATTATGAATATGGTGATGCGCTCCAATGTAGCTTTGGACAATAAAGAGGTGGAGACTACCATTCTGGTGAAATGACATCGAGTGTCCGGTTGCGCTTTTGCCATTTCTGTAGCGATGTAGTTTATTTTTACGCTCATCGGAATATGTGCAGAAAAAAAAAAAAGAACTTGAAATTAAAGTAATCTGAAGGTTTGGGCAGACTTCGCCCGATATGGAGAGGTATCTACACATTCGCGCTGGATATCACAGCCAGGTTAGCCAAGTTACTACTTCAACTCCACCACCACAATGTCGCACAAGGACGTTTTCGCTTCAGGGGCGGAATTCCACGACATTCTGGCTCTTAGGCAGCGAACACACAACTCGAATCCCAATGCCATTGCGAGCAATGAAGACCTCGATGCCATCATAAAGCAGACCTCCACGCTATCCATAGATGAGGACAAGTCTCGAACGAAATGGACCAAGGAGTCGCTTTTTGTTTACGTAATCAGCCCCGTGGTGCTTACAGCGGTCTCTGCCTACTTCAGGCTCTACGGAATTGGCGACTTGAAGAAAGTTGTATGGGACGAGGCGCATTTTGGAAAATTTGGCTCCTACTACTTGAAGAACGAGTTCTACTTCGATGTGCACCCTCCCCTCGGGAAGCTTCTTGTGGGGCTCTCAGGCTGGCTCGTTGGGTACGATGGCTCGTACGAATTCAAGAGTGGCACGCTGTTTCCTGAGGAGTTCAATATCATCGGAATGAGGTACTTTAACTGCGTGTTTGGCATTCTTTGCACGCCCTTTGCGTACTTCACGGCCCTAGCCTTGGGCTTCTCGCTCTACACGACGTGGTTCATTTCCCTCCTGGTGGTCTTCGAGATGCTTTCGCTCGCGTTGTCCAAGTTTATCCTCTTGGACTCGATGCTTCTATTTTTCACCGTGACCACGTTCTTCGGTCTCGCCAAGTTCCACCAATTGAGCTACAAGAATAGGCTTCACAGTGTTCCAGGCTTGCTTTGGTTGGCGTTCACGGGCGTGTCAATCGGCTGTGTGTGCTCAGTGAAGTGGGTGGGCCTTTTCATTACGTTGCTCGTTGGTTTCTATACGATCTACGACTTGCTCGTGCGCTTTTATGAGGTCTTGGAGCCCACGTTCCGTGCTAACAAACGAACCTCGTGGTTCACCTACTTGAAGCACTGGATCGTGAGAATCGCTACTCTCATCGTGATCCCGGCCGCAATTTACATATTGGCTTTCCAGATCCACTTCAAGGTGTTGAGCAAGTCTGGCCCAGGCGATGGCTCGATTTCAACGTTGCTCCAAGCACAACTAGAGGGAAACACATTAAAGAACGGACCTCGTTCTGTGGCATACGGATCCTTGGTCACGCTTCGTTCTCAAGGTCTCCTGCCCAATTTGCTTCACTCACATGCCCACTCGTACCCTGAAGGATCACGCCAGCAGCAGATCACTACCTACGGGTTCAAAGACAGTAATAACGAGTTCTTGATCGAGTTCAGTGTGGACGATGCGAGAAAGGGGAAATTTGCAACGCTCGAATACGACGAAGAAAAACCAGACCTTATTCTTGACTACAAAACCCTTGTAAAAGATGGTGACACGGTCAGATTGATGCACAAAGACCGTGGATGCTTCTTGCACTCTCACTCCATTCCAGCGCCAGTGCTGAAAAGACACTACGAGACTTCCTGTTATGGAAATATCGACATCAACGACCTGAAAGACGACTGGGTCATCGAGGTGCAAACACAGGACAGATCGCCCTCTCCTTCGTTCCAGAACGAAAACGATCTGGAGATTCATCCTATCTCAACAAACTTCAGGCTCAGACACAAAGTTCTCGGGTGCTACTTGGCAACGACTGGCTACTCGTATCCAGCGTGGGGCTTCCAACAAGGTGAAGTCACATGCAAGAACGTCTTTCTCAAGAACGACAAGAGTGCCTGGTGGAACATTGAGGATCACGTCAACGATCAACTCGAGACGCCAAAAGAGCAATATGTGGCTCCTAAACCAAAATTTTGGAAGGAGTTCATTTTGTTGAATTACGGCATGATGGCCTCGAACAACGCCTTGATTCCTGATCCTGACCATTTCGATCATCTAGCATCGGAATGGTGGGAATGGCCTATTTTGCGAACCGGGTTGAGAATGAGCGGTTGGTGGACTGATGACGCCAAGTACTTCTTGATGGGCAATCCGTTCGTCACGTACGTAGGCACCCTCAGTGTTGCATTGAGCATTTTCTTCATCATTGGAACTCTATTTGCCTGGCAAAGGCAGGCCATCGATTTGAGCGTCGGAAGCAGAGGATGGTACCTTTTCGTGGGACAAGCTATCCTTCCGCTTGCAGGATACCTTTTGCATTATGTCCCATTTGTCCTCATGGGCAGAGTCACATATCTACATCACTATGTGCCTGCTTCATACTTTGCCATCTTTATCTCTGGCTATATCCTTGAGACTGCCGTGGCTCGGAGATCAACAAAGTACCTGAAGATTGTTATATACGGTCTCTTCTACGTTGGTGTGGTGGGCGTGTTTTGGAAGTACCGTCATTTCGCTTTGGGAATGAAGGGACCCAGCCCGACCTTCTTACACCTCAGGCTTCTCAAGTCGTGGCGCCTTTGAGTCTACAATATCATAATTGTCATTGGACTGGTGTAGTGTAGCTTCCTTCTCAATGATTGTGTCCACCAACCCTAGAAGGAGAAGTCTGAACGCTTGAAAATTAAGCCAGTGACAGGCTACGTTTCCTGCGTAGCTTCGAGCTTCCTCTTCTTCTGTCTCTTTCAAAGCGCATTTCGAATTTCAGGTTCATCAATCAGGTATTCTTGATCGCTGTTCGGCAAAAACGGCGAATCTTCCCAGATCATTAGATCTGACCTGCAAATCTTCAAGTCTGTAGCATTCTAAAACAACGCCAGGAAGCATTCGGCCCGCTTGAGGGGATCTCCGGGGTTTCTTTGATTTCTGGATCAAATCTGCTTGCACAAGAAAATGTGAGATCCCATCACTTCCCGCAAACCTCAATTATGAGACTCAAAATTAGCTCATTCTAGTCCTGCCTGTCACCTCCAACTTCCTATTAGTCCAAAAGTAGCAAAATTTGGCTAGTTTTCGAGCTGACAATTTTTTCTTTCCCTTCTCCTCATACTTCTGCCCAACCACCCCAACCACAACAGAAGCGCAAGTGGTTTAGTGGTAAAATCCAACGTTGCCATCGTTGGGCCCCCGGTTCGATTCCGGGCTTGCGCATTCTTTTTTGTTTCGTTTCTGCCTTGCCTGACGTTTCGGAATCGGAGATCTCCAGATTCCACAACGGCGACGTCAGCGGGTATGTGGTTCCCTTACAGCCACATTAAGCCGATTCATCGGTGACAAGCCAGGTGAGACATGCAGTGGGATCCCACACACAAAACCCCAAAATCGACTATTTCCTTTTTAGGAGGAGCTACATCTAGCGCTCCAATGGCCAAACAGGAGTCAATCCTAAAAAATCAGAAAATTTAGGAAATCATCAGTGGTGAAGTCTCGGGGAGGTGGTAGGCGTCCTGCACAGCTACAACATCAAGTCCGTTTCTTCGCACGAAGAAAAACCACCATCTAAAGTGCAGTGCTAACAGAAGAGACCGTTCCAGCAAACCACAACACAAGATTGGCCGGTTTTAAATCAAAAGACCTTCATTTTAATATCACCAAGCCGTTGAACCAAAAACCGCAATTTTCTTTCGCTCCTTCCACAACCTCCCACAACTCCCACACCAACTCCCACCATGGAGTACAACAACGCCTACTTGGACGACCAGGACTTGTCTCACTTGAACCAGGCCCAGGGACACAACGGGGTTGAGCCCCAGCCGTACAACGGCCAGCCGGTTCCGCCAGGCACAGAAAGACCGCCTCCGCAGCTGACTCTGCACCCGGTGGTGGATGAAGAAGAACTTTTGGCAGCCCAGGCGGCTGCTGATGCTGCTGTGGCTCAACAGCTGGCGCAACTGCAGCCTGGAGGCGTTTTTGCCAACGTCGGGCAGGGCTTGACGGGCAAAAACCGGGACATGTTGATGCAATACTGGCAGGAGACGATCGACTCGATTGAGAACGACGATCACGACTTCAAGAACCACCAGTTGCCCTTGGCAAGAATTAAGAAGGTGATGAAAACGGACGAGGAGGTGAAGATGATCAGTGCCGAGGCCCCCATCTTGTTTGCCAAGGGGTGTGATGTTTTCATCACCGAGTTGACCATGAGAGC
The DNA here is from genome assembly GCA_030582895.1 of Candidozyma ruelliae. Classification (NCBI taxonomy): domain Eukaryota; kingdom Fungi; phylum Ascomycota; class Pichiomycetes; order Serinales; family Metschnikowiaceae; genus Candidozyma; species Candidozyma ruelliae. The sequence goes on from JAJMHE010000004.1 coordinate 664,047, forward strand.
GTGGATCCACGCGGAAGAGAACAAGCGCAGAACGCTCCAGAAGTCGGACATTGCCGCAGCGTTGACCAAAAGCGACATGTTTGACTTCCTCATTGACGTAGTGCCCCGTGAGGAAGAGAAGCCTAAGAAAGCTTTCTCTGGGCTCTCTCGCTCAGGCAGCTACGTCACCTCGACTTCCCAGCCACAGATGCACCTTCAGCAGCCTGGAATGCACGTGCCACAAGTCAGAGGTCCTTCTAATGCCCAGGCGCCTCCACAGGTCGGAGCAGCGCTGCCTGGAACGCAGGGCCTGCCTTTGCAGAACGTTCCTCACTTATCGCAGAACAGACTACCCCAGAACCTCCCACCACGTACAGATGGTAACAAAACGCAGCCTGTGCCGCCTTTGGACGATATGGGGGGTCCAAGGAACGATGCTGTGAAGCAGGAGGAGAGCGAAGAGGGAGGAAGTTACAATTTTGACAACTACCAGCCCTACGAGAGCAATTACTGATTCCGAAAGACTGCGAGAGCAGTTTTGAGGAATTCTGAGGTGGCTAAATGCGAGGAAGTTTCTGGTTGCGAGGCAGACAAGGAACCGCTGAATTCGAGCAATTGCAGCATCGACGATGCTGGGCCGCCTCTGAAAAATGGCTGTGCAAGCAGACCCTGTATGAGTATTTCATGTATTTTAGTCTTGACGAGGTGTAGTGAGTTCAATTTAGGAATTGGTCTGAGTTCCGTTCCATCTCTTCGCAGTAGTCGAGGGTCACTAATTGATCCTTTTAAAAGCACTAGTAAACGTGCCCAAGACGAACTCCCATGTTCTTCAGTCTGTCCTCAATTGAATGTCTGCAAGCGCTCAATTTGTTTCTAAGTAGCGCAATTGGCAAACTCCTTCAACCTCTCCATGCCTGATTTCTCGGGGAACTGCCGAAATCACCTTTCTCCATGAACCATCACCTTCTTTGGTCTTGCGTATAACTTGGCACCCAGGATAGGCGTTGTGTCCGATCGTCAAAAACCATGCTTTTTCTCGGTCGTGGGGCTTGAAATTCCTGTTTCGAGGACTTTTTGATCCCGTCTTTGTAAAACCTACGTCCTCTTTTTTATTTCACATGAACCTGATTTTTGCAACCTCTCTGGCTGCCAGGAGTTTTGCACCCCTCATCATACTCACTGCAAATGCTGCAAATGTGCGCCAGCCTCCGCAACCAAATATAAGTAAAAAAAGTCGAAAATAAATAAATAAAAAGAATACTCCCTCTTCACATGTCAATCCACAATGCCCAAAGCTTGTCCTTAAACTCTTATAATTAACGACTATATGCAAGGAGATCGGATCTTGTCGGAAGGGCTCAATGGAAAATAGAGGCTTTCCGAGCAAACCTGGGGCACTAAGTGCACTCTAGGCTAGTATAGGCAGACCGCTCCCTTTTAAGTCATGTGGCTATATGGTTTCTTCTCCACCCAGCAATTGAGTAATGTTCTCTATATATAGGGGTGTTCTTATTAAACGTGCCAGACCATCCTTTCTTCTGCCCCAATTCCGCCTACCCAAAATGAATTTGATGACCATTTCCCAGCTGTTGGACGATGCCTACAAAAAGCACTCCATTATTCCCGATGTCGTCGACAAGTTCGACACCCAGGGCTTGCTCACCATTGAGTACTCTAAAGACCACCACGTCACGTTGGGCAACACCTTGAAGGTTGCTGACACCCAGCACGTTCCCAACATTCAATTCACTTTGAATCTGCCCAATCAGGAGAAGGAGTTGCAGGTCAACGAGGAGGACAAGTTCACCTTGGTGCTCACTGACCCGGATGCTCCTCTGAGGGGGGACAAAAAATGGTCGGAATACGCCCATTGGCTCGTGACAGACTTGCCATTGAACCCTAACAACGCCGAATCCGAGGAGTCCTTGTCCACCGTTTTGGACATCTCCAAGGGTAACGAAGTTGTCAAGTACATGGGCCCAGGCCCACCAGAGAAGACAGGAAAGCACAGGTATGTTTTCTTGTTGTACAAGCAGGACCCCAAGGCGAACTTGGTGGCTCCTCCAGACAGACCCAACTGGGGCACCAATGTGCCTGGTTCTGGTGTGAGAGACTATTTCAAGAAGCACGGGGGCAGCTCGCAATTGTTGGCTGTGAACTTCTTCTTCGCCCAGAACGAGGTCCAGGAGTAGTCTAATAAAGGACGTTTTGCTGAAAGATTTGAGTTGTAGCTCGATAGTGTAGAAATTAACTTCACCACACTGCTCTCGTGGGCTCTCCGTGGGCTATCGACTTCTGGCTGAGCTGTAATCCTTTGGGCTCACTACAAGACCCTTGCCCTTGATAGCACCCCTGTAGATGGTCTCGATAATGTCTATCATTTCCTGCTTGCTGTCCAAGAGGAAGTTGAGCTTGTTGTTGTTGCCGGTGCCAAAGTCACACATCATGTGCTTGTTGCGGTAGAAGAACATCACCGTGCATGAGTCGTAGAGCTCGTACATTTCGTTAAAATCCGGAACCTGCTCGATATCACAGACGTAGATGGCAGCGAAGTTCTTGACTTTTTCAGCTATGCCGTATAGGATCTCGTCCATGATCATGCACAGGCGGTCGTAATCCTTCCCAAATCTGATAATTACAAGTCGCTCATCTTCAGATAAGATAGCCTGGTCAACGTGCCAGCCCGTTCGTAGATGGGGAATGAATATGGAACTCATGGAGTGATGAGTAGTATGAGATGTCTCTGTTCGCGAAGTGTAGGCTTTGTGCATTTTGCAGCCATTACACCTACAAGCCAGGATGAACCAATTGGACTCAGAAATCAGTCCATTGAATTTGAATGCTAGTTCGTTGAATTTGGAGACAAAAATCAGCTACAGAACGGATAACGAGTTGACAAGCTCCGATGAGAGCGAGGTAGAAGATGCACAAAGCTATAGCTACACCCGCTTCAGGATCCGGGACCATATCAGGAGTTTTTTTGGGTTGAAAGAGGCAAACCCAGAAACGCCTAAAGAGGGTTCTCAAAAGAAGCCGAGCCACCTCATAAGCTGTCTGGCTACGAAAATGGTGATCAAGAACCACCACGACACTCTTGTTTTTGAGCACCTCAGGCACGTCAACCGCCTCAGGAAGCCCGGTCCTGGAACCTTTCCCAGCAGATGGACCGCCTGGATTCTCCAAGACCACGGAATCGTATCGAAGGAGACGAAGCTTTCGAATTTGGACGACCTTCGAGGCTTCTTTTCCTTGTTGAGAGCTAACCACGAGTCCAGCAAGAGGGTCCACATCCTCCGGTCCGAGATGACCCTCAAAAACAAAAGCGCCTTTCTGGACCTGACGGTGTTCATGAAAGTTACTTCAGCTTCGTCGTTGTCTTTTTACGGCACATTGTGCCAAACTTTCCTCTCAGACAAGCTTTCGCAGCCAATGAGTGTCCACAGTATGTGCTTCAAATGCCCCACTATCACCTTTCTACTAACAAAAAGTATCTGTTATCGGAATCTCACTAGGCAAGGCGACAGAGGAATACAGCATTGTGATTCTCTGGCTCGCCAAAAACGTCTCCGAAGAATATCACCAGAAGGTGTACAGAATGCTACTGGCGCTCACAAACGAGCTAGATGAGCGGTACACCGACACCATAAAAACCTCTGTGTTTGTCGATAACAAGACCATGGAGGCGGATGACATTTTCACCGAAGAGCTGTGAGCCGCAAGTCAAAATACAACCAGAATCCCAAATCTGGGGTAATCCACGGAGATCACGTGTAGGCAGTAGATTTTTTCACTCCAGCATCCAATTATCGACCTTCTGAAAGAAGTCAAATCTCCCCGAAAAACAAAAAATGGCCGAAATCGAATTGGGAATCACCGCTGACATGCATGTCCATCTCCGTGATGGCAAAATGATGGACCTCATCACCCCCACCGTCAGGGAAGGCGGAGTTTCCATCGCCTATGTCATGCCCAACTTGGTCCCCCCAATCACTACGATCGACCGTGTTGTCGAGTACAAAAAGAGCCTTGAGAAGCTCTCGCCAAAAACGACATTCCTCATGAGTTTCTACTTGTGCAAGGATTTGACTCCTGAACTTATCAATGAGGCTGCCAAGCTTGGAGCCATTCACGGCGTGAAGTGCTATCCAGCAGGTGTCACCACCAACTCGGCCGCTGGAGTCGACCCTAATGACTTTTCCAGCTTCTACCCCGTTTTCAAAGCATTGGAGGAAAACAACTTGGTGCTCAATTTGCACGGCGAAAAGCCACCTTCAGACAACGAGGATATCCACGTTTTGAACGCAGAGCCTCAGTTCTTGCCTGCCCTTCTCAAGTTGGCCAAGGACTTCCCCAACTTGAAGATTATTCTCGAGCACTGCACCACGAAGAATGCCATCGACACGATTCGCCAGATTCACAAGGAGAACCCCGACTCGAAAATCGCAGCCACCATCACTGCTCATCACCTCTCGCTCACAATCGACTCGTGGGCCGGAAACCCCATCAACTTCTGCAAACCGGTTGCCAAGTTGCCCTCAGATATGAGAGCTTTGGTGGAGGCTGCTACTTCCGGAGAAAAATACTTCTTTTTCGGCTCTGACTCTGCTCCACACCCCATCGAGACCAAAGCCAGACACACTGGTGTGTGTGCCGGTGTCTACACTCAAAACAACGCCATCGCCTACGTTGCCGAGGTCTTTGATGCTGCTGGAAAGCTCGAAAATTTGCCTAAGTTCGTGTCGCAGAATGGACGTGAGTTTTACGGAATCGAGGACAAGGATGTGGTCAGCAAAGATAAGGCTTATCTCGTTCGTCGAGACAATGTGGTGCCCCAGCTTATCGGAAATGATAAGCTCGAGGTGGTTCCCTTCAAAGCGGGGTCAACATTGAAGTATGCTGTCGAGTGGAGATAGGAGTTCAGGGTGGCATGATAACAGGATAGATAAGGGCGATAGCGGTGACGAAATAGGCAAGGGTTTACGGGAACGTAGATTGACTTAATATACATCTAGCTTGCATTGGCAAAGTATACAAAAGGTTGGAATTTAGGCTGTTGGTGGTGGCTTGAGGCTTACTATCTAAGGGTCGTGTGCTCTTGGCGGTGGTTGCATCGCCACGTTGTTGACGGAAAATTACGCTTTATTAGCTCGTGTAGGAGGAGCTAAATTGCAGCTGCCGTTACAAGCCCGAGGCAGTCTCACAAAGGGTCTCCATCTGCGAAAAACAATGAGATTAAGGCTGCGATATAGATCATTTCGTCAAACTTCTAGTAGAATAGTATCATTATCAAGTCTATTTGTGAATTACATTGAGCCACCCCTCCAAGTGTGTTTGCGGCCTGATGTAAGACCGTTTTTCTGCAAAAGCTGCAATGCTTGAGCGCACCGAAGCAACACAATTGAATTATCGAAGTCAAGTTAAACTGAACTTCGGTTACTTCGGAGTCGGCTCTTCCTCGGTTTGCAGCCATTCGAGATCTGCTAAGCCCGACCGCCTTACAAGCGAGGTATTTCGTAATTTGTGTCGGCCGTTGAATGCCAAACCGCCTGTTCACCACCAAACGGCAAAATGGGCCCAAAGCCTCCCACGTTGTTCTACACGTTGGCAGAGAAAACGACAGAAAGTTCGACGGGTATATGTGAAGGATGCAGGCGATTACGTGTGCACGAGACACATCAGACGCCGCGTGTGATCTCCGGCTTTCCGGGAATGCTAGAAGAACAATGGGAAAATTTTGACGTTTATTGATCCAGAGGCTTTGGGTAATTGCGAGGGATCTCGAGCCTGGGTAGGTGGCATTTTTATCGGTTAAGCAGAGGTATGCAATTGAACTCGGTTCTGCCATAACGCAGCATGCGACAATGCAGATTTGCGTCGGGCATCCTTGGCTACATAGAAAGCAAAGAGACACTTGACAAAAAAATCAAACAACAAAAAAAAAAAAAAATAAAGAACTGGCAAAGCCTTGTAGCTCGTATTTCTGTTCCGGCTTCTCCCCGTGACTGCCAATGACCATGCACCGCTGCTATTTGGAACCCCACGTTTCGAGAATGGCCAGTTGCCTGTGCTATAGTGCAGTGCTAGGTGGTTCATTAGCTGCCCACGTTGCGCGAAGAGGCCCAAATACGGGAATCTTTTGCTCAAGGCTTAGGCCGAGGCTGCTGTTTCTGGCGAAAGTCTTATCGGAGAAAAGTGGTCTACCCCTGGCTAGCCTCAGATTCCTCTTTTTTGTGTCGTCTTTTTTTATCTTGTTCTTTATTTTTTTTTTTTTGTCTCTGTTTTCGAATCGCAACTTCTGCCATCTGTATGTGCGGCAACGTCGCAGATCGAGTCGCTCTCTGCTTTTTATAGGACGCTTAGGTTACGTGCTCTATCACCTTTGCAGCTCACGCACGGGGCCGCATGCAGGAACTTATCTTCGGCGCATATAAAGTGGTGCATTTCCATCATGGCTGATGTTGCCAGATTAATTACCATACTCCAAAAGATATCTTCAGCTGTATCAATTTCGCTGCTGAAAATATATAGACTGTCTAGTTAGAGAACACTGACCTAAGACACTCTTCTACCGCTGCCTAAGCCTTCCCCACCAAAAAGCCAAGCTCGCTTGACACTTTTCTACGTTTCGGCTACAAGTCCTTTTCTTGGCGGATCATTGTGATAAAAGAGTCAAATTTCAAACATAATGGCTACCAGAGACGTGCCTCATTCCTTCAGAGACGTCTTTTGCGGATGGTACGAACGTGCTCCGGGCGAGTTGGCGTTGACCAAAGCCCAGCGAGAACGCAACTCAGAGGCTGCTGATGAAGCTGACGAAGAAGCCAACGAGGCTCTTAGGAAGGTCCAATTCAAGAACTTGTGGCCTGCTTTCATTTCTGGCGCAGGTCTATTTTCTGACGGTTACGTCAACAACTCCATCTCGACAGTTACCACGTGCTTGTCGAAAATATACGGCGATGCCTACACAAACTCTAACGCCATTTCCAACGTTTCTGCCATTGTATTTGCTGGTACCGTGCTTGGTCAATTAGCCTTTGGCTACATCTCCGACCACTATGCCCGTAAGGGCGGAATGTTGACTGCCAACATCATTCTAATTGTATTTACCGTACTCTGTGCGGTAGCTACCTGGGGTAAAACGCCCGAGGGTTTGTTCGCTGCCTTGACCACATTCCGTTTCTTCTTGGGTGTGGGTATCGGCGCCGAGTACCCTACCTCCTCCGTGATAGCATCTGAATTCGCCAACCAGTTGCCTGCTGGCCACAGAAACAGATACTTCTGCTGGTTCACCAACTCCTGCATTGATTTTGGCTACGTCGTCTCTGCCTTTGTGCCTATGGTCCTCTTGTGGATTTTTTCAGACAGACACTTGGCGCCTGTGTGGCGCTTGACCTTGGGCCTTGGTGTGTTCCCTCCCTTCGCTCTTTTCTTCATGAGAAGGAAAATGAAGAACTCTGAATCGTACGAGAAAACCAACATGAAGTCTGCTAAGAAGTTCCCCTGGTGGCTTGTAATTAAGTTCTACTGGTTCCGCTTGGCTATTGTCTCTATTGTCTGGTTCATCTACGACTTCTCTGTTTACTCCTTCGGTCTTTACTCGTCGTACATCTTGGGAATGATTATTCCTGATGGTGACTTGTACAAGACGTTCGGCTGGAACGTTGTGTTCAATCTCTTCTATCTTCCAGGCACCTTCCTCGGTGGATTTGCTACTGACTACTTTGGTCCAAGACTCACCATGGCCTTCGGTCTCTTCGCACAGGGTATTGTTGGTTTTGGTATGACCGCAGGTTACGAGACTTTGAAGCACCAGATCGGTGGCTTCGTTGTCGTCTATGGTGTTTTCTCCGCTCTTGGAGAATTTGGTCCTGGTAACAACGTCGGTTGCTTGGCTTCGAAGACCTCAGCCACTCCAATCAGAGGTCAGTATTACGGTATCGCTGCTGCTATCGGAAAGGTGGGTGCCTTCGTTGGTACCTACATCTTTCCTATCATCTTGAAGAACAACGGAGGTGCTGACTCTGACAGCGGTGTCAGGGCTGCTTTCTACGTGTCTTCGGCTTTGTGTCTCTTTTCGGCTTTTTTGACCTTGTTCTTCTGTCCTTCGGTCGGTCAGGAGGCCATCAACGATGAGGACAGAAAGTTTATTGAGTACTTGAAGGCCAACAACTACGACCTCTCCAACTTGGGCGACGGCACCATTGTGCACGAATACGAAGAGTCTGGCGAGAGTATTGCCGAGAGCAAGGGCAAGGAGGAGCCCATTGTCCACCAAGCCTCTGCCTCTATCTCCTCTTCGACCGAGAAGAGAGCCTGAGCATTTTATTGTATGGCATAATTTACTTCATCGAACATCTGGGATTTTACAATTGGATATGGTTGATTTGTATTCAATAAAGCATCTTTAATACTTGAGCTGTATATACTATAAAGCAAGACTACTTCGATTGTGCTGGGGCGTAGGATCGAGACTTGTCTTCGAGTGTCACTGATAAAAATGCTAAGTGACGACGAAATTCCGAAATATAGACTTGTAATTTAATGTCTCTTCGATTGGAACATTGCGATACCCACTATCGTCCATTTGCTTAACGGAGTCGGGCTCTTGACCTTTACTGATCGCATTCACTGGATTAGAGTAGATAGCGATACATAAGGTCATGATTGCCAATTGAGGTATACTCGCTGAGTTAGAGAACATCGAGGCATACCAAAATCGAAGAAAAATAGAAATGCAAGATTTTTTTTTTTTCAACTATCTTTTTGCTGATATTTGGATGGTCCTCTTACATTATTGCACACATTCTACACCGCCCTGGTCTATGATGTCTAATAAGTCTATATCTAAATCAAGTTTTATGTCTACTCCATGCGCCTCGTGGCCTTCACCACAAGCGGAATCATGCCACCCGTCGAGATAGCAAAAGGCCTGTGCTGGAAAACAGTCAAGAGCTCGCTTATCGTGCCCGCATGCGAGGTGGTCGAGACAAACACATCGTCCAAGGCTTTCTGGCGATCGACGCAGTTCAGCTTCTGGTCCCAGTCTTTCTCAAAAAGCTCCTGGCAGAAATCATTCGTCCTCAAGCACTGCTCATAGTGGGTTTCCTGAACATCAGTGTGGAGCTCGTCCTCCTCAGCAAAACCCTCTTCGAACTCGATCCCGTACTTCTCGAACCGCTCCTCAATGACCCTCTTGGGGCTTCTCTTGTTGCACGTGTGGGCTCCAAACCGCTCTCTCAACTTCTCGACGATGATCATCTTCTGGTCCTGGCCCCGGATTCCCTCCCAAGTGTGCACCAAGGTCCACATTGATCTCCTCATGGGGGAAACGTAGAACTTGGCTGGAACCGGCGCTCCGTGCTCTTTGTACTCCTTCTCCCATACTTCGTGATTTTGCTTGGCCTGCTCTATGCCCATTTCGGTAAGCATGGCATCTGGTCCATACTCGTATGTTCCGTCAGTATTAAGAGAACACCACTTGTCGTGCCACGCCTGGACTCCATATTTGGCCACAACGACATTGTGGAAGCCCTGGCCGTGTCTGGCACATGTGACCAACTTGTACACCTCGTTGGGCTTAGCGTTCTTGTTCAACTCTCGGAGGTCGTCCATGGTCTGTTTCCAGCTCTTGAGTCTGCCAATATTGTGGAAAGCGTAGTTGAACTCAACGTCGTCTGTTTTCTCGTCAGACTGGGCGAAAAAGCCCGGAACAACCTCGAACGACCATCTGAACTGCTTCTTTCCTTCCTCGGTCTGCAAGGCTTTTGCAATCGTTTCTTTGAGCTGATCTCTCACTTCGAGATGATCGTAAGCATCAACACGGTCGTCAGGTGATGGAACCAAAAGAGACATTTTTGAATAAAAGAGCGAAAGTCTAAAACAATTGTAGTTGGTGAATAATGAATGTGGTGAAAAATCTACGGCAATATGCGCCTCCACGTTGGTGCCCCCACGAAAAATCGCAACAAAGGTAACAACTCCGAATCCGCGACTACTCCATTGTCAATAATCTCAGTTTATACTAAAATACACTCAGGGCTGAGCCCTGCATCTTCTCTATTCTCTCCTCTCAAGTCTTTCTCGAAGACCCGCCCTTGAAGTCGGGTTTGAAGTCGGGCTTCTTCACTCCACTAGACCCATCCTTTTTCCGCACCTTGAACTTCGTCACAAGAGGAATGTGGTCCGACGCAAAATGCGCATTGGGGAATCCAATGTGATGACTAATATACTCCTCGTCAGGCTTGCCAAGCAACCCTTGCACCTGCAACGCCGAGGTTGTGTACCAGATGTAGTCGATGACGTTGGTGAATGTTGGCGTGTAGTTAGTGAAGGGGAAGTCCAGCATGATGTGGTCGTAGGCTGACTTCAACTTGAACTGGTGGTGGAACCCTTCGTCTGTGAACCTGCCGTAGTCTCTTCCCTTCAAGTCCTCGTGCTTCGAGACTGCTCCAGTCGAGAACAACTGGTACACAGCACTGTTCACCGTGGAGTTGAAATCACCACAGATGATCACCGACGAGTTCTTGATTTCCTCTTGGTTGGACGTGTGGTTGAACTTCTTGAGCACTCCCAGTAGCTCTTCCAAAAGGATACCCACCTGCAAGGCCTTGACGTCGTTGAACGCAGGATCCCAGTGCAAGTGGGTGTTGATGAACACGATCTTCTCGCCCGTCTCTATGTGTTGTAGTTGCAAAATCAAGGCAATGTGATCCTTGTTCATGAACCTGTTGAACAAATCCTTCGTTTTCTTGTACTTGTCGGACCCCATGCAAACTGTGTTGTACTCGAAATGCTGTTTCTGGACGAATTGGAACTTCGATGTGCGGTAGAATGTAGCACAGCCATCGACCTTCTTCGATTCCTGTTCTCCCATGGTCTTCGACCTCGTCTTACTAAAAAAGAAGCCCTTGTAACCCACATTTTGCATGATAGGCACCCAAAACTCGTGGAACGTCCTTGTCTCGACCTCCTGTAAACAGATGACATCTGTTGCAAGCTGCAAAATCTCCTCCTTCAATGCGTTCTTTCTGTGTTCCCAGTCCAATGCCCAAGAAGGTGTGTACTGGTACAACTTTGTTGTGGCATAGTGCTGACATAACGTATTGTACGACATAACAGTGAAAGCACTTGGTGCATCGCTGTGTATGTGATCTTCGGAGTAAGCGTTAGGATTCGTAACAGGGTCGATTATTTCACCATCCTCGGTAAGCAAAAGCCAAGATCTAGGTCTAGGCTCTGCATAATTGGGTTCCATATCTCTGAAGTAGTTGATCAATGCTTTGGGTCCGCTCTCAGCAATGAGGTTGGCAATCTTCAAGTCGATTGGGTTGCCCTCGATACCTAAGAACAATAACTCGATCAAGTTTCTGAACTCAAGCGGTAATGTCTTGATGTTGTTGTCAAAGAGGTAAAGATAGCGCAAGTTGTAGCAAAGACCTAGCTCTGGAGGAACCTCGGTGATTCTGTTGTGAGACAAGTCCAATACTCTCAAACCCCGCAACTCCTTGATTTGCTTGGGAATGGTGGTCAACTTGTTGTAGTTCAAATAAAGACTTTCCAAGAAGTCGTACCTGAACAACTTTGGTGAGAGGTTCAAGAGACCCTGGCCAGACATGTCCAAATGGCACCACAATTGCTTACCGTGAGACTTGGCCATCAATCTCTGCTCCTCGTCCTCCTCCAACTCCATCTTCTTATTTCTCATCAAAGCAGCAGGCGTATTGCCCGTCTGGGCAGCCAACTGCTGTTTCTCCTGCTCCTTCAAGGCACTAACAATCGTCTTGGTAGCCTCGATCAACGAGACCGTCTTCACATCGTTGTAGGGGTTCTTGTTCTTTCTCAGGTTCTGAGCGTACTGCTTAGCGTAGAAGTGAGGAATGTCCTCGCTGCGGGACAATTGACACAACGAGACCTGGTGCTGCCAGTAAAGGCTATTGGGATCATCAACGTTAATTGCATTGACCTTTGCTGCTGCAGGTTGAAAACCCCCTGCGGTCAACTGAATGCCCTGTTGCTGCTGTTGTTGCAGAGACTGTGGAGGAGCCTGCTGCAGCGATTGTGGTTGCAGCTGTTGAGGATGGTGCAACAAGTTTGCCTGCTGGTTCATGAATTTTTGTGAGTTCAAATTAGGCTGTTGTTGAAGGGCCTGTTGCTGGTATTGGTTCAAGCCCTGGTCGCCCTGGCCAGGCCCCTGCTGCTGCTGGAATTGCAGCGGTGGGAAGAAACCAGGAGCAGGCCCCAGGTTGAAAGAGCCGCCGTTTCTTTGGTAGTATTGTGAGTCTGCGTACATGCCATCTTGCAAACCAGGGTATTGGGGGCCCGAACCGCTGTTTTGCAGCGTTTGGGGCTGACCTTGCTGCAACTGTTGAAGCAAGATCTGCTGTGATGGTATGCCCTGCTGCAGACTCAGCTGGAATTTCTGATTTATGTTCATCGCCCGTAAGCCCGAGCTTTCCACACTTGTTACTGAACTTCCAGGATTGACCAAAAAAAAGCTAGTAAAGTGGACTGTACCTTCTGTCTGGAGGCTTCAATTCAGAATTGGAATGCTCGAGAAGCTCGAATGGGCGGGTGGGGGTGATTGGCGTCGATGCTTTGTTGAACGAAAAAGCGTCCAAGGGCAATTATTTCGGATTGGCGTCGCAAAACAAGATCGATTTCTCCTGCAGGCTTCGAAGATGTGCTTCTTCTGCTCTCGTTCAGAAACCGTAGGCGAATGCTTTGATCGACTTGTGGTGGCCAAATTGAAGTCTATGGTTCAATGGAACATCAGAAAAGGCTGTTTTCATGGTTGGTCACGTTACCGGGTGAGTGCGGCACGACTCCCTCCAGACCCACCAAAACACGAAAAAGAACAAAAAAAAATTGATTTAATTATTCTAGACGCTACTGTGATTTCTTAAATTCCCCATTTTTTTCTCTATCGGCTCGCGTGCTTCGCGTCTATAAACTTCCGTGCTCTTTGTGTGCTGCTCCCATATCTGAATGGCTGCGAAAAGCTGAGTCAGTTCAGAGATAGTTGATTCTGGATATTAGCGGAATGTGGTCGGAGGGAAACTGCTGATCGGGAAATCCCGAGGCTGCTGTAGCGTACTCGTCATCGACTTTTCCCAAAACTTGATAGGCAGACAAACTCCCTTTGGATAGCCATATGTGGTCCAATATCGCGGTAAGACTTCTGGTGAAGCTGGTGAAATCAAGGCTTTCTGACCGGTTTTCGTCGAGAAGCGGACCATACGCAGGCTCTAGAGAAAATGGGTTGGTCAAAATGCCGTTCAAGATTTCCTTTCCGTCGAATTTGCTGCCGTAGTTGTGTGATTTGAGGCACAGTTCGTGCCGGAGATCAATGTTTCCCTCAGAAAGAAGCCTATGGACGGCTGACGTAGGCGTAGAGTTGAAATCGCCACACATAAGGAGGGGCAGGTCAGAATGGCCGGTTTCGGCGACAAACTGGGCAAGACTCTCGAGCAAAAGCTTGGTCTGCATCAACTTCACATCGTTATACTCAGGCAGCCAGTAAAGGTGGGTATTCGAGACAAACAAGTGTTTTTTTGCCATCTTGTCGTATAGAAGGATAAGGAGTGCCACGGTGTTGCGCGGTATTAGGCGGGACCTGACATCTGTGGTTGTATCGAACCTTTCTGGATGGTCTGCAACATAGCGTCCAAAGTAGACTTCTCTCGTCTCCAAGATGTCGAATCTGTTCTTGTTTACGAAGATGCCAACCCCATCCATGAACTCTGGCGGACGCATGCCCCAGTATCCTGGCTCGGGCTTCCTTAAGTATACCAGTTCGTAGTTCTTCAACGGAAAGTGCTCCAGCCACTCGTTCTGGTACACCAGACACTCGAGCTCCTGGAAACACATAATGTCACACGGGAGCTGCTCAATGCTCTTGTTGATCAACGGAAACCGGTAATGGGGCCAATCGAGGTAGCGTGGGTCCAAGTACTCGAACACCTTTTTCCACACATAGTGTTGCGATAGTAGGTTGTAGGACATGACAGAAAACGAGTTGGGCTGCGGTTCGGCGAGATTGACCCATTTGCGGTGGGCAGCAGCATCAAACTCAATGGGAGGATGCACCGAAGTGTGAGGGTAAACAGATGGAGTGGGTTCTAGAAAGCATCGTAGGGAGCTGTGAAGAGTCCGTGATGCCCTCGGAAATCGTGCAATGTGGGTTGGAGATTTTGATCTTGCCGAAAACGGAAATCGGAGAAGTCCAGTGCCCGCCATGGAACAGTTTTAGCTTTAAGGATATTAAGGAGTGTTCAAAGAAGACGGGTGTGGTGTCTAATGTATCAAGCAATAGGCAGGTAGATAAGATTGGCTGCGAAAAACGGCCGAGATGTGTGGACGTCATCGAGGAACAAACTGGGGGAGATTGTAAACAAGAAAAAGAAGAAGAAAGTCAAAGAGAAGACGGCATGAAGCCTTTTAGCGAGTTGAAGAGCAAGATAATAAGTGGCAATTTTGAGCGTCGAAATTGTTGGACTAGTGAGAACATGGACCCTGATGAAGACTTAGAAGAGGCACGCAACAAATCAACTTTTGACTGCGGATCTTTCTGACTACTAAATGAAAATCTGTACTCTGTTCTTGTGTGTTGATTCTCTATCATGACACATTAGATTAAAGCCAGATTACTGGGAATCCAGGATTGTCCCCTCAGTGCTGATTTTAATCCCCTGATTTCTCAAAAGTACTCATTTGAGCTTTCTCCGCTTGTGCTGATATTGCTTGTTATGAAGCTTGAGTTGGCGAAATGTCAGGCGAATCGTATTGAAAGCATATGGCGTTGTCCGGTTAGCGGGAATGGGAAAACGAGCCAGACCTGAGATCCTCAGGGTTCTCTTTTGTCAGCTTCACTAAGCTTCCAACTAGTCTAAATGGCTGAGCAGAAAAGACATTTACCGTTTGAAGAATGCATGAAAATATTTACAGAACTGAAACCTCGCTCAAAGAGCGAAACAACCGACATTCACCACAGTCCTTTCGTCTCACAGTTCGGAGCACACCTCTATCAATGGTGTAAGGTCCGCCCGCTGTTTGCGTAGCTTCTCGAGTCTTGCCTCACCCATTGGGCCCTTCAAAAGCTTTCGATTCACACCCTTGCATAAACCCTTCGAAGCCAACGTACAAACATCACAGTTCAGGATTTGTGAATTGCACACAGTTTGCCCAAAACCAACAAGCAACGGGTTTACCTCAGCCCAGAGCCGGCGGGGAAGCCACAGCTCAAGCTCAAGTCTGGTTGCCTCGGGTTTGTCTGTTTTTTGCACCCACTTCCATTTCTGGGCTAGACGGTGGATGTGGACGTCTACACCAATGCCACTGTTGATACCCCAACCGTACTGAAGAAGCAAATGGCCCATTTTTGGCCCAACGCCAGGAAGCTGAACAACTTCCTCGATTGTTCGGGGAATATCGCCGTTGTGCTTTTCGTAGAGTATGTCACACGCTTTCTTTATGTATAGCGCCTTTCTGCGATGGAATCCCACACGCTTGATGAGATTGTCAAGCTCGGCCTCCGTTGATGCCCGGACAGCCTCGATGCATACTCCATCAGGGAAGCCTTTGTCGATGAAATGCTTCCTCATATTCTGCGAAGCTTCGTAGTTGATCTCATCCTTCGTTTGCGAGGAAAGCATGAGCGAGATGAGGAGCTGAAAACGGTATAGTTGTGGCTGTCTCTCCAGGAGCTTGGGTGAAAGAGTGTCCGGCATTTTCTCGCAGCCCATAGAGTCAACAGGAGTGAAGATCTTGGCCCTCATGGCTACTACCTCGTTATATATTTCCTGCCAGCCAGCTGGCTGACCAGGAGCAAGATCTGCAGCATCAACAGGCGAAAACGAAGTTCCGTTGACGGGGGAAATGGGCACCGGCTCTCTTTTTATTTCTGGTGGAGTCTCGAGTTCTGCTAGAAACTCAGGTTTTGGAATGTCCATGGCTGTGGTGAGAGCCTCATCATGCTCCTCTTTATAGTCTACCTTCAGGGTCTTCTTCCTTGGAGACTTTCTGAGATCCAAAGGCAGATCATTCTCCTCGATCTTGATCTGTGCTGACGCGTCAGTGCCATTCTCGATCTTCACCGTAGTTTTGGTGATGGCGATACGTTGCCTTCCACTTTTATTGGCAGAGCTCATTTCGGCTTCCACCTCTCCACTGACACCTTGGATCAGTCCATCCTGGTCCTCTGTGTCCCTGACAAAGAGTTCATTGGATTCTTCCTCGATCTTCACTTCGCCAGGTGCAGCGATCCTTTTGCCCTTGAGGCAGCTCTGAAATTCACCTTCAAAACCTTCTGGATCACCCAGCATCCCCAAATCATCGATCCCAACCTCTGATTTGCCACCTGATAGGCGAAGCTCTGTCTCCACATCTGGAATACTGGCTTCCTCTTTCACACCACGAAGGGCTCGAAGCTTCTCCACACGCAGTGATTTTCTGCGTTTGAACGTCACGGCCTCTATACTAGAAACGATTCTTTTCGACGGCATAGCCAAAAGTAGTGAGTTCTGTCAAATCTTTTCCCTGACATCAAGAGTCGTATCTGCGCATCATTAAGTGCACAGGAATTCCCAGGACCAAATCCGAAGGCCGTTGGATGTAGCACAAAAAAGATTTATATGTTGCACAAAGAGGACAGGAACAAAGTATTTTTGATGAGAAGAGTTCTGAAGAAGGATATAGATGGCTTCCTCTCCCAGTCACTGAAGGCAGACGGTATACAGCAGGAAAGGCTAGTAAGGCTTCTTGGTAATGGTTGCAAAATGAGTGGTTGATGGGCAGGTGAAGTACAGCGCACAGAAAAGGCCTTTTCAGACACAATTTATCAGGAAGTCTAATTTAGATTGAATTGAGGTATCTATCCAATAACATTTCCGAATTCTTTTTTTTTTTCTCTGCTCTCTCAGAAAGTGTCTGTGGAAAGCCTCTTCGTGACTGACTTGTCTAGGGATAATGGGGCTGCGAAGTAGCCCAGGTTGCATCCGACCTGATTCACTCTTCTCAGTTAAACATTTGATTTTGATATTCAAAGCAAGGACCTTTTTTTTTTTCTTTATTCTTCTCTTGAGGTCCGGACCGGTGGAGATCTCGGATAACTAAAATCAGGAACGGCTGTAAATCCTTTGGTCCGTGAGACAAAGACTAAAATAACTACAACGGTGAAAGGGTCAGGAGAAGCAAAGGGCGTCCTTAAAAAAAAAAAGGCATATGAAGCAATTTGAGATACTTCGACAGCAATTTAGCATACTCAAAAATGATGGCCTCGTTTGGTTATTTTTTTTTTTATTTTGATGTCTTTGGGCGTTGGTATTTTTTTCTTTTCGTCTTCCTTTCTTTGCAACCGAGGTGCTCTCATTTGCGCGATAGCGTAACCTTTCTTGACTTGACTCATTTCTTGCATGTGCAGCGAAATGGGAATGGTGTCTTATGCGCACTCCACGCCTTATCCCCAGACATCAAACTCCATCTCAGAAGTCGATTTGAAAAGCAAAAGCGAATTTTAAGAAAAATATTTATTTCAGGTTAAGGGGCTCAGATTACACAATTCCAAAGCAAAACTTAACAAAATGCCTCCCGACGCCCTGGATCCAAGAGGCTCGGATGCAAAAAGAACCAAGTCTAAAGCCAAAAGCCAGACAGACCCTCCAAAAACCATCACCGCTCCAGGATCCTCCATCACGAGAATTGCCCAGGCGTGTGATCGGTGCAGGGCCAAAAAATCGAAATGTGACGGCAAGCTTCCAGCCTGCTCTGCCTGTGTGGCAGTAGGAATCAAGTGTGTGGTTTCAGACAAGCTTCTGAGAAGGGCTTTTCCCAAGGGATACACGGAAACACTCGAGGAGAGAATCCGCCAGCTTGAAGCAGAGAACACCAAACTTCAGGGATTGCTTGATCTCCGTGATGAGCAGCTTGCTCTCAATTCGTCTGTGGGAGAGAATGGTACCAACAGACACGACTCAGATCTGGACTCCTCGAACCACAATGGTCTGGCTAAGACAGCTTCAAACTTAATTAGTCCACAGTCTGTGCTTCACACGCATACCCATGGCGACGGGTGTGCCTGTTGTTCTGGAAATAACGCACTTCACGAAAGACCGGTTTCGCTTGCTGGATCGGTTTATGGCGAGTTTGGCGACGTCTCTGTACCTCCTTCTGTGCTCAGTGGTGACGATGACGACACACACAGCTTGCTCAGTCTCGAGGACCCGCTGTTTCTCGAAAGCGCTGCTCCATTCAACAGATACCCTAATAAAGAAGTTAGCCCAGCTCCAGGGGCTTTTGCTGCTGCCACGGCCATTGAGCAGATGCACAAGATGTCCAGCTCGGAGAAGCAAAAAATTGAGGACGAGAGCAAGCAACGACTCCTCACACACCTTTTGGCTGCCTCAATTCCTCGCAGCACCGAAGAAACCCTATTTATTCCCACCTTGTTGGCTAAGATCTGCGAGGTGTACGGCTACGGCTCAAGGCCTGCAATTATCACTGCAAATGCCATTGCTTCGCTCAAAGAAACCATCGATACCCTGGCACATCACCAGCCTAATACCACCGAAGACTCTGAGTTGATGTCTCTCATAACGCCCTCAGGCGATCAAACCTCTCTCGAACATCATGATGCAGTGAGGTTCCTAAAACTTGCTGATTTTCCGTCTAAGACTGAGCTTGACCAGCTCTTGACGCTATACTTTAAGGACTGGGGCTGCGTTACACCTTTGGTGAACAAGAATGTCTTCCTTAAGAACTATGTGAAGCTCATTGAGACGATCGAGAATCCCTCTATAGTTCCAAATTATGAATACTCCTACGAGCTGACTGAGAAGGTGGGAGCCCTCATGGTTCTTGTGGTCTCTTTTGGTATACTATCACAGAAGTTTGAGCTCATGCAAACAAACGACAAGCAAGAACTACAACGCAAAGTAGCCTTGCTCACCCGCTACGACAAACTCATTCACGCCTTCATCAAGCCCAATTGTTTGATCACGAAGTACTGTTCCCTACAGTCTTTGCAAATCCTAGCTTTGGCCCTCCAGTATTGTCTTGCAATTGGCGATGTCACAACCTGCTACGAGCTTCGTGGCCGTGTTATCTCCATGGCTCAACAGCTCAGGTTGCACAGATGTCCTGCGGCAGTTTTGGGTCTCAATGCTAAGGATGGAAACAACGTCAACTTTCAAAATTTCATGCAAGGTGAGCGTCGTATCATGTTCTGGTGCATCTACTGTCTTGACGCATACTCTTCCTTGAATTTGGGAATTCCTCGTCTCTTAAAGGACTATGAGATAGAGTGTGCCATGCCCTTCAGTGGTAAAGGCGACAGCGATGAAGATGATAGAGACAATGAAAATATCTTAATTGTTAACAACACAAAGTTGACGATCTTCGGTAGGGTTTCCAAGGTGGCGCTCGGCATGATGCAATATTGTAAGGTTTTGGGCAATATCATGGATTCCATCTTCACGAGATCGAGCGATAATGATGTGACGGAGCGTGCTTTGGAGAAAGACAGGATTTTGGAATGCTGGAGAAGAGATTTACCACCAGAGCTCAAGTTTGACATCGATGTAAATGGCTTTTCTCTTAGAGACCAGTCCAACAACAAACTAAACGGAGGCATGGAGGGTACCAATTGGAGCATCTACAGTCGGCACCAGCTAGTGATGATCTTCCTCTACTACCACGCCAAGGTTTTGATATACTTGCCTATAATTTCGAGATACGGTTATCATCACAATGTCGGTTTGTCGATGAAAGAAAGGCTAGCCCTGAAGCAGAGGGACGTTGCGAGCGTCATCTCAAGCATGACTATGATCCAGCAATCTTCGATCCAAATTCTCGAGGTCATGAAGACAATGGCTTCGAATCTGTGCTACACAATACCGTTACCGATCAATGTCCCACGCGAGCAGGCTCGTTTTGCGCTTTTGGTAGCCAAGGGATCTCTTGACTTTATCAAGGGTGGACCACTACATCAAAGCCTGAAGAACCTTCTTCTAGACACCTTGGCTGCATTCAATCAGGAGTCTGACAAGCACATTCCCGGCAGCCTTACGCTCAGCTCCACAAGGCTTCTCGAGCTTTCCATTATGAGCATTCTTGGTATCTCGCCATCTTTGAGGAACACCAACTCGCTCAGAAAGCGGGTAATGCTGGAAAGACCAATTAGCAAGCAGGCTGTCATGAGAGTCGCTGCCTACAACAACGGCCACGAACAGCAAATGGGTCTCGGAAATAAACTCAAACCCCACCACCTGATGGTAAAGATCGAGAACCCCGAACAACCCTCAGCAGCGCCACAACCAGAATACTCAAGCACCGAAAACGGCAATTTCAGCAGCGAGTCTAATGGATCGTCCAACGAGGAGTCCTTGGAGGACCTTCTACACTTTGACCTTTTCACAATGAACTACAGTAACCAACTCATGACCAATGATTTTGCAGCCGACGGATCGCTCGGACTTGTTCCCTTTTTGAACGAAAATCCCGAAACAGCCCGGGAAGACGACCAAATGAGTGACAGAGTGGATGAGGAAAGCGGTGCTTTTAGCTTTGGTTGGTGATCCCCCAAATTTGGCAGGCGAGCCCCCACGCTGCATATACCGGTGGGTGAGAAAAGTCAATTACAGATAAGAACCACATCCACAAAATGACCACCTTTGCCAAATCCGGCTTTCGCTCGTTGAACTATGACTCGTTGCGTCCACACTATCCACCTTCTTTCTACGATATATTGACGAAGTACATTGGCAAGAAGGAGGTCCAGAAGACACTTGATTTGGGATGCGGCACCGCAGTGGCTACTTTTCCACTTCTCAACATTTCCCAGCACGTTTATGGCATTGACTTGTCTCCTGCGATGATCAAAACTGCCAATGACTTGAAGGAAGAACGTCTCAAGAAATTGGGCATCAGCGACACCTCTAGAATCGAGTTTGCAGTCAGTGCAGTGGAGGATCTCGAGGTGGAAGATGGACAATATGATTTGATTACTGCTGCTGAGTGCATACACTGGTTCAAGGACTACGACACATTCTTTGCCTCGGCTGCCAAGTACTTGAAGCCCAAGGGAACGTTGGCATACTGGTACTATGTAGACCCGGCGTTTATCGGTTTTAACGGCCCGGCCGACGAAAGCAAATCCAAGGAGGAAATCTGCAAAGGCGCTGACAGAATTTACTCAAAGTACGCTTACAAGGATCCGGAATGGTTTGGGCCCCACTGGGAGCAGCCCGGAAGAAGCATTCTTCAGGCAACGTTGGTGAAGGTGGATAATAAGATTCCACATGATTTGTTCGAGGATGTGAAAATTAGGAAGTACGAGGCGTCTTACAGCAACCCTGCTGGCCCGGATGACCTCCAGCTCAAGAAAGAAGGCATCCCATTGAGCGTTTTCGCCGGCTACATGACGACCTTCAGTTCTGCCCACAATTTCGGTGAATCACGTGGAGAGGGTAGTTTGGAGAAGTTCAAAGAGAGCATTCTTGCTGAGTTTGAGTCTGAGCTTGGCTGGGATAGAGAGAAGACCACCGTTGACGTTGCATGGAACACTGGGTACACCTTCATGAAGAAGAAGTAGCCAGGCTAATTTGCAGCCAAAGCCACGCCAACTGGTACAGACGATTGAAAGACAATTGCAAAAAAAAAAAACCAACTTTTCGTTCATTTCTTTGGCTCATTACAGGATAATTAACCCTATTGAATAGGAACGAGCCTAAAATATCAAAACCTTAATTTTGTAGCTTTCAAGTATTACATGCGTGCTGGTGCTGGTGAACTCAATCTGCACTACCAGATCAAACGGTCCCAATATTCTATACATTCCTTATCTTTACAGCACACCGAATTCCCAAAAACTGGGCTTAACAACTTTTCAAATTCTCCATTTATAAAACCTCCATGCTCAACTTGCCTAGTTTTATATTCAGGCTCGTCGGCGGCTCTTTTCTACTATGGGTGTTACTCACCACGGCGATTCCCCAGGTTTCGTTGAAACTCGCCAACAAAGAGATCCAATCCAGCAAGTTTACTACTACAAACTATCCTTACAGCTCTCTTGTGGCACCTTCACCCTTGCAAATCACAAACAGCGAAGTTTACTTCATAATTGGCCATCCAGATGACGAGGTGATGTTCTTTGCACCTTCGTTGATAGAATTATCCAAAAAGAAGTATCAGAACCACGTGCACCTTATCTGCTTTTCCCGTGGGGATGCAGTGGATCCCTCAATGGGCGGTATTAGATCGGAGGAACTCAGAGCCTCTGCCAGAATCTTGGGATTGGCTGATTCCGATGTAACCATCTTGGAGGATTATGAGGATGGAATGAATGTGCTGTGGCACCAAGATGATATCAGCGCCAGCTTGAGCCTGCTTATAAAGGGTAAAGAGGCTGTGCTTATCACTTTTGACGAAAAAGGTGTTTCCAACCACCCCAACCACATCTCCTTATACCATGGGACTCGTCATTTCTTTCACACCGTATTCAAAAGAAGATCGCCAAGCAACAGGCTCTACGTGCTCAAGAGCTTGAACTTCTGGGAAAAATACTCCTTTACAGTCTTATCCAATGTGGAGCTTCTCGTGGACTTGATCTCGAAACACTTCTTGAGCAGTATTTTAAAGCTAAACGTCAATGTGAGCTTCTTTAGCCAAGTGCCTCGGAAGGCACCACCTTCTATTCGCTTTTATTCCGATCTCAACATGTTGAGTGTGTCTTATGCGGCCATGGCTTACGGCCATTTTTCACAGATGGTGTGGTTCCGTTATGGCTGGCTCGTTTTCAGCAGATACTTGACCTTCAACCATTTGATCCAAATCAGCTAGCCAAAATATCCAAAAATGTTAGATTTATAGACCCTTCAATGAGCCCATTCTTTACGAGATATTCACAACATAGATCCACATATACATCACAGTCCAGCATAGTTCCCATTAGTGACATTATATATATACAGCATTGCTCTATGAAAAGTTTTTGAAACCGAACTGTTTCTGACACCAGTTGGCCCCGTGCTCAAAGTATTCCTGCTTCGAAATAGACACCTCCTTCAACAAATCATTGTTTATAAGAGAGGCGCCTCCATGCCATGCAACTTCGTTCAATTTTTGATTCTGTGGCAAGCTCTTCACCTCCCAGTTCACTGGTAACTCCTTCTCTAACTCTGCGATGAGCCTTTCTGGCAAGTTTGGAATATAGCTGCTTCCACCAACAATGTTGATGTTCGCCAGTAGCAAAGGCTTGGTGACTTCAGGACATGACGCAATCGAGTCCACCACTAAGTCTGTTAGACCCTTGAAGTTGGCGTTTTGAATCATAGGTGAGTTGGAAACAGCGCTATTGTCTAGCATGATTTCGGGATGGAAGTACAGCTCAGGAATAGTGAAGCGCTCATCAAAAAGCTGAAGAGTCTGCGAATCTGCTGGTAGTTTGTGTTTGTCTGTTTTGACAAATCCAGTGAATGTAGTCTTGAAGTCAGGAAGAACGAACTCGCATTTGTACAGTAGCTTCTTTCTTAAGGTTTGTTCGAAATTGTCAGACACAAACATCGTCTTTTCTTTGATAGTGTTGAGCAAGATGGGTTCGTCCAGAATGTCGTAGTGACGGAACGAAGTGGTTTCTCGAAGAAGGCCATTGAGATGGCGACCACCAATTGGAAGCTTTCTAATACCCTTCCAGTATGGCGTTTGATATAGTATAGGAACGACCCATGTTGAACTGAAGCCGCAGTCTACTACCAAAGTAAAGTCCGCTGGAGATTTCGTTCCCTCCCAAGGTACAAGAGATTGAGGAACACAACGGTAGTACTCGCCAAAACCGTACTCCTCAAAAACTATGAGATCTGTGTTCATAGATAGCTGTGGAAGTTGAAATGGCGTTTCTGTGAGCGACAAGTGAATATTCAGTAGGTCCAATTCCTTATCTGGGGAAAGCTGGTCAAACGTGTAGTCCCAGAGCGTCTTTTCAACTTCCCAAGATGTCAAGTGCCCCTGGTCGTGGGGTCGCCTGAAATTGATTCCAGAATATAGATTGGTGTGTGAAAGAAAGTCGTTTCCGACATATATCACGCCGTCACGGGCTTTGGCTAGGGCATTGTGCACCACAAGAGGTTTTTCCTGATTGCTGAATCCGGCCTTGATTTCGTACGACCCATTATCTAGCACCAAGTGTTGTTTTGTCATTGTGGTGGTTCAGGTAGTGTTTCTCAGAATGATATACCAATGGAACGTGTGCAGGATTATCCAATGGCTGCAACTTTGGGTTAATATAGGTCAATGTTGAAGCCAGAGATCCCGGAGTTACAGAGTGAGCCAGGTTTCAATTCATGATTTTGAGAATGATACAAACTGAAGCGAAAAAGCTCTTCAATTTGCGACGCAGTTGCTTTCATAGCCCCTAAATGCGTCAAGTAGACAGAGACCCTGCCATAGGCGTGATAATTCGTACAGAATTTGGTTGAAGTAATTTGCATCCTCTTTGGATTTCTTGAATCGGCAAAAAATTAGATCTTTCCTTGTACCCAGGCATTTCACACCCGATTGGCGGTAAACTGTGGCTCATCCACAGCATTTCCAGAATCTGTCTCAATGAACTTCTCAGGGGTCTGATTCGAAGTCCAGGCTCGATTTGCTTCAGCTTGTTTCGATTCGTCTTATTTCGAGTGAATGCTATATACCTTTTCTTTTTTTTTTTTTTTTTTTTTTGATCGCTCGCTAGCGGAGTTCGATGTAGGCGGAATTCTCACAATTCCACACCGTGCGGTTCAGGCCCGATGAGAATCGCCAATTTCGGCACCAAGTTCGAAAACCTTGAATTTCAGTAAAGTTCTTGAAAATTCCCTTCAGCTCATAAAAATTCTGTTGTCCCTGCGATTTGAACTTCTTTGATCCCAAATCCTCCCTCAATGCACACCGGTCCACCGAATTCAGCCGCTTGTCACCTCATCCTACTACATATTCTGTGCGCAGTCTCTTCAACATCTATCACATTTACAGATCCATACGCTTTTACCAGCAGAGGCAGCTAACAGGAAAGAATATACATTTTAGGAGTCTTCAGAATCAGCTATCTGCACCGTTGCTCAATTCCACAGAACGATCCTCACCATAATGACTCTCTTGTCAAGGGTGCTCAACCACAACTCAGAGAAGTCGAAGCCACAGCTTTCGCCCAGCTCGCTGGCCTCGAGTGTCAAAAACCCTCGAGTGCGGCTTTCCATCACAATGGAGTCTCCTCCTGTGTTCTTGTACGGCCAACCTCACGAATCGACCGGTTCCATCATTTCCGGAGTGCTCAATCTCGATGTCTTACCTCATAAGAAACATAAACACGATGGCTCGTCAGACTCACTTACTCCTGTATCCTCAATGAGCAGTGTTTCAGGGGACTCAGATGTGGAGGTTTCTTCGGTCACGCTCTCGCTTGTTCAGACAATTCACTACACCAAGCCATTTCAGATTCCTTCAGGATCTGTGGCCTCGTGCAAACACTGTGGCACAAACAGAAACACCTTAGCGCGCTGGGACGTGCTAGTTGAGCCTGCCACGTTTTCTGTGGGCACCCACGCCTACCCCTTTTCACATCTTTTGCCTGGACTGCTTGCAGCGTCTACCAAACTCGGTGCAAGCCAGTCTCAAGCTTACATAAAGTATGACATTATAGCTGTTGCAACTACAGGACCTGGAGAAATCAAGGTTTCCCTCCCGTTGAGCGTGCTGCGGTCGATCTTGCGTGGGCACGATCGAAATTCGTTGAGAGTGTTTCCTCCTACCGACGTCACCGCCAGCGCCGTTTTGCCCAACGTTGTTTATCCCAAATCAACCTTCCCGATTGAGCTAAGATTGAACAACGTCGTGAGCTCAAAACAGGACCGTCGCTGGCGTATGAGGAAGCTCAGCTGGAAATTGGAGGAATGCACCAAAGTCAGGGCTTTTGTATGCAAAAAACATGAAGCCAAACTCCAGCTCACCAAAGATCTGCAAAAACGTGCTCAGCTTAGCAGGGTAAAGTCTGGAACACAGGAGCACAAATCGTCGGGCCTTCACCATCTGACAGTGCAAACGTCCATGCGACTCGAATGCCCATCTAGTCTGCTATCGACAGGCGCAGATGCCGCTGCAGCCAACGGAACTGAACACGAAAATCAGCAGGAGTATGATGTAGAACCTGCTGTGGACGAGGGAGTGCCCAACAGACCAATAGACGAGGCGATGAACTTCGATCTGGACTTTTCCCGCTTGAGAGCTACTTCCGATGCCTCTCACACCCCGAACAACTTGCCTGCTCACACGAGTCCACAAAATAGCCCACACAGTCCTCAAAATAACTCAAATGGTGGCAGTCACAGTCACGGCGGTTTGAGCGCCATATTCCCAATGCCCAGTCATCCATTCACCAACTCTCACAGAACTACGATGAATGACCTACGGGCTATTGCCTCAAACAAATCCAGATCTGAGTTGAGCCAGCCTAACGAGGACCTCTACCTCGAGGAGTTTAGAGTGGTTTCTCATGGCGAGATTAAGTCCGGGTGGAAGTCGGATTTTCTGGGTGACGGGCGCATCGAGTTGGTCGCCGAGATCCTGGCCATGGAGTGCTCTACAGGTCTACAGAAGCACGTCATGAAAGCATCATCTACTGATCCGAAGCTTGACGAGCTCCAAGAGGGCTTGAGAAACGGCGCCAACATCTCCTGCGACATCGACGATCCCACCTTGGGCGTTTTTGTGAACCACATATTGGTCGTTGAGGTTGTGGTGGCCGAGGAGCTTATCCACATTGCCAGGCAAAAAGCGCAGGGCGACAGTCTCATGCCCATCGACTCTTCAGCGTCTGTGAGCTCTACAAGCAATATCAGGGAAACGCTGGTTGGAGTGCCTACTGGAGCAGCTCGTGTGTTGAGGATGCAATTCAAAATGAACGTCACGGAGAGGTCGGGACTCGGAATTGCCTGGGACGACGAGGTACCGCCAATGTACGAGCACGTGAGAGCCTTGAGCCCGCCCACGTATCTGAAGCTGGCGTCAGATACACCGTTGCTGAGCTACACCAATACACCCATAATAGACACTGTTAGACAGACTCCGACGATACTTTACGGTGTGGGAGACACTCCTGCTGTGCTCACAGCTTCACAATCGCATTTTCCCGATGTTGAGTTGAACAACATAGATGAACAGGTGCAAGAGTTCCGTCTCTGATTGCCGCCAGGCTTGACACGGCGTGAGAGGTGACAAGAGACAAAAAAGGTTAAAATCGAGATCTCCCGAAATTGAAGAATCCAAAGAAAACTTGTTTTCACGTGGTATTCGTCTCCATCTTAGAGGAAAATATGGCTCTACTGGGGTGCCTATGTGGCTGGTAATGTCAAAATGAAGGTGTAGATAGTGCGTCGGTGGTGCACTACTTCGCAGAACTATGGTCCCATTGATCTCCTGGCTGATAGACAGATATGAGGGAATGCACGCCTGGGAGGAAGAAAAAAAGTAGAAAAGTAAAAAACTTCACCTTTTCTTTTTGCATTGTGACACACTAAAATCGCTTTATTGGGTTGGCCCGGGAAAAGTGGGGACCGTTTGCCAGTATCTTCCTGCAGAGGAGATCACCTCTGGATCTCAAAATCTTGAGGAGGAAGCGTCATATCCCCAGCTCCACTGCCCCACAAATACTAGACACTATAAATACTATCCTTTGGTCTTTTCTAAATACAAAGACCCATTAAAGACAAATCTTGCACATAGCACAGGGAACCGCCCGATCCAGGATCCCCAACCCCCATATCGCATCTCATTGACCCTAATCGACCAAATGATGCGGCCTCAAGCAGGAAGACGACAGCCACTGTTCCATCTAGACGAAGATTATGACAATCCACGAAGCTTAGGAAGCAATAAGCCTTTTCCGATTAATACAAAACACAACCCGCTGCCGCTATCGAGAACTGTGTCCAACCCCACCGATTTTTCCAACATCAACAGTGTGTTGAAGTTCCCCATAGAAAACTCCCACTCGTACTCGTATGCACATCTTTCGCCCAACTCGTTGGCTCTCCGACTCAATGTGTTGAAGAGATCGTTGGAGATATTGAACGAACGGCCTGACTGGTTCAAATCCTTGAACAGTGATTCAGCCAACAATAGCGACGACGAAAAGAACATTGCAGAGCCTTTTTCGAACTGGGCTGCTGCCCGTAATCTGGTGGACAATGGCAGCAGAAGAAACTCGGCCCGTCTGTCGATATACTTCGACCACTCCCGAAATGCCAGTGGAGACAGCATAAATTTGCACCCAGACCATTGCAAGGTCCGACCCAACGCCTCATCTGCGGCTCTTTCGATGCTTTTTAGGCCGAAATTGACCAGGGCAGACAGTGTTCCCGCTTCCAGAATGTCTTCCATAGGTCGAAAGGACCTGTCTGGAGGCAATCTAGCAGCCTGGAAGGAAGAGGAGGTCAAAGCTATTCTGGAGATCGATTCTCCCACGGACACAATGTTGAGAGACGATTTGCAGGATATCATCAAACTCCTTGAGAATGACTCTGACGAACTCGAAAACAACACTGAGATTGCATCCACCCTTCACG
Organism: Candidozyma ruelliae; assembly: GCA_030582895.1. Lineage (NCBI taxonomy): Eukaryota > Fungi > Ascomycota > Pichiomycetes > Serinales > Metschnikowiaceae > Candidozyma > Candidozyma ruelliae. The sequence goes on from JAJMHE010000004.1 coordinate 692,612, forward strand.
ACTTGTCCTTGTCTTCCAGCGAGCACGACCACCAGGCAAAGAAGAACGTCCTTAAAACAAGACTACTCTTGGCATTGGCCACGCCTTTTGTGGAGTCTACAGCAGTCACTTCGTCACTTTTGGACTACTCGACACCACAGCCAATTACGTCCTCTACTCCGATGATCAATGCCCTGACTGCGTCTTTGAACTTGCTCAACTCTCTCAATCTGCCTCAGACTCCTTCTCAGGGAAACCGTCCGTTCCACATACTATCTCTGGGCAAGCACGCCTCGCCGCAGTCGGTATTCACTGTGGAAGACACGAATCCATGGAACTTGAAGGCTGCCAATGACTTGGCCTGCTTGATGTTTGGTGTGCTGAAGAACATGATCCGAAACCTAACATTGATGGACTTGATTGCTCCTCAATTCAGGCGCTTTGTTTCTGATAAATTGACTAGGTCAGAAGCAGGCTTCACCAATAAGGGCGTCCCAAGTGACCTGTCCATCATCTTTGCCGGTGAGATTATTGCCATTTCGAGACAAGCCGATCAAGGATCAGCTTGGACCTCAATGTGGGCAAAGAAAAGAGGCAACTTGATAATTTGCATGTTTGAGCAAATTCCATGTGATGCATTCGATATTGTTTTACTGTGCAACATCGACTCATACCCATCGTCTAGCTATGACATCACATCTGTCCAGGAGATTGCTGGTAAGCTTCTCAGTCCACAGTGGAAGGACCCTCTGAGGACCTTGAAACAATTTTCAAATGCTCTAGATCAGGAGCTTGCTACTCTGGCTGCTAGTCATGAAGAGGGTACCACTTCATGCGATTTCCGTGATAGCGACAACATCAATAAGATCCGCTATTTCACCCTTCAAATTCTGGACGACAATGTTCCTTGTGCCGTTACATCATACCCCCTCGAAATCAACGACGACAAGTACGAAATCAAGTTGAAGTTCCACTCCATGCCTTACATCGCAGGAATGTTTGTCGTCAATTTTTCTGATTATGAGATTCTCTCCAGCAACAATGCTATCGCCAATAACCTCTTTGGTAGGTCAGGCGAGGAGATTTTGCATCACAACATCGATGAGATCATTCCCGATTTCACGAGGATTCTTAAGACGGGTTTGAAGGACCAGAATGACTGGATTAACATCGTTCCAGGTTTGGTCTTACCTGAGCACTTTTTCAGGAAATATGATGCGTTTATCAAACACGAAGAGTCACCGGGGACATCGATGGAAGAGCTCTTCTTCAAGTCCAAGGGTATTTCTGGGCTTCACAGAGACGGCAAAAAACTCAACATCGATGTTCAGCTTCGTGTGATCCTGCCAGAGGTATTTGTTCTTTGGGTGACTTATTCAAGACACACCAAGAACATCGTTAATGAGCTTGACAGGCTCACCAGAACCTCCTCCTCGAGATCACTCAACTCGAACCTGAGACAGAGAAGCAACTCGGACATTCTGCGGAGCGACTTACCATCCCAGCTCCGCCTTTTTCCCAAAGACGAAAAAGATCTTCTCGAAATTCAGCAGACAAGCCCACACATCAGCCGAGCCAACAGTACAAGAACGCCCAAGAAAGCCAGCACTTTCTCTCTCCCTGTCACCTACATGACTAAGACGTCCAGATCAGATTCTTCCAACAAACTTGGTGTGCCAAGGGATCAAATCCCCAGATCTTCCTCGGCATCAGAGAGCAAGGATTCTCGTGCTAGTACCGAGAACTCGGTCAACGGGGAGTCAAGTACCACCGCTACCAGCTCCTTCAAGCAGCAAAAAGAGCCACGCTACATGCGCTTCACCGAAGAAGAACTTCTCAAATTTGAAGATGATGAATTGAAACAGAAAATGAAGCTCTCGAGTGAATGGCCTACTACCATTGGAGCGAAGAAGCGTACCAAGAAGTTTGATGAATTCAAAGTTTTGAAGAAGCTAGGAGAAGGAGCGTACGGTAAAGTGGTGCTAGCTGAGCACAAGGAAGACCCTGCCTACAGAATTATCATTAAATGCATTGACAAACAGCGAATTTTGGTGGACACTTGGGTAAGGGACCGTCAGCTCGGCACTATCCCCTCCGAGATTCAAGTCATGGCGACCCTCAATCATGAACCGCATCCCAATATCATGCGCATAATAGACTACTTCGAAGACCCCAACTACTACTACTTGGAAACGCCGATATTTGGAGATCCTCCTGCTATTGATTTATTTGATTACATCGAAGTCAAGAAGGACTTGAGTGAGATCGAATGTCAATTCATTTTCAAGCAAATCCTGAACGCCATTTACCACCTCCATAAAAACGGCATTGTGCATCGTGACATCAAGGATGAGAACGTCATTGTCGATGAGCACGGCATTATCAAGTTGATTGACTTTGGCAGTGCAGGTTATGTGAAACTGGGACCTTTCGATGTGTTTGTTGGCACAATCGATTATGCCTCTCCGGAGGTCTTAAGAGGTGAAAAGTATGATGGCAAACCCCAGGATATTTGGGCTCTCGGTATTCTCCTCTACACTATGATTTACAAGGAAAACCCATTCTACAATGTGGACGAGATCATGGAGGGCGATTTGAGGGTTCCATACATTGTGAGCGATAAGTCCCTAGCGCTTATCAAGAAGATTTTGGTGAGAGAAACTGACAAGCGTCCGACAATCACGGACATTATTGAAGACGAGTGGTTAGACATTTAATGGGGCGATCAGATCTAGCGAATTTGCAGCCATTTGCTAGCCCTATTATCTTGGTGTTGTGTGCAGTGCCACGCGTTATACTGAGATCTGAGACTCGGGTTGATGATTATGGAAAGCTTCCTAGGCTGTTACACGAAGGTCCCAATCTACATATGGAGAATGGCAACGGTGAAAATGAACTTCGTTGCAATTCGCTGAACGAATTCTCATTCAGGCTGGCGGTAGGTGGTTCCTCCTTCACACTTACGATTCTTCGACCAATTGAGAACCCCAGCATTCATAGCATACTACAAGACGATATTTTACATAGAAGGATAATATTCAGCAAACAGTTAAGCTCTGGAATTGCAGCAAGCCAAAAGGCCGTTCTTGTACTGGTGACAGATTCACTAACGATTAAAAGATCAGGCATATTGCATCGGTGTCTACCATTTCCTAATGCCTTTGAGCTTCTAGTCCTATCCCGTGATGATGCAATTCTTGATCGAGATGAGAATTCTACATCGTTTGATCCCTTTTCTTCCTTATCGGAACAAAGTTGCCTAGAGAATTGGCGAATTTCGCAGCCCGAAAGCGGTTTAATCGACAATGACACAAGTGGGTTCTCTATGAAGCCTCCTGCCGATTTGCTTTCTCCACTAATAAACCAGCATACGAAAGTCACTGAGCTATCTCCACAAAATGAGACAAACCTGGTGGACTTTCTACGGTCCCGATATTTCAGCATCCTTTACTCGGTATCCACTCCCTTGACCTATTTTCCCAAAACCACGCTTGCACGTCTACGAAACATGTGTGGTACTGATGCTAAGCAAATGGAGGAAAGCCTTTTGGCTGTTTATATGTCTCCGGAAGCACTCGATCAAAGAAGGAGGCTAAAATATGGGTTGGAACCTCCAGACAAGAGCATTACAGATGGCCTACAAGTCGACAAATTCGAGGCTGATAATCGAAGGCTTCTTATAGAAAAGTCAGGCTATCCTGGTCTTGCGGCCGAAGCTAAGGACAAGGTTATCCTTGATTTGAAACGGAGAGAGGCACAACTTCAGCTCCTAGTCATAATGCAGCTTCTTTTGACTTGGGGTATTGAAGAGTCACTATTCTTGAGCGACAATCTCAAACAACAAGAAAAAATCGACAACAAAAGACAAAAGAAGCTGCTTGTGCGGAGAAAGACGAAGAGCCAAAAACAAATCGTTCCTACTTTGCTAGGTGTTGCCGTTCACGAAAGTGACTCTGTAAATTCAGAAGCGCAGACCTCTGTGACCCAATACTCGCTATTCAGCTCACTCGTTTCCTTAGTCGATCAAATGAGTATTTGGGATGTCATAGCGGGAAAAGTGAAGAGCAAGAAAGAGGAAAGCATGTATGAGTTCCTCGCGTTCGTTTTTGTGCCATACTTCAACAAAAAACTACCCAATATTGTTCGATTTGTCATAGAGAAAGTCAGGGAACTGCGTCCAAACTTTAAGGTTCCAAAGTTGAAGCGATCAAAATCGGTGTCTGAAGGCAGCACTGAAGCTAGCAGCCCTGCCTTGAGCCTGGACATTCCCAAAAGCGAGAATGAGCCCGAGAAGACTAAACCCGCTAGATTCAATAAAACTCTTCTCTCCAAAGATCAAAAGCCGCTTCTTCGAAGAGCAAAAACGTCGATGAGCGAGCAAGGCGATCAGCCTGCTTTCCTGTTGAAGAGATCGAAATCCAACTTGGGATCTAAAAACCTAAAGAAGCGACAAGTCGATATGTCGCTCAATGCATCCGAGGAACAAATTGATTTTGACAAGTCATCTACTTTCATCTTTGGTGATGCAAGGAAAATCAAATCGCAATCGTCCTTTGCTCCACCTCTTCCAAAAACAAAAATAAAGTCTTTTGATACTGAGCTGAACGTCTCCCTAGTCCTGGCTACGCCTTCAGCAAAACGAATTTCTGATGTCATTTTCGAGACTCCACAAAGCACTAGCTACAAAAATGGATCTCACATAATACCTGACTCGGTCAAGAAAAGCTCATTGGTCCAGCAAAAGCTCTCGCTCTTGGCAGCCCCGCCGCTTCCTGATACAAGTATATTGAGCTCACCAGTGAACAACTCCTCAGACAAGTCTCCAGTTTTGTCTCTGCACCAGATGCTCAACCCACCGACTCATGATACATCCTCCATGATAGCATCCTCGCCCGTGATGGCCAAGATGGATCCCCCTCAGTTGGAAGCAAATCCTCTAATGGAGTTAACGAATCCTTTTACGAAATCCACCCTTCAAGGCTCACCTAATAGGCCATCGCAAACCCGCCGCAGAAGCCTCAGAACGAAGGCAAAACCTTCGGTAGAGAAATCGAAATCCGAAATCGTTCAGCCGGTCACAAAGAAGATGAGCTTGAAGCCCACAGAGCAACAAGCATCAAAGAAGCTTTCGGCTTCGATTTTGCAGTCGACTCATGACGGTGATGATACGGATGTAGATCCCGGTAATGGCGGCGACACAGATAACGACTCAGACTCGGACTCGGACTTCGAAAAGTTGCTAGCAAGCACATCGAACCGAACTTTGAAAAAGTACGAGAGGCCAAAGAGGAGGTGACCTTTGATAGAATGTAATTAACGAACCCTATTTATTATACATTTACCTCTCCGAGGAATATGCCACGGCATATGCTTTTTGCGTTTGGCGTCTTGAGAACCTCGTCAGCCAATGGTTCGCCGATTCTCTCTTTCAATTTAGACTTTACCTCATCGCTGACCTCTCCGGAATCCACTTCCATCTTGTCCGGGTCGTTTTGGAAGTTCTCGTCGACTTTGAGCTTTCCAAGAACCTCAAGGACCTTTTGCCTTAGAATGTTTCTTTCAATCTCGCGCTTTCCGTCCTCCACAACCTGTTTATACCACATCTTCAAGTTACCCACCAAAACGAGCTTGATAACCTCTGAGCCCAATTTCTCAATTCCGAGCAAAGCGCCGTAGTGTGTTCCCAATGGCTTGGAGGAGTCCAACAAAGCTCGAAGAAGGGTTCTGGTGACTCTAGGCTTGAGTGTGGAATAGGATGTGCCAAATGTCTCGATGATGTGTTGCAAAAGAAGCGAGGCAAATTCTCTGACCGCAAACTGGCCCTTTATTAATTCGGCCACAGCATCGTCATCTGCATTCTCAGGCACGGGTGGACCTATTCTCTTGGCTAGTAATAGGGTAAGAATACATGGCATCAAGGCGTGAACGTAAGGGTCTAGGAAAATCGTCTTGTTGTCACAAAGAGCCGAGATCACTTCTAACAAGGTGATCAAGAGCTCTATATTTCTTAATTGGTTGGTGACTTGTTCGGCGACGAACTGAATAAAGTATGGCACAAGCTGGTGCAAACCGGGGTCTGTCCTGAGTGAGTTTAAAGCAGCATCCTTGAGTGTCTCTTTTTCCGGTTTTGTGGACATAAGCACCTCGACGATCTTGTCGAAGTAGAGCTTGAGTTCCTTCAGGAGCACATGTTTTACCAAAGGCTTGACTTCCACATCCTTATCGCCCTTCTTCGTTTTCTGCCTCGAACCTGGGTCCTTCGAGTCTTCAGAAGCCGCAGATCCAGCTGAGGACAGTAGCAAGTCGTTTCCAAGAACAGAGGAAGTGGCACCTCTCACAACAGATGGTAAACTCTTAATTTCTGAGGCCAACGGGTTCTGAGGGATCATTGGCTGCACGCCCTCAATCGCTAGCCAGTGTGCTGTGAATGTAGTCTGACGAGGCACCTTTGGAAGCTCCTGATTGATCAATTTCTCAAATTCGATTTCGTTGTCGTCGATGTAGTATAGCGTTTGACCTCCAGCTCCAGATATAGCCTCCTTGAATACTAAAGGCTGAGATTGGTCGTAGCCGTAAAGTGGCTCAATGTTGAGCACCTTGAGTGCCTGGTTTATGTCGCTAGTGGTGAGAAGCTTCCGTTTCGAGTGACGCATGAACTTTATGGCTGTTTCGAGAATTTCATGGATTCTGTATTCCACATCCATGGCCAAGTTCCTCGCAGCATCATCTGGAAGTGTAATTCCCAAAAGCTCAGCAGCATCTTTGACTGTATCATGCGGCGACCATAAGGTCCGTGAAAGGGGGATTTTAGCTGCTGGCTCCATGATGGTTAGTTTATGTATTGAGCAGTTAATGGAAATATGTTAGGCGGTGTGTGCAGTGCCATATCACCAAAACCCAGGCTACTACAGAATAGGGACCAAGAATGATTATATGAATCAAAAAATAGTTGTGTTTATTTTTTATTTTCTACATTGTCGATCGTAGACTTGGCTTTCAGATTGTTCCACAAACTCCGAGGCAATTGACGTCAGCCTCAGTTCGAGCCTTCTTTACAAGCTTCAGACCCAAATTTCGAGAAAACTCCTCTAATATTTTTTTTCGAAGCGTTCAAGTAGAGATCTAGATAGAACTATCCTTCCTCCGGTTCCGCCGAGACTCAGGCCAAGCCCTTGTCCTTCTTCGAGACCTTAGCCATGGTCTTCAACTTCATCTCGCTCGAGGCCAAATTGTTCTGTTTTTGGTTATATCGAAGCTCTGCAGCCCTGGCGGCAGCCTCTTTTCCACTTACTCCCAGCTCCGAATGCCCCTCTTGACTCGCTTCCGTGGGTCCCCCGAGTCTGTGTCCGGATTTGGATGCGGATGATTTGGTTTTAGTGGGAGGACTGGATTTGGCTTTTTGATGAGACGTGGGCCGAACAGGCCTGCTTTTTTCTGTTTCTAATTCAGTCTCTTTCGAACAACATGAACCCATGTGTGGTTTGTGGAATTAAGTACTATAGTTTGGCGCGGATCGATACTAGTTATATGGTGCCGCTATATGCCAAGCCTGGATCGGGTATGAGAATATCTATGTACATCTTTTGGCTGGACAACTCCCCAAATTACATTATTGTGTCCTTTTTTTGAGACCCATCGACTCAAAAATGGGCTTGGTGGTTTTCTTGTAGTTCACGTTCTCCCTCAAATGGTGGAACTCTGGGACTTCAACATCGATTTTGCAGTCAATCTGAACATCCTTGTCGAGCGACAACTGGGCGACCTTGTTCACCACTTGCTTGCGTGGCATCCACCACCTTGCAAAACGGAGACATGCTCTCTCGTCCTGGTGGAAGTTCTTGAATTTGTCCAACACCTTCAAGTAGAACGACGTGCGGTCGTCAGAATAGGGGCTCATGATGGTGGAGTCACGCAACGCTGCCCAGTCGGCAATTGGGATGTAGGTGTAGCCCTCCAGGTCCAAGAAACGAAGCGAGCTGTACCATTGTTGCAAAATCTCCTCGTTGGTAAAGTCTCGAATCTCACCCATCTTTTTCAAGCACACACGGTAGGAAATAGGAGTACGTGGGATGTCATGAATCTCGAAGTTCTCGACTAGCTGCTGGAACACGACTCTGTCCCCCCAGTTGTAGTTGCTGATGATGGAATTGATGAAGATCTCGTCCATGGGCCTCAAGTTGGCGTAAGTGGCTATGAGGTTCTTAAGAGTGCTGTATCCTTCTTCAGACAAATGAGGGTACAGCTTGAAGAATAGACTGAAGAACTTGTTGTGCAAGGTTGCGTATCTGGAGCGATGGTCGTGCTTGTCGTCAACACGAGAGCAGTACTCAACGGTGTCCCTCCAGAACTTAGTTATCGTCGAGAAAGGCTCTTTCTTCTCGTAGCAGTTTTCCAACAAGCTCACAACGTAAGGGGCCTTGAGAATGACCTTGTAGGGCAAGTTGAATTCGACCACCTTGTCGAAGAAGTGCTTGGCAATTTTGATGTCCTGACAGTGACCTATAAAATTGAGGTGCAATTCGCCCAATTGGTGGAGAACAGAAGATTGGTTGTTTCTCTTGCCTTCGTAAACCTTCATGAGATCCTCCATGATGTCCAAGCCACGAGAGTTGTCGCCGGCCTGGATGGCGATTTTACCCATGGATGTTAGAAGCTGGTAGTGAACTGCCATGCCCTTTGTGTTGTAGTCGTAGATCTTCTCGATCTCCTCGTACGAGAATCTCTGGATTCGGTATGCCACAGGCAAAACGACACTCAAGACATTTTGACTGAGGTAGGCAGCACTGTCCTCCTCACGGTTAACACCAGCTTCCCAAAGCTCGACAAGCTCAGCATAGCTTTCAGTCTGAAGCATGGCCTGGAAAAGGGGGAAAAGGCTGTTTGTGTCTTTGATCTGGATTTTGTGACGGAGAATGGCATCTGCCATGTCGATAATGGCAGACTTCAACACAATGTCGTTGTTCAAGACTTTGCTCTTGTACTGATCACTGTCACGATTCAGGTTCGACGACAAACGTGATGTTCTGTTGTAGTAGATGAATCTGTTGAGAAAAGAGGCGTAGTTAGAAAGCGTTTGTTCACTGAGCTTGGCCTTCACATCATCGTTTGCAAAGCACTTTTGCAATTCACTCAAGGCCTGCGAGTACCTTTGTGCTCTGCCTTTTTCCCTCTTGTCGTTTGTCTTTTTCAATGTGTCTCCGAACTTTTCCACTCTGGCCAAAACGTCCTCATCAACTGGAGCCTTACTCTCGTGAACTGGAACGCCTACCAGAATATGATCGCTCTTCAAGTTGTTGGAAATCTTCTCGGACTTCTCCGAGATAGTGGCACTGGCTGTGCTGTTACTGCGGGCAATTTGAAACGCATACTGGTTTTGGAACTCGAAGTTGGGTTCGAGGTTCACATTTGGACCTAGCTTGAGGCCTGATGAGTTTCCCCTAACCTTTCGGAGGAGGACGGGCCTAAGGCTGGACTGTGTGTTTGTGGCAATAAGTCTAAACATGATTTAGACTGTGCTGGGAATAATGTGAATTTGAGTCCCTGAGAATAATAAAGTTGTAGGCTGAAGTGTAAGTGAATGATTCTGAGATTTTTTTCCCTATACTTTTTTAGGCGCACGCTTTATGATGGATGAGACAGAGATCACCAGAGACGGATTCGGATAATTTCGTAAGCAGGAATTGCAGTTGGTTTTATAGCCTAATTCTGTTCGTAAAGTATGGAATTTGCACCAGCTACAAAAATAACATTGTGGTATGATAAGCATGTGAGGCGACTTCCTGTCAAGGTGGCGGCGACCATTTGCACCCAAATCCTCAGTATGCACAGGTGATGGTCCACATATTGGGAAGCCCAACAACTCTGCAACAAATGTCAACAAAATCTACAATCTCTTATTTTTTCTACATTTGAGGCTTCTATTTAGGCTCCGCTCTTGACGAAATTGCTAAATCCGCCTCGGCGATAGCTGGCACAGCCGCTTCTTCTGACACCACTTATCTGGTGATGGCGATAGCGACGATGCGCCATGTCCGGGAGTCTTAAAAGCGAAATACTAATGCCGAGCCGGAGTTGCTAATCACTTCTCCTAAATCACGGAGAGCTTCAAGAACTACAAATTGAGAAAACTTTGGTCTGTAATAAATAGTGTATGGTCTCGATCGTCACCTCACTAAACACTACCACTAAGAATGGACAAGGCTCCTACTTCAATCTGGAACCTGACTTATGAAAGCAGAATTCCGTCTCCGCGTGATCATTTAGATAAGGTGAGTCTAAACGACGACCTTGATCTAGACTCGATTCATGTCCAACATCGTTCGGAGGCCCCTAATAGGAGCTGTTGATGCCTCTTGACCACATTGATGATGCAAAATATGGATTTTCAATTCTAAAATACCATTATTAAGGGGTGCGTGATCTAGGTCAAGGCTTCATATTCCCCCTAAAATTTTGTAGCACCTCCACTCGAAGCGGATGAACGAAACAATACATGAATATGTCGGGCAGGCAAGGGGGTGAAGCTTTCCTTTTCTTTTCCTTTAAGCACTGGTAATCGTTCAACTGGTATGCCGGGGGGACCTTCCAGTGGCTGTTATACTTTGTGAGACATTATCAGACATAGTCTCCCCATTTTACCTGTGTTTCTCAACTTTTACCATCGCTTTTCAAAATCATATCAAAGCAAACAAAGAAGTGAAACCTAAATTCATCCGCCCCTTCGGTTAAATGCCAGCTTCACCGTGACGCGGTACCATCTTGGGAGCACGTTATGAATTGTATTGTTTCGTCCATCCTCAAACTTTAAAGCCGTCGAATAGGCTTAGGCAGATTTGAGAGGAATGTATCGTAGGTCTCAGTAAGGAATCACTCGCCTTTGGGTTCTCCAAGCGGACCCTCCTAGTCAAGCCCGATACCAGCTGAAAATTTCGAGGCTTCTTAAAACCAATTGCTTATCTGGAAGAGGCATGTAAGGTGCTACAAATTTGGAAACAGTCTCCAAAGCTAGTTTTTATCGATCCAATGGGAGACTATGTGTAGCATCGACAATGGCACCGAGAAAGGTACATGGTCCCTTATCAGGCGAGCATAATGGGTGAAGTCTGGTAGACAGCATCAATTAGCGAACACATGAACTCCTTTAATTACGTCATTGCTCCAACTGTATCAAATTTGGACTCAGTCAATATATTCTTTCCCTTTTTTAATTTTTTATATATCATTTTCTCTGGCGACAGCCGTGCCGATCTGACGATAATAGTGAACAGGCTTCCGCATCGCGCACCCGTTATCTATATTGCTGATCTCAATCTACCACGGTGATCTCGACACATGTCCGAGTCTACACCACTTCTACCGAAGAAAACGCCTAATTCGATACAGATTAATTCCCTGCCTATTTCGGAATCGCAGAGCCGAGCAAACAGAACAGTCAAAGATGCAAAGAAGGCCAAATTGGGCACCTTCGAGGGAGTGTTCCTCCCCACCACTCTCAATGTGCTTTCGATTTTGATGTTTTTGAGATTTGGCTTCATCATAGGCCAGATGGGTATACTAGGATCGCTCCTTCTTTTAGTGATGTCCTATGTTATTGACATTTTGACCGTGTTGTCCGTGAGTGCCATTTCCACAAACGGTACAGTACGAGGAGGCGGTGCCTATTACATGATTTCCCGATCCTTGGGCCCCGAATTCGGCGGTGCCATTGGTATAATTTTCTTTACAGGCCAGGTTTTAAACTCTGCGTTGAACGTGGTGGGTTTCATTGAGCCACTTTTGGTGAACTTTGGCAAAGCACAGGGTGACATATTCCCGCTTCTACCGGTGTCATATTGGTGGCAGGTCTTCTACTCCACAATCTTGCTCATTTTGTGCACTTCTGTGGCTCTAGTGGGGGCGTCGTTGGTCTCGAAAACAGCGTTCTGGCTCTTCATACTTCTCACCACCAGTACTTTGCTGATTCCAGTGTCAGCGCTTATAGTCAAGCCTGGCTACCCGCTTTCTCCTCCATACGACCATCTTTGGTATTCAGGCATGTCATGGGAAACAATTCGTGAGAACTTGTGGCCTCACTTCACGAGCGGTGCAGCAGGCTCGTTACTTCCACCGGGTCAACCTGAGACATTTAAAAATCTCTTTGGCATTTTCTTTCCAGCAACTGCTGGTATCTTTGCTGGTGCCTCTATGTCTGGAGAGTTGAAGAATCCTTCACGTTCCATTCCACGAGGAACATTGTATGCATTGGGCACAAGCTTTGTGCTATACTTTTTGGTGATCGTGTTTCTTGGAGCTTCGGTTCCAAGAGAGTTATTTCATAAGGACATCAAGATCATCCAGACGGTGAGTATCAATGGTCTCATCATCATCATCGGTGAAGCCTCTACGTCGTTATTCTCCGTCATCATGGGTATTGTGGGAGCCTCCACAGTGCTCAACGCAATCGCGGTTGACAAAATTATCCCAGGTTTGACATGCTTCTCTACGGCTCGTAAGCTGCAAAAGGATAAAAAGAAGGCTCAGGTCTACGCCATCATTTTTACATGGGCTATGACTCAAGCCTTTCTATTTGCAGACATCAATCAAATTGCCACATTTATTACTATGGCGTTTTTGATGACGTTCTTGGTCACAAACCTTGCATGTTTCCTCTTGAGAATTGGATCTGCTCCTAATTTCAGACCATCATTCAAATACTTTAGCACAAAAACGGCATTCATTGGCGGCTTGGTTTCCGTCCTTGCTATGTACTTAGTGGATGGTGTTTCAGCTACATCAGTCATTGCATTTTTGATCTTCCTCATCATGTCAATTCATTACAGCACGCCTCCATCGAACTTCGGTGACATCTCTCAGCTCTTAATCTACCACCAAGTGAGAAAATACTTACTCAGATTGAAGCTCAACATGAGCGTGAAATACTGGAGACCGCAAATTTTGCTATTGTGTGACAATCCTCGAACTTCTTGGAATCTCATTGCGTTTTGCAATCATCTCAAGAAGGGAGGTTTATATATACTCGGTCATGTGGTTTTGTTAGGCGATGATTCAAAACCGGATCAGGCTAATGTCAGCTCTGAGTTCAACATCGCTTCCTACAAAGAGATTCAGAAACAGAAAAATGCTTGGACAAAACTCAGAGACATGGCAAAAATTAAAGCTTTTGTTCAGATCGCCATTGGTCCTTCCTTGCCATGGGGCGTCAGGAACGTCTTTCTTGGCTCGGGGCTAGGAGGTATGCGTCCCAACATCACAGTGTTGGGCTTTTACGACTCTCGTAAGTACGGTGTGGAGCTTCCTCTCAAGCAGGAGGAAAGACTGCTTTCCACTCTTCACTTGCCAACGGACGAGTGCAGAAAAGAGCGGAAAGTCTCGGTGAATCAATGGGTTCAAATAGTTGAAGACTTGATTGTCATGCAAGCAACGGTTGCCGTCGCAGCGAACTTCTCACAGATGGAAGTGCCAAAGCTCGGTAAAAGAAAATGGCTCAAAAAGTCGTCCACAAGCGACGGTAAGAAGAAGTACATCGATTTGTATCCCATTCAAATGTCTTCGATTTGCCTTATGGAGGATGGAAAATCAGTCTTGTCTACAAACTTTGACACCTACACATTAATCCTTCAACTTGGTTCTATCCTTTCAACGGTCGACGAATGGGATCTCAACAATTACACCTTGCGCATAATTGTGTTCGTTGAGACGTTGAGCGAAGTCGAGGAGGAGACCACAAGACTTAGTGATCTACTTGCTTCTTTGAGAATTGATGCTGAGACAGTGGTGAAATGTTTTGATGAAGGCTTTTTACAATCTTATAATTTCCTTGTCAAGGGCTACAAGGTCAACTCCTCAAATCAGAAGTATTTCAATCACATCAATGACATCCTTCTTGGAGATCAGTGGTGGACGAACTTGTGTGATGCAAGAGAGTCGCTTCGAGAGATTGAGAAGCAGAGGTCGAAGAGAGCTCACAACAAGATGAAATCAATCAATATCGATGACAGAAAGTACGACCCGGTTCTGTTCAACCTTTCAAGGAGTGGTACGTCGCCTTTGACGGGTCCTAGTCTCAAGAACAACAGGAGGTACACATTGTCAAACTTGCATGAGCAAGGTATGTCCTTGTCTTTGAACATGAGAGCACAAGGCGCTGAGAACTTCTATGCCTTTGACTCCGAAGATAGTAGTGATAGCGAAACGGAAGAGAGCCTTCATAGCTCTGCGGGAGAGGATACCAGCAGGCAGCAAACACCTGAGGTTATAACACCCGTTGATCTGCTGACTGCGTTGCCAGTTTCGCCTCATGCTTCTCACGAGCACCCATATGCGAAGACTTCTTTGACACCGGTATCTTCTGCATATCACCAAAGGCGTCCACCAAATGCTGACTGCAAGGCACCAAAGCCATCGCTCTTGTCAAAGTACAAGTCCTCTCTTGGAGCGATGTCTTCTGATCAGCTCTCTATCCGGTCATCTGTGTCGAATTTGCGTCCTAATTTCCTGTCAGTGAAGATCCCCCAATCTAAGGTACGAGATGAAGAGGAGGAAGAGGATGAGCCGGTCGCAACAAACGACGAGGAAGGCTCGGAAGTAAACAAACCGCTGATTCAGTTTGTTGAAGATGAGAGTGATCCAGGGAATGAATCCACGAAGGGCACTGGTGATACCAAACGAGCAAGCCGACCCCCGGTCTCTCGCAATGAAAGCTTCTTGAATTTCACAGTAAGCCATGGAAGACCGCCTCTCAAAAAGGCCCCTTCGATCATTGCCAACGACGACATCAAGCACCACATCAAATCACCACAATTTGCTTCCCAAGATGACGATGAGCTTGAAATTGTCGTAAGGGATTGCAATGAGCAGCAAGAGGGAAGTGCAGAAGGTGACACTTCGAAGAATACTAAGAAAATCACGCTGAGGCAGCTTCAAGATGAATTGAACAGCTTCACATTCAACGATTTACCGGCAAAAGGACAACACATTATCCTTAACGAGCTCATGAGCCAACTCTCGGGGACAGGCGAAACTGCAGTGATCTTCTCTACTCTTCCAGCTCCAGTGATAGGAACGCATTTGGATGATGATGAGTCGCTTGACTACACGAACAGTCTTGCTATCTGGTTGGAGAATCTTCCACCAATTATGCTACTCAACTCACAGACAGTCACAGTTACAACGAATTTGTGATCTTCAATCAGTGTATAAAAATCAATTTGCATCCACTTCTTAGTAGGTTGTACGCATATCGCGCATTAAGTACTCATCGAACATCAAACACCAACACTGATCAAAGTCAATAGGTTCGGATTTTTCTCAGCACATCTTATATTTATATAAACTAACACATGTCGGAGAGTCTATCGAAGGATGAAAAGATAAAGCAGCGTCAAGAGCAATTGGCAAAATGGAAGCAGAGAAAGTCTCAGTCACCTGCTATCTCATCGAACGAGACAGCCAAGAAGACTGAAGCAGATAGGAAATCTGATGAGGTCGAAGAGCCTAAAGCTCCAAATCAAGAAGATCAGCGACGTCAAGAGAGGCTAAGAAAGTTAGAAGAATGGAAGAAGAAGAAGCTTCAATCGCAGAATGCCACTCCACCAGGTGACCTGGAGAGTAAGTCCACGAAACTCGAAGAGTGGAAGAGAAGACGAGAGAACGGGAATACCGTTACAGAGCCCACGGTCAAGAAGAAAGGGATTTTCCTTACCGCTATTGCAAAACCCTTATCGAAGGCCACCCCACTAAAGAGAAAGATTGTATTGGGTGAAGAAGAAGACGGCGAGGCAGAGGTTGTGGGGAAGTTTAAAGTACCGCATTTGAACAAGCTGAAGCCTCAGAAAGTTTCTGCTCAGTCCACAGAACCCGATAGCTTGGATGCTTATCTCGAGGACCTAAACGAGGAACAAAGTGATAAGAGCACTCGGAGGCCTCAAGAAGAGTTTGAGCTGGACAGCGGGCTGGATAATGAGGAAGAGGAAGAGGAAGACTCTCTAGCTGCGCTTCAGCTCAAGGCCATGCAAAAAGGAAAGGAGTTGGCGTCAATTGATCATGACCAGATCGACTATGCCCCGTTCAAAAAGAACTTCTATGTCGAGTCGCTGGAAGTCAGCCTGCTCTCTCTGGAAGAGATCCTGGCTTTAAGATCGAAAATGGGAGGCATAAAAGTTACTGGAGAGGGAAGCCCTCGACCAGTATGGAAGTGGTCACAATTGGGCTTCTCAACAGTCATAACCTCGATTATCGAAAACAAGCTACAGTTCCTGGACCCAACTGGTGTACAGAGCCAGGGCATCCCGGTCATTCTCTCCGGAAGAGATATGTTAGCTATTGCCAAAACAGGTTCGGGCAAAACGTTAGCCTTTGTCCTACCACTCCTCAAACACGTCCAAGATCAGCCGCCTTTGCAAGAGGGCGACGGTCCCATCGCTATATTGATGGCGCCTACTAGAGAACTAGCGCAGCAAATCTTTAAGCAGCTAACGTTGTTCACTAAAAAGCTAAACTTATCGGTCTGTTGCTGTTACGGTGGCTCCTCCATTGAACCTCAAATTGCGGAGTTGAAAAAGGGCGCTCAAATAGTAGTTTCCACGCCAGGCCGCCTCATTGACTTGTTGGCTACAAATAACGGAAGAGTGTGCAATTTAAAAAGGGTGACATATGTCGTGATTGACGAGGCTGATCGGATGTTCGATTTCGGCTTCGAGCCCCAAATCCGAAAGATCTTTTCACAAATACGGCCTGATAAGCAGTGTGTCTTGTTTTCCGCCACTTTTGCCAGAAAGATGGAGGCACTCGCAAGAGATACGCTTGTGAATCCAATTGAAATTGTCGTTGGAGGTATTAGTGTGGTAGCTCCCGAAATCGACCAGCATATCGAGTTGTTCGAGGTGGACGACGACACAATCGCGGATGAGATTTACGCACAGAAGTTTGAAAAGCTAAAAGAGCTACTTCTCAAATATGAACGGGTCAAGAAGCTTGTATTCGTTGACAAACAGGAGTCGGCAGATGACTTACTAGTGAAGTTGTTGGCCAATGGCTTGCAGAGTGTAACGATCCATGGAGGCAAAGAGCAGATCGATCGAAAGTATGCGATTAAGTCCTTTTCGGAGAAAGGCAGCGGGGTTGATATCCTTATCGCTACCTCGGTCGCCGCAAGAGGATTGGATGTCAAGGGACTCGATTTGGTAATCAACTTTGATCCACCGAACCACATGGAAGACTATGTCCATCGAGTAGGCAGAACTGGAAGAGCGGGCCAAAAGGGTGATGCTTACACTTTTGTGACCTCGAAGCAGGAGAGACCGATAACTGATTTGGTGAAAGCCCTCAGGCTCAGCAAATACCCAGAGGAAATTATCGATCTGAGACTCATCAAGATCTCTGAGGCCTTCTTGCTGAAAGTGAAGGAAGGGAAAGAGAAGTTCCATTTCGGGTTTGGTGGCAAGGGTTTGAGCAAACTTGACGAGATCAGAGACAACAGTAAGAAGTTGGAGAGAACCTTCTACGGTGCTGAGACTCCAGATCAAGAGAAACGAAGCCCGGCTCCTGCAGCAGATAAGGCTATATCAGAAAACGCCAAATCTGTCAACGGTGTGGAATTGCCGGAATTCGACATTATCGAAGGCAGAGCTTCCGAATCGACTGGTCCAGATAAGTGTAAATTCCACTCCAGAATTACCATCAACGATCTTCCTCAATCCGCTCGGTGGAATGTTGTCAACGCAGACAACCTTGCGGATATCATCGAGCATACTTCGACTTCGATAACAAACAAGGGCCAGTACTACCCTCCTGGTAGTAAAGTTCCAACTACAGTGAAGGAAAAAGGCAGAGAAGTTCCTGCTCCACCCAAGCTCTACTTGCTCATTGAAGGATTGACAGAAAATGCTGTGAGCGAGGCCAACAAGCTCATTAGAAAGAACATCATAGAAGGTCTCAAATCAGCAACCAAAGACGAAGCCTCAGCCCCTTCGGGTCGTTATGTGGTTTAGTACTATTGTGTTGGTTCTGTATATTCATGTGCGAAAGACGTCCTCGGGTCTAATGTGTGGGGTAGGTACCGGATATACTTAAACTCCTACTTTTTCAAGACGTTTTCCACATCAACAACTACAAAATGGCTTTCGACAGCAGCATCTTCGAGGAATTTACCAAATGGGTGGTCACTGAGATCGAGCCAGGTTTCATCCACGTGCAATACAACAACCCCAAAACGCTCAATGCCTTTGCCGAGGAAGACTGGAGAGCGTACCATCACATCCTCGAGTGGTTGGACTCTGATCCCAGCACCAACATCATCTTGATTTCGTCCAAATTAGAGAAGGCATTCTCGAGTGGTTTAAACTTGAAGGCCGCTTTGACTTTAATGAATGGCAAGGACGACTGGTCGTTCGAGAACAAGAAGAAATTCATGTACAAACACATCATCGAGTTCCAGGATGCCATTGCCAAGCCAGCTAGAATGAGAACGCCCACCATTGCGCTTTTAAACGGTGTGTCCTACGGCTTGGCCATAGATATCGCCTCAGCCTGTACCATCAGAATAGCAGTTGAGGGCGTCAAACTTTCCGTGAGAGAGATCAAGATCGGCATTGTTGCTGACATGGGCTCGTTGCAGAGAATGACCAACCTCGTGAGCAACAAGTCGAGAATGTACCAGCACGCCTTGACTGGTGATGTCTTCGATGCCAAGGAGGCGTTGGACTTGGGTTTCGTTTCTGAAGTCGTTCCTGACTTAAAGACCGGTGTTGAGCGCTGTATCGAGTTGGGCAAGCTGATCAACAGCAACCCCCAGTGGGCCATCAAGGGCACCAAGGAGTCGATCCAGTTCATGGTTGACGGAGGTAGTCACGAGCAGGGGTTGGCCAACATCGCCGAGTATAACGCTGTGAACCTTGTTGGTGGCATCACCACCGGCATGCCCTCCAAGCTCTAGTCTCTACTACGTCAAATTCTCGTACTCTAAGATAGATATGTATGTTCCAATTCTTCAATCTGGTGTCACGTGCCTGCCGTTGTAGTAGTAAGTTCGGTCCTGCGACGCAAAAAATGTTGGTGGATCAAATACGACATTTTCAAAATCTAAAAGAACACACTATAGCTCATGCTTTTTGGAGCTTTTGGTGGCGTTCGCCACATGAACCGTCTAAAACATATAAAAACACGCTCATTTTGTGCACAGACAGCCACGCCGACCTCGGACTCGTCTGCCGAGTTATTGACACGATCTTTTACCGAAGAAAGACCACGTAAATGTGAAGTCAAAACGATAGCTGGCCATCTTGAGAGCAGACCTGCGAGCTGTTTCACGGGCCTGCTTTCTTCCACTCATTTTGCTTCTACTTGCAGACCAAACAGACAGACTTCGGATGAACTTAAGCAGGAATTCAAGCGTCTTTTAAAGGCGGGACAGTATCACACTATTCTCCGGACCTTGGAAACCTGGACAGCGTCAACAGCAGTGAAAAGCTTCAAGGACTTGCTCAGCCCCGAGGAATTTTCCTATATCATGAGTGAGCTTGTTCTATTTCACCAAGGTCTTCAATCGAAATGCGCATTGAAGGGCGTTCTTTCAAGTAAAGCCGGATTGGCTGCTGATATGAACGAGGCTGCAAACTGTCGAGAGTCTATCAGAAGAATATACTCTAACTTGCTCTTTGACGGAGATGCAGAGCAGCACATCTATTCAAAATCAAAAAGAAACAGCCTTGGCGAAACCTACTACAGCTTGAGCATGAAGGACTACGAAAACTTGATTGTTTTGGAAATAAACAGCGGAAAGCTAGACTTAGCCTCTAAGTGGTTCCAAAGAATCGAACAAAGATACCCCAATGACTCCCACTACCTGAAAATGACATACAACTTGTGGCTTCTCCGATTTCATGTCTATTCCGGAGGCGTGCCCAATAACTGGGAAGTGAAGCCTACAGGCATCAACTCCACCAAGAAGGACCCTAAACGTTCGGTGTTCAGATCAGGTACCAGATGGGTCGAGCTTTTTGATGAATTTTCTCGCAACCAGCTTATGATCCTGGGAAACCTGCAGTTCTTATTCGATAAGAGTACTGTCATGACTGTGGTCAACTCGATTGCACACTCGCGAGACCTCAATCAGTTGTACCGGGTAATTGAGGAAATTTGGGGCATCAACAGCGAGGGCTCATTGTGCAAGGGATTTAGGAAACCCAAGTCTGACGATCCATGCTTCCCTGACATAGACATTGTCAAGACAGTCGTTATCGCATTGATCTACAACAATCAGCCTGTGGGGGGTATGAAGATCGTGAATGCCTTCCAGGAACACTATGACGTGGACTTGCGTAGGAACTCCAAGCATTTCTGGGACCAGCTTTTCAGATGGTCCGAGCTCACGACGCGCTACTCCGAGTTTATGGCGCTTCAATACTTCATAAGGAGCACCAAAGCTGATATCGATGGAAAGTTCTTCGATAAGAACAGATTCTACAGTCTTGAACAGGCACAGAAGTCGCCAGACTTCGACTACGAAGGCTACTTGACGTTTATCGCTGACTTGCAAAACCAGAGAGCTCGTCTTGTCAAGGAGCTCTGGACCTGCTACAAGGCAAGCGGCACGGGGTTCTACCCAAGAGTGTACTTGACCTATCTCACAGTGCTCGAAGAAAGCAAGGACGAAAAGAAGATTTATGGATTCTTAAGTGAGGTCGCTCAAGAGCTCCATTTGCACCTGATGCACAGAGATTCGTATAACTACGCATTGACGCGAAAGAAAGTCAATGAGCTCCGCAAGATATACAGAAGAGCCGCCACCTCAATCATCGAAATGAAGGGCATGGCCGGTGAGCTCGAGGCAATTGATTTCGTCATACAAAAATGGGCGTTGGATGGAGACATGAAGCAGTCGTTGGAGAGGTATGCTTCGAAAAATGAGTCACGGTATCAGAAACTTAAGAAGGAGAGGGAAGAAGTCGATTTGCGACAGCAGGAAGCAGAAGAAGAGGAAAAGTTTTTGGGTCTCATGGTATAGAAAAATGAAGGATATTTACGGGTAATTCAAGGCGTCAAATTCGCCTAGAGGGCCTCAGGCGAGAGTAGTGCGCGGTCCAACTCTCTCGCGTAGTAAAGAACACTGAGCGCTTTTCGACGTAATTCTCAACTCAGATTACACCACAGATAACGAAATGGCTGAAGGTATTGAAAAGATTGCAGAGGTCCCTGTCGAGTTTTTCAAAGATGGCTCCGCTTTTGTCAGAAAATGCCAAAAGCCCACTCAGAAAGGTATGTCAATCTTGGAAACGGATCACGACTTTGGTCCTAGTGAGCATGGAAGAATACACTCCAAGGTATAGGAGGTTCCTAAAGAAAGTTTACATCAGCTTCTATCGTCACTGGCATCCAAGCTTTTAAATACTAACGAGCTAGAGTACCTCAAGATTGTGAGAGCTGTTGGCGTTGGTTTCGTCATGATGGGCGTTGTCGGTTACGCCGTCAAGTTGGTGCACATCCCAATCAGATACTTGATTGTCTAAGCATGTTTTGTGTCGTCATGGGCTGAAAACTAAAGAGGTTTTATTTCTTCGAATATCAGATAACAAGCACTCTGACTTTGTAATAATAAATTAAGCTGCAAATGAAACTGCTCCCGTGGATCCTCCTGGTAGGGGGCATACCATCGCCTCCAGGATTTTGAAAAAGCCCCAAAAGGTCATCTTTACTTCACTTTCGTGTTCTTTGTCGTAGTTGAAAGTCTTTCTTGTTTAAGTATTGTCACGTGATCCCACATCGCCTATAGTGAGTTTTCCAGCCGATGCGATGGATCGAACTTATCGTTTTCCACATTTCCATGCTGAGCAATACCAACACATTTGTTCGAAAATTGGCTCATAATGATGCCTCAACGAGGCAAGCTGCTTTTGAAGCACTCAAAAACTTCCTCAAAAGCAAGCTGTCCAAAAAGCTCGATCTCATCGAACTAGAGAAGCTTTGGAAAGGTCTCTACTTCTCCATGTGGTTTTGCGATAAGCCCATTCCTCAGCAGTCCTTAGCCGGAAATCTCGGCAAACTCTTCAGCGAGGTCATTCCAGAAGGCTTGTTGAAGAACTTCCACGAGGCATTCTGGCTCGTCATATCCAAAGAGTGGCCTACGATTGACAAATGGAGAATTGATAAGTACTTGATGTTGATCAGAAGAGTAATCAGACATCAGCTTTTCAGATTGGAGGCTAAGAGCTGGCCCGAGGAGCAATTGGCTGACTTCTTGGATGTCTTGCAAGAGTATCCTTTGAGCGACGATCCCAAGATGCCCAAAGCTCTTTCATACCACATTTGCGACCTTTACCTTGATGAAATCGAATATGTCGTTTTCAAGGACTTCAGAGACTACAACGAGGAAGAGGAGGAGAGCGACGGTGAAAGTGACGAAGAAAGCGACAATGAGGAGAAGAAGGAGTCCAGTGACAGCAAAACGGAGGCTACCTCTGAGGATGACGTCGCTGAGAAGAAGAAGCAGATAATCACAAAAGTCCCTGTTAAAAGGCTACTCGAGCCCTTCGAAGCCACCTCCAAGCAAGCGAAGTTCAAGCCATTACGACAAAAGTGTAAAGAGGTCCTTGAGGACGACAGATTGCAGAATTGGGGAGTTGCGGAGAAGAATAACGACGAGGGCTCGGATGACGAGGAGTGGAACGGCTTTTGATAGCCTCTTGTGGCATAGACTAATTTGTAGCATAGAATATAAAAAATTGTGCATGTTGAATTCGCAGCCATTAACTTGGTAGTTAAGCATTTGGGTGCGAAATATAACCATCCCAAGACATCACAGTCTATAGAGAACTTGACATATGTTATGCCGCCCCAGGATAATCAGTACATTCCGAAATTCATTCTGAATGTTCCTTGGTATTATAGCGAGCTTCAAGGACAGGAAAACGATGCCTTTGTTCATCAGAGAAAGGATGCATCTCTAACTGGAGATAATGCTAAGAATGCACAAGATCAAGACTTCTCGGCTAAAAGAGACCGCTGGCACGGGTATAAGGCTGAAGAATGGGATGAGATTCTTGCGAAGTGGGATGAAATAAAGAAAGCGAATCGGCTGTCTCAGCAAGACAACGAGGATAGTGATGACACAGACTACGAGCTAGAATTGCAAGAGCTAGGTATTGAGCGAAGCGAGTTCCAGAGAGGCTTCGTTGAGGACCCTCTAGAGAAGTCAATCAAGGAACGAAAATACACTCCAGCGTATATCCTAGCGATTAACGCCAATCAGGGAGGAAAGATCAGAATTGGGAAAGACTCGACGAAGAGCGTAGCTAACGATGAATCGGACTTCGTGAAAGAGCCTAGCAAAGAAGAAAAAGACTTCAAGCAGATGCGTCAGTTTGCTTGGGAACAGAACCAACAATACGAACAGGAGAAACTGCGAGAGCTTTACCAGAAACAGCTAGCTAATTTAAGCAATCCAAACGCAGAGGCAGTTGACAATACCGTGCCAATTGAGCTTGGCTTCAGTGTTGAGGCAAGCCCCACCCTTATTATGATGAAGAAACGAGAGGAGGATAAAAAGAAGAAGGAGGCGAGCGAGAAGCGCAAGAAAAGTCTACTAGATAGGTATGGTTGAGCTCATTAGATTTGTCTTGCTATTTACCTGGATGTCTGACTATATCGATGACACAAAGTGATTGCTAGTTTCCTGCTACCCCAAGCGATCGACTAGTTGTGATTACCAGAAGCACTTCACTTGAAGAGCTAAATATCAGAGAGGCCTTTTCTCAAAAGGACGGTCTTCATCGTCGAAGCTACAGGTTTCGAATAAACTCCAAGAATACTGATATTGTGGCTCTATCGCGGGCTTTGAGAGGCTAATTATGAAGACAGATCTTTCTTTACTGCTAAAGTAACGTACCAGTCGTTATAAATTGGGCAGGTGATCTACCTAATACACAAACACTCTTTCAAGCTTGATCTTTGAGTATGCGAAGAATATCAAGACCCTTAAGAAGCTCTTTCTCGGCCGTTTCGATGTCTTCGTAATTAAGTGCAGAGATTGCAAACTTGGCATGCTTTTGAGCCTGTGTAATTTGCTCACCGGTGTCCAAGATGGTTTTGAGGTTTTCCTTGGTGATTGGCTCGTGATGCTTCACGGTGGTGGTCGAAGAAGTTCGCTTTGCAGGGAGCTCTGGTCTTTTTTCATTTTCCTTGCGTTCAGCTGGTTCGCCTGGAGGAAATACCGTTATGGTCGAATCCTTATTGATCTTAGTAACATCATCGTCAGGTAAGAATTTTGGAGCTCCTGGTAACTTCACCTCATCATCATCTGTATTCGTCTCGCTCGTGGGGTCGTACTTAGGAGCACCAGGGAAGTTGAAGGGATTCTCAGGAGTATCTGTGCCAGATGCCTCGGGTTTGGCAGGTGATTTTGCTCGACTAGGCTCATCAGCCTTGGAGTTTTCCTCGCTAGGAACTAATTCGTCGTCGCCGTCCTCTTTATCTTGATTTTCTTGCGCTTCATCTTCCTCTTTAGCCTCCTCCTCCAATTTGGCCAACGCCTCTTCCTCACCCTTCAATGGAATCTCATCTTTAATCAAACGGCTCAATTGGTATTTTAAGACTTTTAATTTCTCCTTTATGAACGTACTGAACTCAGTCTTGTCTTTGCAACTGCCGCCAGTTGTATCGGAAAAATTGAGTGAATCGTCCCCATCACTAGTAAAGACCTTGAGACATGTCATGAAATTGATGGAAGCCCTCAACTTGCTGGCAAGCTGGATCTTGTTCAAGCCATTGTAATTGGATATATCCTCGAGAGAACTGAGGAACAACTTGAAGACAAAGGCAAAGACGACGTTCAAGGAGAGTTGCCTGTCTGTAAGGATCTTGTGAAGGTCTTCATCTTCCTCTGAGTTTTTAATCAGCTCGGTTTCGTCAAGCAATCGAATGGTGAAGGCCTCTACCTCCTTATCAGTGGTGTGGAGCTTGTTCGTGAGGATGTGTTCAAGAACATAGACTTTGCAATAGTAGCTGACAACGGGGTGTACTGAATGAAGTTCGGCCGCTCTGGAAATGAAGGGTGTTATATTATTATCTTTTTTGACAGCGGCAGGAACGTCATCTGCTCTGATAGACATGATAAGGTGAGGTCAGAGGTATATCTTAGTGGCATTTCAGCCATGCAGTAACCGCAGTAGCACAAATCACGAAGCTGCAATGAGCAATAAAAGTCCCGTAAAAAGAAAAAACTATCTCTTGAATACACAAAATAAATAATTCTCTATCGTGTGAGGTGTATGTACAAGCTTCGAGGCGTCCTAGGCCCTCTTGTTTCAAGCCGATGACCTCCTCTAGTGCAAATCGGGCATTCTCATGATCTCTCTGTCTGGGTTTTCGGCATCTTTTTGCAACATGGCGAGGATTTTCAGGCCCTTCCACTTCTCTGGCAAAGGAGTGACGTCGTAGTTCTTGGTGGCCCAGTAGTAGATGTCCCAGTCTGGCTCATCCAACAACTTGTCGTACTCATCAAGCTCCTCGTAAGTAAACTTATGCAAATGCTTTTTGGCAAATCTCGATAACAACAAGTCGCTCTCCAAGATGCCTCTCTTTCTCAGCTGGTAGATTAACCTGGCCCTTTTAACTTCGATGGTTTCTCCAGTTCTCACGATGGGGTCAATACGGGCAGCCAACTCGTTGTAAGAGGGGTTTTCCTTTCTTTTGTACTCTGCAAGCCTTTTGGTAGTGCTGGAAAGCTGGCGAAAACTTCTTCTAAACATGTCGAAGGTGGCGATAAAAAGAGGGTCTGATATGTATTGTGGAGTAAGCGAGCACTCCATCTATGAAGAATGCGAGTGTTTCCTGCCTATACACCAGTGACAGAAGCTACTTCTTAAAACTCAACACTGTTTACTTCACTATGGGCAAGGCGGTGTCCAAATTGTCGAAAGACGAGCTAAAGCAACTTCGAGACCGCACCCTTTTCGATAAACGTGAGCTACAACAATGGTATAAGGGCTTTCTACGCGATTGTCCCAGTGGGCAACTCTCGGAGGAGGAGTTTGCTAAGGTGTTCAAGCAATTCTTTCCATTTGGGGACCCCACCGACTACTGCCACTATTTATTCCGGCTTTTTGATACAGACAACTCGAAGTTTATAGATTTCAAAGAGTTCATCGTGGCGTTGTCGCTCACGTCTCGCGGAGACATCAACCAAAAACTCGAGTTCAGCTTCAAGCTCTATGATATCAACAAAGACGGCAAAATATACTACAAAGAGGTTCTTGCAATAACGCAAGCCATATACAAAATGGTCGGGCCGATGGTGACCTTACCGCAGGACGAAAGCACTCCAGAGTTGCGGTCTGAGAAACTCTTCCACCTGTGTGATAAAGACCCGAGAAACGACTATCTAGACTTCAACGACTTCAGAAAAATCGTCAAAAATGATCCCACATTGTTGAATGCTCTAAACGCTTATGAAGGTTTAGTGTGAGTGATCCCTAGTGGCGTCTTGGAAGACTTGCTTACGACTGGTGACGTGCTGTTTCAACCTGCATTAGATTCTAAATTACACGATCCTATTTGACTCCTTTACTGCTGTCCTTCGACGGCCTCGAGCAATCCATCAAGCAACTCGTCGACCTCGTTTATATCCACACCGGTACAATAGCTCACCACCTTTTTGAACTTGGCGGTGAGTGTGCGGTAATTGAGCAAGTTTTCCAACTCCTTCTCGAGGTCCAGATTGACTTCTTTGTACGCTTGTAGACGTGCTTGTAACACGGTAGCCGAGGGTAGAAGCTCCAACAACTCTGGAGTCGACTCCACAGCTTCGTTGTTAGCAAGCTTATCATATATGGGCTTGATAATAAATGGTTCGTCCGCGTCAAATTTAACCAAATCTGGGTTTATTATGTCATCGTTGAAGACGTTGTCGTCCCTGTCCTCGTCTGGGAGCTTCTTTTTGAGAACTTGAAGCTTCTCGTTGATGTTAGCCATTTGCAATTTCATGGTGTCGACCGATGACATCTTTTCTAGGACCTTTTTAGTTGTAAATCTGTTATTTGCGGTCGTGATCATCGCTGTTCGAAGCTCTCTGTTGAGATGGTTAATTTCCTTTCTCTTTGAATTAATGATCTTAGCGTACTCGTCGTTCGTGTTTTTGATCAAATCCTGGATCGATTTGAAGATTCTCTCTAACAGCGATAACGTCTTGAGCGATTCCTTGGATTCGCCGTTAGCGACCTCGTGAGGGTCCTCGCGCTCCTCTTCCATATCGCCAACATCGGCATAGCTGCCAATTTCATCGGAGATCTCGCCGCTCGTTGATAACAATTGGAAAAAGTATTCGTCTTCGTCTGAGCTGACTCCCAAGCTCTCGAGCAATGCTTTGGTAGCCGCAACCGAGTCCTTGTGTTCACTGTAATTTTCCCGTAGTTGCATTATCTCCTTCACTGATTCGAGCTGGGCTGGTTTAACACCTACCTTGTTTGCGACTTGCGGATCCGCTTTCAATTCGAGAAGAACGAATATAAACCACTTGAGCTCATGCTCTCCTGCTAGGTGAAGTGCTGTGTTGCCCAACTCAGATTCCTGAGCATTCACAACCTTTGTACAAAAGCTTTGAAGGTTCTTTTCCTTACTGGCATTCTGCACTAACCAATTCACTGTCTTCATCAAGTAGTATTTCGAGGCCCTGTGGTTCTTTGTTGCTTGGAGAATGAGATGGTGTAATATAGACTTGCGCTTGTTATCAAACAACCATAAGTTAGGCCAGAGCCAATTATCGAGCATGGCAACGAAGTTACCCTTCTCCATGGCGTTCGTAACCAGTACGACAGAAATTAGTGGAGATTCGCCCTCGTTGTCACCTCGGATTGGAGAGCTAAGGCCAAGCTCTATGAACACTTCCACTAAGTTTGATGCTAGTGTTGCGGCGTAATGTAACGCGGTCTTTCCTTGGGAGTCTAAGGGAATATCCAACAATGAAATTGGCAGCTGAGAGCGTGCTGCGCACTTATCCAAAGTACCCTGGAACATCTTTTTAATATCTGCCGAAGATAACTCGGATGAGAGCTCCCCGTCGTTCTTGAAGATTTCGCTGAATTTGAGCTTCACTTCCTGGACGATGTCCACGTCTTTTTCCTTGAAAGTGGAAGGCGGCAAGCAGAATGGGTAGTTCGAATTGTTTTCAGCGGCAGACTTGACTATTGATTGGGCCGAAGGTGATGCCTTCCTTCTCTTAGTGGGCGAACCGTCCAAAGCAACGGTGCTCTCATCAGGATCGCGCTTAATTCCACTTTGCTTGGAAGATTCAGGAATCTTGGGTAGCTTCTCGATATCGTGTACGTCGACAAGGAGTAATTTCTTGACAACATCGTAGATGTGGTGGTCGAGGATTAGCAGAACCGCCTTGTCATATGGAATCCAGATACCGCGTAACTGGGGCACCTCGTGGCTTCTGTAGTCATTGTACAGCACCTCATTGTCTCCCTCTCCTCCTTGGGTGTATTGGGAATTTGTGAATATGTTATTTTCGAGAAAGCTGTCAATCTGGTCAACACCGAGTTGCCCTATGTATGTTAGAACGCGAAGCACCTGGACAACATTGACATATGAGTCTTTGACGCGACGTAAGATGGATATTTGCAAAGGATTGGCGTCTTTTTTACGAAGATCCACCACGATCTCTATGAAATTGTCCCCGGAATACACGGAGGAGTACACCTTGGAAGACCAAGATTCCAATTCGGACGGTGAGGAACGTTGAGAATCAAGCTTCTGTAGGTGTGTTCCGCTCAACTGGTTACTAATGGAGTTGGTGGTGCTATCACCAACATGTTGTGGAGAGTCCATTGTATGAGTTTCGCCAGGTCTGATGAACTAGCTTCTTGGATGGAATTGGTTTTGGAACTTTGGTGCTTTCCAATTTGAGACAATTCGCACGGCAGGGTAGACGTGTTACACCCGTGCCGCAACAGAAGAGCCAACCATGGAAGATTGCCAGATCGATGGTTGAGTTTGGATGAAAACTTCTTGGGCGAATTTAATTTTCGGCATTCCGTATCAAAACCTGAAGATGCTAGCTACTCAGTCCAAGCGGATTTTAGGTAAAATTTTCGATCATTTAGGCGCAATCCTCAGTAGCAGCCATAAAGCCATTTAGACGTATAAATGTCATTATTTTCCGATTCTTTCTGTTCCACGTAGTGATGGCCAGCTCCGATATCACACAAAAGCAATTTTAATGTATAGTCATGTTTTTTCTGATTTTTGCTTCCTGATTGTGATTTCAGTACATTGCAGATGTGGCTGCGAAAAGTTGCAAATCCACCATGTCTTCCTGACTTTCAGACAACCCAGCAAAATTAGAACTACAGTTGCACCTTCCCATGGAGATCAAAGAATGTCAATCAAGTCAATTCATGAAAACAATGAAAGAAACAGCAACTGAAGATTTCGTACACGTTAGTGAGAAGACTTGAAGTGTTAATAAAGTAGCAAGAATACCCAGCAGGACGATGGCTTCCGATAACTCGAGTCCTTCAAAGTCTCACAAGCCCAATTCCCTCGCAATATCTTAAATTCCCCGTTCTCGACCATATTGTACATCTTATCGCCCTGCACCAGCTTAGCTTCTCTACCAGTATCAAAGCCTCTATAAAGCGCGGCTCGATACCTCATCACCAAGCGTACAAGATCATCAACCCCACAACTGAGCACCAAAAATGGACTACTCCGAGAGAGTCAATTCGAAAAAAGGAGCTGGTGGAATTGCAGACGCAGCTGAAGCCAATGTACAAACAAAAAGGCGTATAAAAGAGCTTTTGACGACACAAGTTCTAGATCTTGATAATGACCCATACGTTTTCAGGAATCATCTAGGAATACTCGAGTGTCGTCTTTGCTTGACGACCCATACAAACGAAGCGTCTTATATTTCCCATCTTGGTGGCCGCAAACACTCACTTAATCTCGAGAAGAGGAGGATCCTTGATGAAAAGCAGAACAACTCGAACAAGACAGACAACAACGTCCTTTCGATAAACAGCATACCAAAGCGAAGCTGGCACAGTATAGGTCCACCTGTATTCAAAACAACCAAAATCAGAGACCCCGAGACTTTGCAAATGGGCATCTTGGTGCAAGTGCAACTACCCCGTATTGCAGTGAGGGAGCCCTTCTTCCGTCTTATGTCGAGCTTCGAGCTCTCAGAAAAAAACCAGAACGTGGCCAAATCTTACCTACTGAAGCACAAGGCAGACTACGAAGAGGATGATGACATTGCACCAGCAAAGTGGCAGTATCTTGTTATCTCGGCAGAACCGTACGAGAATATCACGATAGCACTTCCTGCGCTGCAAGACATCGAGAAGCCCTCAGGAACGGATCAGATGTCGAAGACGTACTGGTGGTTCTGGGACGAGGACTCGAAAGAGTTTTTCCTACAGTTTCTTTTCAAGCTGTCTAAAGGGGGAAAGTCACAAAGAGGACATCAACTGCTTGAGGATTCAATAAAAAAGCAGTGAAAGTAAGTTATCAGCTCCTCAAGAAGCGTTAATGCCGTTTTATAGGCCTCATTTCCGATCAGGTGAGTGTTCAGTCACCCAGACTCAACTCTCTCTGATCGCCACGAATGGACCTCCAGGCACTTCAAATGGCTGAAAGTAGCTTCAAATTGAGGAAAAAAGCTCTGATTATGCATGATTAGCTTAGATCGGCTTTTTCTTCCGCCTTCGGATGAATAGGAAGTGGACCGGACCTGCACATGCCACTCATTTTCTAACCCCAGAATCGGTCTTCTTTTTCAGCTGTCAAAGAATCATACTCACGTTTCCTTTTCATGACTCAAAAAGACCATAGAGAGCAATGCAGCTTTCTCATGAGATGCGAGGAAGCATTCAATCAGGTTCAGGATTTTCTTAATGATACATCCCCCCACGGCAAAATCTCCCCCAGAGCGAAAAACTACACGTATCGACCACAGCGTCGTCAAGTGGTGAAGGAGAAGGTCAGAAAATCGTTAGAGGTGCTCGAGGCATCTATAGAAAAACACAGGTATGTAAATCTGGGAGCTCACATTGTATTTTTGTACCTAACTAACACCTAGCATAGAAGAAATTGCCATCTCATATAACGGAGGCAAGGACTGCCTCGTTATGCTCATACTACTTTTGGCTACCATTCACAAACGTTTTCTGTCCGAGAGCAATACAAACCCATCGGTGAATTTACTACCTAAAAATTATAGACTCGACTCCATATACATAAACTCTGAGGAGCCCTTCCCAGAAGTGCTGAAGTTCATTACCGACTCGACCGAACATTACAATCTC
Organism: Candidozyma ruelliae; assembly: GCA_030582895.1. Classification (NCBI taxonomy): domain Eukaryota; kingdom Fungi; phylum Ascomycota; class Pichiomycetes; order Serinales; family Metschnikowiaceae; genus Candidozyma; species Candidozyma ruelliae. The sequence continues at coordinate 723,889 of JAJMHE010000004.1, forward strand.
AAGTCATATACCTTGAAGTCGTCTCTCAAAGACGGTTTCCAGACTTTCTTGGACCAAAATCCCGAGATCAAAACCATTGTGGTCGGCATCAGGTATGCTGACCCTTATGGTTCCCAATTGCAATATGAGCAAGTCACAGATCACAACTGGCCCAAGTTCCTCCGCATACATCCTATCTTGCATTGGCACTATGTCGATATCTGGGATTTCATCATAGGCTGCGATTTGGATTATTGTCCACTATATGATAAGGGATACACTTCGATAGGTGGAGTTGAATCGACGTTGCCAAATGAGTTTCTCAAGGTGGGGTCAGAGTATTTGCCCGCTTACATGCTTGAGGAATACGCCGACGAAAGAGAACGTTCTGGCCGTAACAAAAAACCTTAGAACCCTGTCTTCCCCGAAAGGCACTTTGATAGAACGAGCTTATGCAGCACATAATGTAAAGTTTCAACTTCCTTTTTCTCCTGAAGCCTGGAGCAAGATCTCTTCGAAGTATTTTCTAGAGTGTGGTCCGACTCCGATTTCCCCCAATGCTTCTTCAGCACTAGTCGTATCAGCAGACAAAGGAACGTTGGGTCTTCCTTGTTGTTGCAACTTGAGCGCTTTAAGCTTGAGCTGCAATTCCACCTCTTTTCGATTGTTCTCGTCGATCAAATTCTGCAAATGCTGAATGTATTCGACAGATTTGCTGAGGATCTGGCCCTTATTAGGCTTACCGTCCTTAGTTCCGGTGTTCTTGATAGCACCCTCCTCCTCATCTTTTGCGGCCATCTCCGAGAAGTAGATGGGCGGGACTAGCTCTAATAGTTCTTGTATTTTCTCATTGATATTGTCTCGGCGTTTTCTCTCGTTTCCTTGCTCTTCATCCTCCTCCTCATTCTTCACATGTACTGCTGAGTTTCTTCTCGACAGAGGCTTCTGGATTCCTCCAATTGCGCCACCGGAACCTCCCGCCTGGAAGGACTGAGACAATTGCTTTTTAATATCAGAGGATCTGCTAAGCAATTCATTTGCATTCACCTGAGAGCTGGAGTCTTTATGAATGTTGATGTTGGGGACCTTATATTGCGAATTGCCAGGAGACATGGAGCCTGATTTTGATTTATATCTGTATTCGGAGGCGTCAGTGAATTGTTCTTGGTAGTCATTCAGGCTCGCCATTACGTGATGGAAACCTTGAACCGTGTGAATTCGATACCTGTTGTGTGTGGTTTACTACAATTTACCTATATTACACCCGTACCTCGCCAGCACTTCCCCCACAAAGACACTGATTCTAGTTTCCAAATTTTGCACAAGGGGCAAGTTGCTTGAGTAAATTAATATGTACATGTATCTATAAATTTTTGAGCTGTTCAGAAAGCAGCTTCAATTTTTTTTCCAAGCGTTTTACCCTGGTATCATCTTCCCTCAGCCAGAAGCGCATGCCACTCTTTCCGAGCTTAAGGGCATGGTATCTGATAATTATTTCTCTGAGGATTCTGAACGTTCTTAAATTTCCCATGAATCCGTTGTTTCTCATTTCCATATACGTGAGCTCGATTTCCTGTAAGCTCAGCTTCCCGTAGTACACCCAATAGAGCTTGAGTATCTCATTAAATGTCTCCTGATTACAAACCACGGAATATAGACGAAGGTCCTTTTTCAAGAGATTTACGATCGTCAATGCAAGTACACCGTCGTAAAACTTGGTGCTGAAAGTAGTCATAATATGGTTGAACAAGAGAGGCATGGTGTAGGCATTGAGCAATGGGGCAGAGGGAGATTCCTCGCTGTGACGTCTGACCTGGGCACTCAATTCTCCGTACCTTTTTGTAAATTCGAGAAGGGACTCGTTCTTTTTCATCGTGAGAAAGAAGTCCTTCAGGATAGTGTCTCTCTCATTGAATCTCCTGAAAATCTCACGCAAGAAATCTAGGTAGCCTTCTTTCAGCTCCAACGTCAGCAAGTAAGTGTACGTAGACTCAAGCGAGCTATCAAACTGTTGGAACATCTTCTCGATAGTGTCTTGAGTCAACCTTCCCCCCACAGACGGTCTCATGGCCCTCGAAACATGCAGATCAATCTTGGAACGCGTGCTACTCATAGCCTCTCGAAGGTTCCATAGTATATGTGAATGCGAGTGTTTTCTGGACTTTTGAGTGTCCTTCTGCGAATATGTGTTGAAGATGTTCATGAAGAGCTCCTTCTCCTTTTGAATGATAGCCAGATCTTCTGCTGTTTTCTTGTCGTGCACTGCTTCTTCATCCGTAAGATCTATGTTCATCACTGCCTCATCTGGATGATCTCCCTCATCTTTCGCAAGAAGCTCTGCCTTGGTGTTCTCTCCTAGAGAAGTGTCAGCGAATATCTTTTCAAGTTCAGACATAGATTCCGCGGGCACTTCGTCAGAGTTTATCGCTATATCTTTGAATATGTCGTTATAATCATCAGCTTTGTCCTGTTGACTTGCTTGCGCCTCGTTGACTAGGTCCTCAAAAAGGTTCGGCTTGTCGTTCTCTGATGAGTTCTCATCGAGATACGGCAGATGGATTGAATCTTGTCCCTGGCTCTTGACATGCTGACTATTGTATTTCACAAATTGCAACCTTTGCGGTTGCAGTCGGAGAATAAGCGTCCTGCCTAGTAGGCGGATATTGTATGGACGAAGCATTCTCAGGTCGCTTCTCTATGTATTAGGGTATTGAAGAGATGTAGATGTGCGCGAACTTTGGGTGCAAATTTATTGATGCAATGATATGGTACAGCAACGTCGACAAGACTATATGGTGGGCTCTAAAACAACCAAATCTGGCTCTTCAACAACAGCAGGTGGCTTTTCGGCCATGAGAGACTCTCTTTGGGAATTTTTGATGTTGTACACACCACGTTCCTTAGTCTCTTCAAGCTTTAGATTATCTCTATTGGGGCACAAAAGCTCCTCATATTGAGGGTGATCGAGGGCCCAGTCGGCCCCGAGGCGGTTACACAAGTAGGCAGCAACGTCGTCACAATAGCCCAAAAGGCTGATGTCAAAGTTGCAATGGTGGATCGGATCTCTGTTGATTAGGATCTGGGGAACATCAGCTGGCACCTTATCAACAATATCGGCCACCGGGGCTACCTTGAGTGACGTGCCTATGCTGATGATGAGATCACACTCTCGAAGATCCTGATTAATTGTGTCATGGAACGCACGCGGGAGAGGTTCGCCGAAGAATGTGATATTAGGCTTCATTACGCCGTAGCTCTCCTCAACTGAAGCATCCTCCCGGTTCATCAACCTTGCTCTTTCTTTCGCACAACGAGGGCAGTAAGCTATCTCCTTGTTACGTATAGTAGCATAAAGGGCCTCTCCTGGGACCTGGTAGCCACAGGTCACACAAGTAGCGAAAGCGAATGAGCCGTGACATTGAATCATTTTGTCAGGTCGAATGCCCGCGTTGGCTTCCAAATTATCGATATTTTGTGTGTAATTTCGCAAAAGCTTTCCTTTATCCTGTAACAACCTGATGAACTTGTGCAAGGGAGCGTAAATGTTGTCAGGAGGCAAGATCATGTGTGCGATGGAATAGAAAATGGAAGGATCTAAATGAAAGATTTCCAAATCGAATACCTCTTGTGGGTCCGTGAGACCCAAGTGGGATATTCTTGAGTAGAAACCCTTGGATGATCTGAAATCCGGAATACCCAAACTGGTCGAGATACCGGCACCAGTAATCACGAGTACTTTTTGCGCTGTCTTGATTTTTTCCAAAGCGTGTTCTATAGTGTAGAAGTCTTCTAGACGGGAACGTAACTGACGGACACGCTTCATGGCAAAATGAAGAAGCTTTATGAGCTGAAGTAGATTCTCTCCCTTCTCGAACGGAGGCAAGTTTCTTGGGTGGAAACCCAACTTTAGTATTAGTTTGTAGATCTCATCGCTCAGTGCTGTGGGTGGAAGGTATTCCTCAAGAAAAGCCATGATGCCCTTGTTCTTCAAAAACTTCCGGGTCTCGTAGATGGTTCTTTTCATAGCAATTTGATCGGGAGTTTCGGTCACAGTCTCGCCTGACTCGTTCTTTCCGTCGCCATTAGATACGATACCGCCTGTATGTATTTCGTCCAAGTCCAGCGAGTCGACGCTCGAGCTATTCAGATCTGACGTTTCTGAAGCCTGTAAAGATATGCTTTGGTTGCCTATGACATGGTTTGGGGTAGTGTTAGGAGGAGGAGATTCGGAATCAGAACTTTGGAACGGCTTCTGGAAAGGAGGAATTACAACCAGTTGTGGAGCCGCAGAACGATTTGGATCAGGTTTTTGCTTCTTTGAAACGTGTTTTATCTCCAGGTCAGAATCCAGATCTAGAAGGACTATATCCGGGTCTCTGGTTGATCCCATAGCAGACAGAGTCAGGACGATGGGTTTTTGTTTCGAGTATGATGTCGTATTTCAAACGCCCTGTGCAGAGTGGTTTTAGTCGCGGTTCACCAGTATCTGATTGCTTAGATTAGAGCGTGTAAGTTGTAAAAAACCATTTGTGCTATGAAATTTGAAAATTGGTTGAGTTTGAATATTGCAGAAAGGAAAAATAAAATGATATCATCTCCTTTCGAAATTTCTAGAAGCACTTCAATCTTTCAGAGGTGAACATGGTTTGGTTTTGCAGCCAATAATGATTAGACTCGGATACAGGCAGCGAAAAAATATTGAGATTAGAAAATAAATCGACTTTTACATAATACTTTCTGCTTCATTGATGCTGGCTTTCGGTTCGTTGAAGAGATGTACCATAAAATTTTTGACCTTGAAAAACCTAATTTTGACTCAAAGCGTACTGCCCTTGAAGGACATAACGCACGCGCTATAAAAGATTGACAGCTTAAATCGGGATGAATCATGCTTTGGTGTCACTTCAAGCTTGGCAACCTATCACATTCGCTGCCCCTGTAGAATGAGGAACTATGACAAGGCACAACGGGTTAGCTCTTAAACTGTAAATTTATTTGACGCGACTCAGGTCTGAGCTGAAGACGAACTGAAGTGCAGGGACTACCAATTTCGAAACCTGACTGCATTGGCAGGAGTCCAAAGAGATGTAGAAAACAAGAACCTGTGGACGAAAAGTGAGAATCTCCAAACTACGCTCTAATTTGACACTCTTTTTTACCTACATCGGTGCTCCCTAAATCAAATATCTGCACAGTTTAACGACTTCCACTGAATTGAAGCATGAGGTCCCTTGGCCATCTCTCAACACCTTTTACATTCTACAGCTAAAGAATAATTTTGAATTTATACCTTAGCCAAAAAGGTGACAACCGAACAAGCGATTTCCGTTTGGCTAATAAAGTTTGCAGCAATTGTTTGTGACGTCTTTACGAAGAATTTCGAAATTGCACCGAATTTCTCAGCTAGGAATTTGAGCACAACCGAATTGATAACACGAGCTTACGCTTCTAATAGTCCATTTAACGTGAAGTCGACTCGTAAATGGATTCGAGACTAAATGCGCTATAAAAGGGATGTGTGGCTGAAAAATTAAATTGATGCGGGAACCTCGACAAGGAGTCTCAGAAGTTGATTAATCTGCAGATTCTGAAGACTATATAATAAGGACCGAAAAAAAAGGTCTCAGCGAAGGAAACGAAATTCTATCAAAGTACAATTGGCTAAGAAAGCCGCTCCAAGCACACGTTCCTTAATCCTCGAGAGCGCTTATCGCGAGAGCCGCTCAGGCTATCTTTTTCCTCAAATTAAAAAATCTATGATGCAGAAACCTATGATGATTTTGACCCAGGTCTACAGAAGCACGAAGTTGTCTTTGCTTGCCTGCTTTTGGACGGGATCTTCTTTCTTGCTAAGTGTTTATGCTTGTTACATCAATCTGGCCAATGTATATGTTGCGGTGTTCGTTTGTTCAGTTACTTTAGTGTGGTTTGGTAACGCACTTGACCACCACAAAACTAACAAGGCTTTGGCAGCCAAAAACACAAGATGGCAAATCAATTCTGCAACGACTGACGAGAACATCTTGAACCCGCCCAAAACCGAGATCGTAGCCTCAACAACCACGGGACAGGCTCCAGATACAAATCTCTATCAGGATTATCCACCGAAACCTTCTAGAGAAATCCTTCAAACTCTTCCAGTGGGTGCTTCTGTGGAAGTCACACTGGATCAGCTGCTGGAAGTAGGACTGGATTATTTGCTCGACGATTCGCCCAATCTTGAGCTTCTGCATGGCTCCTCAGAAATCTTTCAACACGGAGGTCTGAATCTGTCGTCTCTGGAGATACGTTCTACTCCTCTTTATCGCTTGAGGGCTCTAGATTTCATGAAATCAAAGAAACTCCGTAGGGCATTGTACCCTCAGCTCCGCTTGTTGGACTACGAGCCTTGCCAACTTCATCAAGCGATTCTTAAGCAGGCCCCCTTGAGTTGGCCACAATATGAGGCATTTAAGGGTGCTTTGCCTACCATGAAGCAACTCAGCTCCATGAATGAGTTTTTCGTCTGGTTTCTCAACTGGGAAATGCCAGCTTCACTCTACAACGAATTTTGTGACAAGGCTTTTCAAAAGGCGATGGCACATACCGATCCAGTTCGTGATTTTAAAGGCCTAAAGGAACTTCTTCGTCGACTTGACAAAGAACCATTTCTCTATCGTAATTTCAACATTTTCATGAATGCTTTCCTCACAAATGGCGCATTGAGCCAACTCCCTGATGTGCGTTCCTTATTTGCTACAATCTCGTCCGGCAAAACTTACTTTGAATTCTTTACCATCCTCGACCAATCGTTTTGGGATTTGTGCCCACCAAATGTGCCTGGTAGACCTCGACGCAAGCCCAGAATCAATCATCATCTCCGTAATGGTCTTCGCATGGCAACTTCATTGCTGCTTCCACCAAGTCTTATGAACCCACTCGATGAAAACGTTTCGTTCACCTCCAGAATTTACTTCAGGCAACAAAACAGCGCTTCAACCGCATACTGGAACTTTGGTTCCACTGACTCGTTCATTTCTCCAACCCTTGCCAATGAACTCGGCCTTGATGTCGTGCAGACGAATGAAAGTTGCAACTATCTTGGTGCATTCGACAAATTGGAAAACGTTCCGAAATGTGTTACAACGGTTGCTGTCAGAATTCCTGGCCTTCCCTCGGATATCACACACACTTTCGTGGTTCTCGACCCCAAATTGGCACCCGTGGTAATTGGCCAAAACTTCTGGTTTCAAAATGGTATTACTTTTGATAGTGAGTACCACTTGCAACAGAAAGGACATTTCGTTCGTATGCTTCCTGAAGAAAATGACATCGCGCCAGTTGGTGCATGGGTAGCCTATTGATGCCGCCCTAAGCCGAGCCAGAAGTTCATTTTACCCAAATTTTTCCGACAAGAAGATTCTCTTATGATCGTTCTCAAAGCACTTATGCCCGTTTCGTTTTCCAAAACGCCCTTTGCCAGAGACCACAGACCGTGCATTCGGTGACTTTCCGTGTAGGTTTGATGATCCTTGCCGTCAACGTGTTTCTAAGACAAATTATGTCCTTCGACAAATTATTTGATGACAGCTACAGATTGTGATGACGAAGATACGTGATCAATGATTTAGGCACCATGCTAACGCTAGACGGAAGCTGACATGCTACATGAAAGAGCCGCAGCTTGTCAGAAGTTTTGAATTGGAATGAGGGCCGTCGGACCAAATATAATGGTCATGAGATCTTGAGCTTTTTATGCCATCATAGAACTCACATTTTAACTTGTTTTATTTACGGACCAGCTTAGAGCTGTTCAGGGGACTATACGATTGCATAATAAATCGGAACCTGTCCGATTCTTATGCGGACGCCCTCATTCTCCTTAGTCAATGCTATATGATAAACATACTTCAACCCGTTTTGTAAAAATCCTGACAAAAGGACGAAAAAGTCCTGTTAAGGGCAAACTGCAGCGTAGGATCATCATGCTTAGCTGACTCTAAGGCTTAATGTAGCCTCGATTTGAAGGCCCAGGTGACACTCACAGAACCTTCAAGAAACTGTCGAAAGTATATTAGGAGCTTGCCAAATTACATAGACCATCAAAAGGAAAAGTCTCAGAAACCGCTCGACCGGTAACGAAGGAAGCTTGCACAAAAAGCTCCCTCCCCGGACCATTTCTCGAAACCTGGACCAATGGCTGCAAACGCGTGTACGACAATCTCGAAGATCAGCCTCCGAGGAGCTTGTATAGATGTGACGTATAGAGCAAAGATTTTGAAAATAGAGAGAATTGTGGGCTAAATCCTCGAGTCTGTGTTTTTTTCTCTCGACCCTCTTCCAATTTTTTTCTCCTTCACCTCCCTCTTGGTTGGTCCAGCCCTCATGGCCTGTTTGTAACACGCACCGCCTACATTTTTTTCCTTCGCGGACAACTCCCATACATTTCTTCAACAACTCTTTCTTAACTACTAACAATGTTAGCTGGCGTCGAGTTTATCAACACCCCCAAGGCGGCCCCGCCGCCCCCTGCCACTGACGAATCGGGAATTCTCACCACAGACTCTCCTACTATCGCCAATGCTCCTTTGCCAGCTGATGGTCCAGGTAACAGATCTTTCAGCAACTCGGCCATGATTGCCCTTTTGGTAGCCATTCCATGGTTGGTGGTTAGAAAGTTGGGACTCGGGTTCAAGACCTGGCTCTTCTTTTTCGTGTTGCTTGCAATTCCTATCTTGATGGCCTACTGGACTCTCATGTCGACCTTCTCTCCACGTCTCAACGAGAAGGTCAGATTCCCTGGAAGACCTATCTCGACTTACTTGGAATTCCACACCCCAGAGTTGAAGGCCAAGTACATTGACTCCAACGGCGGTAAAGGCACCAAAATCCCTATGGAGACCTTCCACGAGTTGTACTTTGCTGGAAAGGTTTCCTTCAAGGGCGACGCGTTGGACGTTTTGGAGTACAGACATGACTGGGCTAACTTCCGCTTCACCTTGTCTCTTTTCCGTTTCTTCTTGTTGGGCATGATCCCAGAGGTCATTATGCACTCGAAATCTCAGGATGAGGAGCAGGTCAGAGACCACTACGACAGGGGTGATGACTTCTACACGTGGTTCTTGGGCCCACGTATGATCTACACCTCGGGAATCATCAGTGACATCAACACCGAAGAGTCTTTGGAGCAATTGCAGGACAACAAGTTGAACGTTGTTGCCTCGAAGATCCAATTGCAGAAGGGTGAACACGTTTTGGACTTGGGTTGCGGCTGGGGTACTTGGGCTGCCTTCAGTTCCTCTCAGTTCGGTGCCAAGGTCACCGGTATCACTTTGGGTAAGAATCAGACCAAGTGGGGCACCCAGCTTTTGTCTGATTACGGTGTTTCTCAGGATCAGTCTAAGATCGTGTGCTGCGATTACAGAGACGCACCTAAGTCCGAGAAGCCAAACGGTAAGTACGACAAGATCACCTGTCTTGAAATGGCTGAGCACGTCGGTATCAGAAGATTCGGAGCCTTCTTGGCTCAGGTCTACGACTCCTTGGAGGATGATGGTATCTTCTTCTTGCAATACGCCGGTTTGAGAAAGTCGTGGCAGTACGAGGACTTGGTCTGGGGCTTGTTCATGAACAAGTACATTTTCCCCGGTGCCGATGCCTCTACCCCCGTTGCCTTCGTTGTGAGTGCTTTGGAAAGCGCTGGTTTTGAGATTGTGTCGATCGAGAATATTGGTGTCTCATACTCCGCTACATTGTGGAGATGGTACAGGAACTGGATGGGCAACAAGGATCAAGCCATTTCCAAGTACGGCATCAAGTGGTTCAGAATCTGGGAATACTTTTTGGCTTCCTCCACCATCACTGCCAGACAGGGTGGTGCTGCTTGTCACCAGTTCGTCATGAGAAAGAACCTCAACTCGTACCACAGAGTGAACTACGTCCCTAATCAGTATGGTGTAATTACCCCAGCTCAAAACGGCATTAAATGGGCCAAGCAATAGGCGAGGCAATTGTGGAAAGCCGAAAGCTTGATAAGGATGTCCTCCTGTAGAAAGAATAAAATATAGCAATTCTACGTCACATCAACTTATCTGCCCAGTAGGGTACCACCTTCACATAGTGCCTCGAAAGGTAAATCGGCGGTACCGGTTTTCGTATGCAGGTGATTGTCCGACAAAATTCCACATTTCCTCGGGAATGCGGACTCGCCGGTCCCCTGATAACCAATAGATATCCCTTCGTCCGGCGCGTAACCCCCGGGGACCCACACATCTTGAGTGGGTGCGATATCGGGCGGCTTAGAAACGGGAAGAAACCCTTACACCACAATAGTTAAGCACTGCGGGTGGCTTCTGTCACAGGCCTTAACGCCCGGCTGACTCTGATTGCTGGGCAGGGTTACATCCGCTGGAACGGAAATCTGGGGTACTCACAACGCATTGTGAAAAAGCGTATAAATACCGCCCCTGGCCGCGAATCTTCAAAGTGACTCTTTTGAAAACGTTCTTGAAATTGACCGATTGCTAACTATCTTTGATTTCAAATAGTCATGTCGTCCCCCTTCCCAACCACAAACCTGAAATTGCAAGGCGTTCAGATCTTGGCTCCTGTTCCACAGGAGGCTAAGCACATTTTCAACCAAGAGGCCTTGGGTCTCATTGCTACCTTGCATCGTTCTTTTAATGGCGAGAGAAAGCGTCTCTTGGCCAACAGACAACAGCAGCAGAAGTTGAGAGATGAGGGTGTTTTACCTGATTTCTTGCCTGAGACCGCCCACATCAGGGAGGACCCCAGTTGGACTGGTCCTCCATTGGCCAAGGGCTTGCAGGACAGAAGAGTTGAGATCACCGGTCCAACTGACAGAAAAATGGTCATCAATGCGTTGAACTCCAACGTGGCCACCTACATGGCTGATTTCGAGGATTCCTTGACCCCAGCCTGGAGAAACTTGGTTGACGGTCAGGTCAATTTGTACGACGGTGTCCGCAGAAACTTGACCTATGAGACTAACGGCAAGAAGTACAAGTTGAACTTGGACCCCAAGAGACACATTCCCACATTGATTGTTCGCCCAAGAGGCTGGCACTTGGAGGAGAAGCACGTCTTGGTTGACGGTGAGCCCGTCTCTGGTGGAATCTTCGACTTTGCTCTCTACTTCTACAACAATGCCAAGGAGACCTTGGAGCGTGGCTTTGGTCCATACTTCTACTTGCCTAAGATGGAGCACCACTTGGAGGCCAAGTTGTGGAACGACATCTTCAATTTCTCTCAGGACTACATTGGAATCCCAAGAGGCACCATCAGAGGCTCCGTTTTGATCGAGACCTTGCCAGCTGCTTTCCAGATGGACGAGATCATCTATCAATTGAGACAGCACATTGGTGGTTTGAACTGCGGTAGATGGGACTACATTTTCTCTTTCATCAAGTCCTTGAGAAAGCACAAGGAGTTCATCTTGCCTGACAGATCCCAAGTGACCATGGCGTCTCCCTTCATGGCTGCATACGTCAGATTGTTGGTGCACACATGTCACAAGAGACAGGTTCACGCTTTGGGTGGAATGGCTGCTCAGATCCCTATCAAGGACGACGAGGCCAGAAACAGAGCCGCCTTGGAGAACGTCACCAAGGACAAGTTGAGAGAAGTCACTGCCGGCTGCGACTCGTGTTGGGTTGCCCACCCTGCTTTGGTTCCTGTTGTGTTGAAGGTTTTCAACGAGCACATGAAGGGTCCAAACCAGATCAATGTCCCTCCAAAGGTGCCTTACAAGCCTGTCACCGCCAGAGACTTGTTGAGCCCATACGTGCCAGAGGCTAAGATCACCGAACAGGGTATCAGAACCAACTGTATTATTGGCTTGTCCTATATTGAAGCCTGGTTGCGTAATGTGGGCTGTGTCCCAATCAACTACTTGATGGAGGATGCTGCTACTGCCGAAGTCTCGAGAACTCAGCTTTGGCAATGGGTTACTCACGGTGCATCCACAGACAAGGGCGAGAAGATTACCAAGCAGTACGTTGCTAAGCTTTTGGATGAGGAGTACTCTAAGTTGCAAAAGACAGCTCCTGCTGGTAACAAGTTCAAGCAAGCTTTGGACTACTTCAAGCCTGAGGCTTTGGGTGAGAAATACTCCGACTTTGTCACCACCTTGATCTACAACGATGTCACCACCATTGGCAGAGCTACCACCGCTGAGAAGTTGTAGGCAGGTACCCTACGCTTGAGTATTTATATAATATGTTGCTTACGATCCACTTACGTGTACGTGCAGTGTTTTAGAATCTTAAAAGGACAAATTGAACATACATGAAACGGCATCGAAGCACAAGCCTTAGTTTGAAGCCTATAGACTTGGATGAAACTGAGTCACAAGCGTCAAGAAAGTGTAGAAGCCACGTATCGTTGGGCAACTTGTCTATTGACGAGATATAGTGCCTCCGGTGATCATACGAGTATCATGGTGTACTGGTGTAAATGTGCTCTGCCGTACATAGGCGTTCTGGCAGAAGTATATTGCGATGTATACGACGATGAGGGAAGGAAAAGTGGCATTGATTACGGGGACAACTTCTAATCTCGGTATGAACATAGCGTTTCGCTTGCTAGACCTGTTGCCAAGTGAAACTAACATTACTTTGATTGTCACCTCGAGGACACTACCTCGTGTGAAGAACGTCATTATTGACATTCAGAACTATTGCCGTGAGAAGTATTCTCAAAGAGTCGGAGAGCTCGAGTTCGACTATCTACTTGTCGACTTTACAGACATGGTGTCTATTGTGAGCGCCTATCACTCATTAAATGCAAAATACACCCATCTTGACTATGTTTTTGTCAATGCATCTCATGGGGTTTACAGTGGAATTGACTGGCTTCAAGCCACAAAAGCAGTTTTCACAAACATCCTCGATGCTGTCACATTTCCAACATATAAATTGCAACGGGTTGGTGTTAAATCCACAGATGGGATGGGTGCTGTTTTCCAAGGAAATGTGTTTGGACCCTATTATCTCATACGGAGGATAATGCATTTGTTGAAAGGCGGAGGTCAGATTGTCTGGATCTCTTCAGTTATGGCGCAGCCCAAGTTTCTTTCATTCGATGACCTTCAATTGCTCAAATCACCCGAGCCGTACGAGGGTTCTAAACGTTTGGTGGATTTGCTACATTGTGGAACTTATGAGAAATTTGCGAGGGAGTACAATGTCAAATCCCACGTTGTTCATCCAGGAATTTTCACGAGTTTCTCTTTCTTTGAATTTTTGAATGTCTTCACTTACTATGGCATGATGCTTTTATTTTATATTGCGCGTTTGATCGGATCCCAGATCCATAATATCTCGGGCTACACGGCTGCAAATGCTCCGGTGAGTGTGGTCATTAGCGAAAAGGACCAGTCCTTAAAATGGGCATCCGGGTGTGATAGATGGGGCAAGGAGTTTGTCTTTCATGAAGAAATTGATTCCACCGGAGCTGACGACGTCGCAGCTTATTTTGATAAGTTGTACAGTGAGTGGGAGGTCATATTGAAGGATCAAATTGTCGAGACACGAAAAGTTTAATGCTTTTAGAGTCCATGCTTCAAACAGTTACAACCACACCCTGTAGGGCATTCCTCAATCTCCTCTTCTCCCGACCACCAGGTATATGCACATTGAGGGTGCATGATATGCTCACAGTTGGTGCAAACTATAGCTCTTCGAGTCACAAGAGAGACGCACAAGGCACAATTCTGTAGATGATTTCGTTGTCTTGAATTCCAAACATTATTCCGAGCAGACCTGATCGGTGTCATAGGGTGGAGTAGCAGCAGGGTCAAGTTCTTGCGAAAACGAACGCCGAACTGACAATAATTTTCGAGGAAGTTTGAGCTTCCGCAAGCCATACCCTCATTTGCATAGTTGAACTTGAGAATTTTGACTCGCTCGTAATGTAGTCCCCACGCGTACAAGATTTCAGCATACTGAGCTCTGTATTGCTTTGCCTTCTGTAAAAGCATGCAATTCATAAGGGGCGAGTTTGCGTAGTCGTTTGAGTAGCCATATGTGTCGCAGTTTCTGATTGTGAAGACAACAGAGGGGGGAGCACGGGCCTTGTCCTTCTCTTGACCCTCACGCCATGGGAGTTTGGTCGCCTGTCCCTTGGAAAGGTTCCTTTGAGAGATTTTCGTGGTCTTTGAATAGCTTTCATGTTGGTGACTTCGTCTAAACAGTACTTGATCCGTTAGATCAGACAGGTAGGAAGCCCTTTGGGTTATCAGTCTCAGTGAAGTCTGATCCTTGAGATTGAGATTTTCCGATGACCCCAAATTATAATACCAAGCATCATCACTCGAGCTATATGGCATTGATGGCTTGAAAGAATGCGTTCTGTCTGGTGTAGGCTGCTCACGATTAGCTATTGTCACAGTCATCTTACTGCCCTGAGCCTGCAACATGTTTCTCCTCAGTTGACATTCCTTTTCCCCTATGGGCTTTGGTTGCCTGGCACTACTGAGGTCTTCAAAACCTTCTTCAAACTCGACGAGGTAATCATGAAGAATGCATGACATCATAGCTATCATTTGGAGGTCAAGCTTGCTCTCAAAATACTGAAATAAGTTCTCGATTAACCATGTGCTGCCAAATGGGTGATCACCCCAAAGAATCGATATCGGAACGCTAGAAAAAGCATTCAAGCAATGAGGATCTCCTGTATTTTTCGAGGAATTCAGTGATCCCTTACCGAGAACTAGCTCCAACACCTTCCATGCCTCAGCAAGATCCGAGTGGCCGTAGTATTGGGCAACCTCGCCATTATGCCGAGCTAAACTCTCCGCAGTATCTCCCAAAACCCTATAAGACGACGCAAGTTCGATTTTATCTGGTATGAGACGAGAGAAGTCAATAACTGATATAGTGTTATTGATGCTTCGAGAGGTTTTCTTCCGCCTTTTTCCCCTCGAAGTATGGTCCCCGTGCGCTGATGATTTATTGTAGGAGGCAGATCCTCCAGCACTACCAGTAACAGCGGTGATTGACTTGTGTTCGCTTATTGAAAAAAAATTGTCACCCACCCTCATCGAATCTTTGAAAAAGCCTTGAACTCTCGATCTTGTCAGGATATCGTGTTGAAGAAGTTCATCCCAATCATTAGAGAAACTATCATCGGATGACATTGAAGTTTGCAGAGATGTCTCCGAGCCCGACAGCTCTGTATCACTATCATCTGCGTTTGCACCATCCTGAGAATTCAAAGAGCGTGATATGATTTTATTTGTGCCGTAATATCCTTTGGCTTCGGGCCCAGATACTTCGGTTTCGGTTTTGTCTTTTTCTTCGTTTTCCTTCTTGATGAAAAAGCAAATAAGCAAGCCGTTGTTACCCCAAACAGCACCACATCCCTTTGGGAGAGGAGTAGTATCGTGCTTTATTCGTTCTTTGAAACTGTCTGAATAATTAGGTATCTTGCTTTCGTCCCTCAAGCTAATAGCGTGATCATTGACAGCTTGATCGCCAATTGTGGGGATGAGATCAGCTTCTTCATCCTCTTCATCTTCCATAAAGCCTAACATTGGAAGATTGCTACTTGCAGCATTATGTTCGTTCACAAGATCATCGGCCCATCCCTCATTTCCAACTTCAATAAGATTCGGCGGGTCTTCTATTGCTCCATTGTGAAGCTCCTCGGCCTCACTTCTCATAAAATTTTCATCCAATTCGATTTTATCTCCAAGTAAAAACCTGAGACATGGTTCAAGACAAAATCTTGAGAATCGGTTTGTGTAGAATTCTGCGATTTTGTCCAAGCCGTCGGTCATAATTCTTCTTACTTCAGGGGTGATCTCGTGGGTTTCTTCGATGTTGAATTTGATCTTAGTGGAATTGTGTTTTCGCTGCCTTTTCTTCTCCAGCATTTTAGTCCCTCCCGTTTCAAGATAGGGATAGGTTTTGGGAAAACGTATCTCGAGGCGAATAAATGCAAGGCTTTGTTCTTGGTCAGGCTTCATACGGTCTTCTCCTGATATCAAAGATTGGGAAGGAGGTAGACTGTCTTTGTTACTGAGAGCAGACTGGCCTTCACCGACGCCAGCTCCCACTGTGAGTTTGGAATTCATAAGATGATTATCACCCTGAAACTGACTATTGGACTCCACAGGGTTCGCCTTGGAGACAGCGGAAGAAATTGGCACCTTTTCAGTATGCACTATTGTACCAACCTCAGATTCATTTCCCACAACAGAGGTTGTATCCCCATCTGAACAATCAACCTTCGGTAAAGGACCCTTTAGGGTCATGAGTAGATGACCTGTTGATACTGAAATTTTCTCGAAGCGAAGCTTCGGAAATTTATGACCCACTATGCTTACCTCCTCGCCAAGGTTGGAAGGCCCGCTTGGGCTCTCGATTGCATTGGAAATATGCTTACTCGGAATATTGGTAACATTACTCCCCATCCGAACGCCCGAGATCCAGTCAAGATGATTAAGCTGGGATGAGCCACTCAATCCCTCTTGCGATCGCATGATTTCGAAGTAAGCAATGGATGATAGGAAATCGGCGTTGAACTCTCTTGAAAAATCGTCCATGTGTAACTGTGGTTCTGTGCAATAGGTATCATAATTATAGACGTTATTTTTCTTCAACAGAGCATCCTCAGTTAATTCAGTACCAGGGGAATCCGCAGGAGAACGAATGACAAAGGCGTCTTCAGACCCTATGTCATCCGGACTGCCGAGGAGAGAATTGAATATTTTTTGATGCAGAGGATTATAGCTTGCGATCTCGTAAATATCATCTTCATGAGGCCACAATTTGAGATCAAAATCTTGTGAAGACCAACTTACCATCTGATAATTGTCCCAATCGTTCTTGCTGTCAAATCCAGTGTATCTCGATCTTTGTGTTCTCCACAAGAAATCCTTGATACATCCTTGATGACCTTTAAATGAATAATCAGGGATCACATCGATCGATACAGTTGCACCGGTCGCAGCATTTTCTGTCAAAGCATTTTGGTAATTTATTATATGGACAGCGTTTTCTCCTCCTCGTAAAGGCATTATGCCGCAACACCGATCTTTACCGAAGGGAAGCGATCTTGCCCGAGCTACGGGATAACTTGAGCGCATAATCACAGATGGTTGGATTTCAGTTTCTTCGAGACGCTGAAGGTCCCAAACTTTCACAGTGTTGTCATTCGAGCAGGTTGTTAGCTTGTCATCCACACAACTAAAGTCGAGGCCATTGATCTTCCCCTTGTGCGCGTTGTCTATCCTTAAAAGTGGCAATGCTCCCTTTCTTGAATCCCACAAAAAAAAACTGTGATCATGGCTGGACACCAATTGATGCTGATTTGTGCGACTCCATTTTACTTGAGTGGCACCAGCTCTCCACTCTGACCACTTCCCCACAGGCCTCCTTGGAGTTCGCATATCCCAGCTGTAAACAAATGTATCTATGGAGCAAGTTGCTAAAACCTCAGGATCTAAGGGATGGAAATTTATGTCTGCAATGGCTCTAGTATGACGGTGAAGGACATGGGCTATGGCGTCGTTGGAGGTTCTGGCCAAATCCCATAATAGTGCTTTCTGATTCGAGGTGGAGATTACCCAGGACGGTTTTACAGAATGATGAGGTGACCATTGTACATCCGCGACTTCCCAAGAGGTGATATGATGAAGCCAGCGAGGCGTCGTAAAAGGATCATCAAGATCAATTATGAATAACCCCTTGCGGCCAGCTAAAACGGCGTCCCTCCCGTTCGGGGAAAGTGACATTGTACCAATGGCGCCATCCACTCTCAATGATAAGGAATTTCCAAAAGTGAGTGATTCATATGGATCAGTCATCGTGTTCCTTGATGTGCGACGTTGATCGTCTGCCAATCTCACGACGAAGGAATTCCTTAAGTTCGCTGTATATTTGCAAATTAATATAACCGAGGCATGAAATGCTCTTATTACGGAAGTAATTGAATTGGTTGCTTTCTATGGAATGAATAGGCTTGAATTTATTTATTCGAATAACCTTTAACGAATTCCTTACTTGTCTTGCAAAAAAATGTAAATTCGCGGATTTATTAAGTTAAGTAAGCTTTGTAACCCATAACTTCTTTCCTCAACAATACATGAACTGTCTCGGTAGATTTCGAGATATTGGAAATAGAACGCTAAACCTTACTAGCTGAACTTCAACAAATTTGCATTAAATCGTGCATCTAATGAGTTGTTAGAATACAAAAATTTGGCCATAGACCCGTACACCAGTCTGATATGGCATGAATTGCACGTATGTTATACTTGAAAACATTTATGGTAATGTCAGAAGCAAAGGAAAATACAGACGCTCCTTCCAGTGATACAAGATTGGATGAAGTTGACGAGGAGTTTGATGATGCCGAGTTGGAGGCTCCGCCTGCACCTGAGACTAATGAGCAACGAGAGTCATGGAATGGGACCGATGCTTCAAAAGGTTCTATCAACGAACTTCCGAATCTAACAAGAAAGGATAAAACTTTAGAAGAAATGCTCCAATTGATGACCGGTGATTTTCTGCCCATAATCCCTGATGCCGTGACTGATTACTATCTAGCCAGAAACGGTTTCGAAACGGTTGATGTTCGAGTCAAGAGGTTATTGGCACTTGCCACTCAAAAGTTCATCTCCGACATAGCGCAAGATGCATACGAATATTCAAGAATAAGAAGCTCTTCTGCTGTTTATAATTCCTCCAACCCCCAGGTGAGGGCGAAACAGCTTTTGCAAGGCCAGCAATTTGCAAATCAGCAGAGTGCCGGTGCTAGTGGATCTGTCGATAATGTTCCTGAACAACTGCAGCCACAGCTGCATTTCAATGCCGGCCATCATCAGGGCAAAATAGTGCTTACCATGGAAGATTTGAGTAATGCGTTAGGCGAGTATGGCGTTAACGCCTCAAAGCCTGCGTTTTACAGATAGCGGTATTAGTCTCATTGGCGCTATTCCAACCTAGGGGATTGTTGATGATGGATATCATTAACATTCCAGAGCAGTTTGATATTGTTCTATATCAAGCACTAAGCATGATATGTGGCCCCTTAATTTCCTTATACTCATCAAACCTCGATCTCAGACTACTGAAATTGACTTATCCTTTATTTTGTTTGAGAAAGCTTATTCTCGGCGAAATACGTCACTCAGGACATGGCTTGCTATGAATGAAGACTCACTTGTGTATTGTGTCTTCGCTCTTGGGAATGACCTCAATTCGCTTTATCAAGAGTGTTGTGGATTGCCACGAAGACAAAAAATTTGGGCTCGTAGCAATTGTCAAACAAGTTTAACCTAATATGATCATAATCTTGGTGGACAAACTGTGCAAAGGCCAAGCGATAATTTTTTTTGTTCGCTAAACCATTTAATACCGAATTCGGAGGAGTGAGCAACATCGAGCCATATAATACATTTTTTGCCCCTATATCTATGCATAGGCTGTCAGGGATCTTTTGTTTTCTTTTGATCTTTCGCATGAGCTACCTCTCCTCCTCAAGAGAGCAGGCGTTGAAATCTGATGCAATGCTTTTTACTCTTATGATATTGGGACTGATTACGTAAGCACTAATTAAGCATTTGCTTTAAGGTATTACTCACGATATAGCCAGTCTTGCCTCTAAGGGACGCAGTATGTTTGACAACAATGGAGAAGGACTCTTATCACCTCCACTGGGTCCATTGAGAATGCAAGTAATAGCTCTCTTGGTGATTTGCTTTGGTCTTTTACCTTCCTTCTACCATGAGGTTTAGAAATTGGCGCCTAAATATACCCCGGTAGACATTACAAATTGATCGAAGAGCTTGAACGCGCATTGTGGAGCTATAAGTCTTGTTAGATGATTCAGAGTGGATAACTAGGCTTTTCTCGAGAATCTGAAACAGAATCCTTCAAAACTAGAAATTTAAGTCAGCTACCCTATTTTTTACCCTCCACGTATATGTAAATTAATCCAAACAAAACAGCTTCACGATCTTGACTGTGAGAAAAAAAAGAAAAAAAAAAAAGTTAAATTGAATCTTTTCTCTCCAATTAGTCGTTTCGACAGCAAATTCCATCGCCTCTCGCAAGTCTTCAACCTTCAGTGAGCCTTCCATGTTCATTTACCTGATACTTCGCTGATGGGGTCGTATAGTGCCAGTTGAAATTGAAGTCTTGGAAAGTTTATCGACGAAAATGAAAGAAACAAAAGGAAAAATTACTATCTTCCACAAAAATGATTATTATCGGACTTCCATAGACTTCTCCGCTCCACTGCGGGGGCGTCCAATAGTAAGACTTGTCGTTGCTTTTAATTCTAGGGATCAAACTCATCATGCAACAGTCTAATGCGGGTGAAAATCACCATCCTTCCTCAAAATAGTTTCGTTGCATTGTGGGGGACGTAATTCGGCTGGTGCATGAATAAGCTTCGTCCTCCACGCGTCCAGCCAATTGTGCATATACTACGACGTTGCGTGAACCCTTTAACCGCTCAAAGTTGCTAATTTGAGAACATCACTTCCATGCAAGAATAAAGAATAGAAAGCTTTCCGTGAATCCCGGACAGGTGACACCCCGGTCTTATTTAACTAGTCGTAATGTTGATTGCAAATTGACGAAACTAGACTTCTCCTTCGAAAATTTCTCGCCTCAAGGCATCAGCGCTTAACATGGATGACAATGTAGTTGCGTAGAAAATATCTTCCTCTTCAACGAGTGATGCGCAGTCTTCGAAGGTTTTCATCGGGATTAGATTCCGGGCCGAAACTTGCCGAAAACGAGATAATCCCGACCCAAGAAAAACATCTGTCATGTCAAATTTACCGACGGATTGTTCCCTGTATTCTGTTGCTACTTCGTGCTGAAGAATATGCATGCCAAGATTATCAAAGTTGGAAACAGGCTGGTTATGTATGTACCCCGCGCAGATGCAGAGATTACCCCACCACCGGAAAATCCCCCACGTTCTGTGAGCCCGCTTAAAGCCAGAGCGAGAGAGAGGGGCGGTCAGCTCGAAATGGTGAGAGGAAGATTTTCGACATCAGGGGTCCAATGAAATGACTAAAAGAAGAGACGCTTCTTATCTATGTAATTTTACTACTCTTTGGCATTAACTTTGACTGTAACCTCTTTAGTATTCTTCTCTGCCATTGAGTGAAAGTGATGGGGTATCATGAATATAGCTTAAGTCTAGAGTGATACTATGCGATAACTCTCTATCAATCTTGATGTGCTTGCAGATAAATCGGCCAGAAATAACGTAGTTTTGAAGATGGTATAACGTGGACAAGCTTTAAATCTTCAGGCACCTCCGCCCTCGTTCCCTCGTTCACACATCACAAAATGACAGTGATATTTGCCCTCATCAGGCCCGTTTTCTATGTGGGAAAAAAAATACCGGAGGTTATGCAATTAGACCTATACAATCAAATCAAAAATCTAAAGTCATCTTTGACCTCTGAGCCGTCGTTACCCTTACCCAACTCCTTCTCCCAGTTCATAGTGCCATTGTCAATCCTCTTGTTCAAAACTTGTAACCTCCATCTCAAAGCAACCGCACAAACAATGGTAAGACCAATGAAGACACAATTGCAAGTGAAGGCAACTGTATATCTAGGTGCCGAAGATGAAGGATATAAGTAGGCATTCCAAATCGAGGCAGAGTTGGACAAGCAGTTCATCAATGAAAGAGCGATGGCACGCTTCAATGGAGGCCGTGGACAGGAGTTGGACATCCAAGATAGAATAGTTGTGAAAGAGCAATAAATTGACGGCACCATAATCACCATGGAGAAATATCTCGCTCCAGTATTCAATGTCGAGACAGCGATTATAAAGGCTGCTAATGCGATTACCAAGGGCGAGACGACATGCCAAAATCGCTCGCCAGTCTTGTCAGCATGAAGCGCCCAAAGGAATGTCGCCACCACAGCAAGGAGATATGGTGGAGCAGTTAAAACCAAAGTGATCACCCTAGAAAAATTGAGCGTTTCCACGATAGATGGGAAAAAGTTTGTGACACCCGCGGCAGCAACTAACCAGGAGAGGATACCACAGCATGCCCACACCTTGATGTCAGACACTGCCAACTTGAATGATCCCCAATAGCTTTCTTCATTAGTTTCATCGCTGTCATCCTGACCTGTCTCGCATCTGATTTTATATAAGAGCACATCCTTCTCGAAGTCAGATAACATTTTGGAGTTGTGAGGCATGTCAGGCAAAATAAAGTAGGCTATCGGAGCAATGCCAACTGTAATCGAGCCTTCGATGATGAACAACCACCTCCAAGCCCTTAATCCGTGAAGTCCATCCATATTGTCAATGATACCGGCGGCAATTAAACCTGAGAATGCACCAGAAAGCAAAGATCCAGAGTACAATAAGGAGTTTCTGAAACTGAGTTGCTTTCTGGTGTACCAACACGACAAAACATAAAGACAACTGCCGAAGAAACCAGCTTCAACAAAACCCAATATCAAACGGATCGCTAACAAACCTCCGTATCCCTGCACCGCGGCAGTACAAGTAGAAATGGTTCCCCAAGAGAGCATGATACCCGAGATAAAGATCGAAGGCTTCTTAAACTTATTCAAAAGCATGTTTGAAGGAATTTGCATGAGGATATAGCCAACAAATAGGATCGAGATACATGTTTGATATTCGCTACCCTTCAAATTCAAGTCTTCCTCGAGGCCACCCAATCTCGCACTGGCAATATTATTTCTGTCAAGATAATTCAAGATGTATAACAAGACGAGAATTGGAATCAATCTCATATCAACTTTCAAGGTAATTTTTCTGTGAAATTTATCAATTTCTTCATCTGTGTACTCCTTCAACAGATCTGGCTTTTCCACTTGAATGGAGGCACCGGAATTTGATCCGGACTCAAGCTTGCTCTCGATGTGAGAGATTTCGGCTTTCTCGACTTCAGTAGGGCCAAGCTTATCCATCTCGATGATTGATGCTGTTTTTTGGTAAGCTGTTGTGGTCGCGGCTGAAAAGAAATTTGAGAAAGGAAAAAAAAAATTCAGACGCTAAAAAATGCTGCTGAAGCTCTGAGAATAACTTTATGATATTATGTGGGAGAACTGCTATATTTATACTCTATCAGACATGAATTTTGCCGACATCGGGGCAAAGATAATTCCCCCAACTTATGAAATTGGGGTATATGCAAAGACTGTATACATATGTCAAATTTCCTATTCTCGCTTGGGGCTTTGGAGGCATGAGGTGGGGCAACTGCATGCGTGCGCCAATATTGAAGTATTTTTTTTTGCCCTTGCGGTGAGCCATTGAGGACCTCTTGAAAACCAACCTGTGGGGCATGGTGGTGAGGGGTGCTTTTGCGTTGTATTGTTGACCAAGAACACCAATTACAAAACATTTGATATAAAGGACCGGGGGGCAATGAACCATGATATACAATTGCCAGCAAAAACGACGTGAAGTCATACGTGATTGGGTCACTCTCAAAATGGCCATTCGCGTCAAGTATCGGATAAACCTTGGCGTATTGCAACCTCCTTGATTGCCTTGACATGCAGGATGTGGGGGCGCCTGACATGATAGCTTTGGTTAGGAGGGAATACCGTCACTGCGTGTTTCTACCTCATCCTGCAAGCCGCTCGATTAGTCAATTCCATCCGCCCCCCGAGATCAAAGACCAAAGAGGGGTGACGTGAATTTGTCATGGGCTAATTTCCAATACGAGTTCGATGATTTTGGCGATGATGATCATGAGGCTAAAAGATCTCAGTGTTTGAATTTCTCCTCTTTCAATAATGAAATGCTAGATGTTTGCTCTAGTGTATGAACCTAATGATTACGAAGTGGGTCTTTCTCGTGCTTTACCACTTTGTACCGATGAGAATCCTGCCTCTACGTCGGTATAGAACTGTTGCTAGGTTAGGATGAAGGCGTATAGCCGCCGCATACTTCTCGGAACCCCTTCGACCAGGAATCAAATTACGAGGTTGTCAAAATGTTTTTGGTCGATCAGATGTATCTTTAATCATCGAAGGCGCTCGATTACAAAGCCAAGCTAGAAGTAAGAGATGCTTCAAAATCACGTGAGTGTGTATCCTTTCCCTTCTCACTTATCAGTTGTGCGAGGCGCACCACGAATTGGGGTTACGTTACTAGCTGATCTGACTTACAATGGCAAAAAGGGGAGCATATATTCCTCGACCCGCGGAGGAGGCTCACGATACACCACAAACACAAGATCCTTCGACGTTGCGAAGATCCAGTCGTGATATGGCGAGGGAGGAGGAAAACCAAAACGTTACATTAGAGCACTGCGACGAAGATGATGGAGAAGCACACACTGAAGCAGAGGAGTTTTGTCAAACACAGGAATCATCTGATGGCGAGTCTCAATACGAAGGCCAAGTTCGATCCAGCGATGAGGGTTCAGATATGGAAAGCTCGAACATTGAATCAAGTCTATCAAATCAATACCGTGCGAGCATTTTAAGAGAGTTCGTCGGCGAGGGTCATGATTTTGGCTCCGGAACAACTCTCATTGATGTTGTACAACGACTTGTGGGTAACGCTGAGGGTTCTCCTTTTGGGAGGCAGCTGTCGGAGCTTGAGGCCTTACTTCAAAATTTAATACTACGCGAGGATCCTTTTGTCATGATGGAATCGCTCAACGAACTATCGGAACGACTACTTATGATGAATGGCATTACTGCGGAGCGTGTTGTACCATCAAATAGATTAGCCAAGGCTTTGGTAGACATATTGCGAGACTCAAGCCTCCAGGATCACCTTGAGCTTCATTTAGTGACATGTCGCTGTCTCTTTAATTTCGTCGAAGTCAATCAGGATTTCATCCACGACGCTTTAGCGAATGGTGCGATTGAGGCCCTCGTACACTTCATATCGGAAATTACCTATATTGATCTCACTGAACAAGCGCTACAAACACTTGAGATGATGTCTAGGGAGATTAGCGCTCATACTTCCGTGATTATGAATGGCGGGCTCGTGGCTTGTTTAAAAAATTTGGATTTCCTCACATTGCATGCTCAGAGGAAGTGTTTGATCATCGTGTCGAATTCATGCATTCTGGTCTGTGAAGGCAATTTTTCAGATGTGCATGATATGATTCCGAAACTAATCGACGTTATTGAACAAAGAATAGATCCAGTCATTTGCGAAAATGCATGTCTTGCTCTCTACAGAGTTGCTCTTTGTTTCAAATCAAAAACCGACTTTCTTGAAAAGTTATTTGCCGACAAGCGATTGCTTACTCTTGTTGCAAGTACCATTCGAGATGCTATCGGCAATGCTAATAAGGATTCGATGGTGAGCTATAGAACTGGTTTGAGCCTATTACAATCACTCGCCCTTATTGCGGCATCGTCCATAATAGTATCAGAATCTTTGTTGGAGCTAGATATTGGAGATTACCTATGCTCTGCACTACAGAATTACGACAAAGTAATGGACTCGAACGACGACAGGAAAACTCACAAACAAACCACCTCTAGCGATGATATTAGCATAGATGCAATCATGGCAGCCCCAAAAGAAGCTATCTTAAGCATTCTCCAACTACTTGGCGCATTGTTGCCTGTTAATTATGAGGCTGAAGAATCTCCGGTCGTCCCTCGCAACGATGATTTCGAAAGAAATGATCATAACAAAGCGAGGGTGGCGAGTTATCGAGCTCGAGATGAGGATTTCGAGAAATTCGTGTCACGGTCGTGGCCGATCTTTTTAAAATCATTCTTGGCAAGCATGGACACAGAGATACGAAAGTTGGTCTTGTTATGCTTGTACCGCATTGTAAGCTATACCGAGAAAGAGAATTCTGTTATTCGCAGATATGCCAAAGAGTTTCTGAGCATTATAATATCAAATGTGAACTGCGGTAAGGTCGACTTATTAAAAATGCATCCCGAATTAGCTCTGTCATCGAGGCCATTAAGCATCACACATTTGTTCGCGAGTATTTCAATTATCAGTTGTATGATAAAGAGAGAATATCCGGTTTGTTTAAGTTTACTTCAAAAAGAAGGTGCTTTTCAGGATGCAGAAGTTATAGAAGGAGCGATAGCAGCGCTTTACCCCTCAAATCTGAGTGAAATTACAGATTGCAACTTGTTGGAGGGGAGCTCAATCTCAAATTCAATTTCCAATGTTGCTAGACAATCGCTTATGAGTGTACCTGATCTTGAGATCTCTCAAATACGAGAACAAATGCCAGAGGAGTTTCTTATCATGAAGATGACGAGAAAGGTCCAGGAGATCAGAGAAGCTGGTAAGCTCACTAATTTGAAAGACAGAGACACCGCTTTGAAAACACCTTTGAGTGATTGCGTAAAGCGCGTACGAGAATCGAAAAGTTGCGATAAGCTTCTTTGTGACGAATTATGGAGACGACTTGAGGAATCATTGAGCTCGGATGCAACTCTGATGTCAAGCTTTGAATTATTATCACTGGGAATCTTGGAATTGATGGTTGAGGAGTTTGCAACGCCAGGCAAACTGGACGTCTTCAGCACAGAATTGGGAAGCTCGTTCATCAGTTTAATCTTTGAGAATAAAAAATCGTCGGCTAAATTCATAGAGTTGCTCTTAGACACATTACTGAGAGTCGAAACCTTTGATGTGATCTCGGCTTGTGAAAAGACAAATTCTCGCGATCCCGCCCACGTCGCCAGTCTTACCAGACAGTTTCGTCTAAGAATAATGTTACAGACGCATTCTAACGAGGAAAACGAGATAATTGTTCATGTGCAAGCCATTGCCACATTTCGGTCTGTCGAATCATATCTCAAGCAAAGGAATTTCACGATAGACAAGATTAATACATCGAAGTCCAACAACCGCGCGGTGAATTATAGGTTTTACATGAACGGGCAATACATTCCGACTGACACAACCATTTTTGGTGCAATCTATGCATCGTCTCATCAAAGTCTTAGTGATCATGTGGCACTTTCAGAGATGTGGTCTAAGACTCACATTGTAACATTCGAGGAGTGCTCCACTCTGGAGTCGCCAAAAGAGAGAAGTGTCACCGCAGATGTTGAGCAAGAGGCGGAAATCAACCCGGCAACTAATTCTATTCTAAATTTACTTAAGTTTCTTCACAACTTGAATATCAGATTGCGAAGCCGGGGATTGTCTAGTCATTCCGATGAAACTTTCCGGAGCTGGAAGCTTACTGTTAAATTGAAAAGGCAATTAGAAGAGGTCCTTGTTATCGCTAGTGGAGCGCAACCCTTGTGGACTTTGATTCTCACTCAGGAATTTCCATTTCTTTTCCCTTTAGAGTCAAGAATGCTTTTTCTACAAAGCACTTCCTTTGGCTACTCCAGATTGATACATCAGTGGCAGTTACTTATGGAGGGTGATCATACGCTAGCCAGTCAAACCTCACAACCTCTAACCTCCAATAGAAAGCTCCACTTAGGACGCATCTTTCGCCAAAAAGTCCGCATCTCTAGAACAAATTTCTTCCAAAGTGCATTGAAAGTATTTGAGATGTTTGGCGCATCGCCCGGGATTCTTGAGATCGAGTATTACGATGAAGTTGGAACAGGTTTGGGCCCTACACTCGAATTTTACTCGAACGTCTCGAATGAATTCAAAACTAGGCATCTACGGATTTGGCGAGACTCACAACACCATGATAATCATCTGAAATATGTCGAAACGCCTAATGGATTATTTCCGAGACCGATCCTGGAGAAAGCCGTGAACTCGAAGTATGGAGAAAAGGTTTTGCGAATATTTTTCCATTTAGGGCAGTTTTTAGCCAGATCTTTGTTTGATTCCAGAATTGTCGATATCGACATACATCCACTTTTATTTCGTATCCTCAGTCTTATTCAAAAAGCAGGTCAAAATTGTTGGCAGGACATTCACACTTGGGAAAATCTTTGGGCCGTCGACGAACACTTGTGCCGAAGCTTACAAAAAATACTCGACCTTACTATGTCACAACCACGAAAAGGCACAATAGATCCTGTTGAGGCGTTGGAGCTCTATTTTGTCCTTCCTGGTGAACCTCTGTACGAGTTGTGCGATCAAGGACGAAACGTGAAGGTTACAAGCTCTAATGCCTCAACTTATGTGGACAAGATTATCAATGCAACATTAAAAGATGGCATTATTCGTCAAGTCGAGAGTTTAGCTCTGGGTTTCTCAACAGTATTTCCTTCAAAATCCTTGAATGTATTTTATCCTGAAGAATTGAGAGAGATTTTTGGCGCAAGCGTTGAGGATTGGTCTGAATCAACCCTTATCGAGGCTATACGAGCAAACCACGGCTACACACAATCATCACCAACGATTCTTCGTTTAGTCAAAGTTCTTTCGTCATTGACTACAAGCCAACGTCGTCTATTTTTGCAATTTCTCACGGGCTCGCCAAAGCTTCCCGTAGGTGGCTTTAGAAGCTTGAAGCCCGAGTTCACAGTCGTGAAGAGATCTCCCGAGGATGGCTTGACTAGCGATGACTATTTGCCCTCTGTCATGACATGTGCCCTGTACTTGAAGCTCCCAGAGTATTCACTGACAGAGGTTATGAAAGCTAAAATCATAAAAGCGATAACTGAAGGGGCTAACTCTTTTCATTTGTCCTAGTGATACGAATGCTATTTGTTACCTATAAATCGTAGACTGTTATATGACTCGAGAGACATTGATATTCGTTAAAGTATATGGGCATTGTCGCCAATCCTCAAACCGAGTTCGCGTAATGATTGCAGAATTCCAGAACTAGCAAAATCTATGAAGGGGGTGTACCGCGCACAAAATACGAGACCCGAAGTTGCGAAGCATGCTACTATCACTTCAGACTAATAGATGAAATTGAATACTTTGATTGAAGATTTAATCAGCAGGTCTCCAACGGGAGAGTTGAGTGAAGTGAGAGGCTCATTGTCGCAGATAACTCCCTCAGCTGGTTCTGTACTGATTCTGGAGGCGGTTTCGAAACATATCGAAAGGGAAGGACATGCAATCACCAATACGGTCATCTTTCATGAGACAAAAACTGCAGAGAGCGGAAAATTCATTGACTACCAAACGAATGAAGCTTACAACCTTAGTGGACTGAATCTTGAGCTTATAGACCGTGAAAATGTGCCTTCAGATTGGACACGTCCTTCATATTTTGAAGACCTCGCCAAGGCCCTCAACGTGTACGGTGCTCGACATTACCCAAACTCTTTCAAATTTAACATTTACCCGTATGACGATAAGCTCAAGATTATCATCATAAGCGAAAAGGCTGATGCTTCTAACTTCTTCAGCGGCAAGTGGAGATCCATTTACACTGTTGATAACTCAAACATATACGGAGATGTGGACATCGATATACATTACTATGAGGATGGAAATGTTAGATTTCGCTTGAGTGAAGAGGTAGATGGTTTGCTCAAGCAAGTTTCAGGCCAAGAGATCGTTTCGTTCATTGAACGGACTGAAAATCAGCTTGTCCTACAAACCGTTAAACTGTTCGAGGATTTGAATCAGAATCACTTCAAGCACTTGAGAAGATTGCTTCCGGTAACAAAGTCCAAAATCAATTGGGGGAAGGCCATTGGCAATTACCGGTTGGGTAGCAATGTTGCCAATCGTAGATGAGCAAAGTTCAGCAATCTTACCTCAATTTGTATATCATCCATGTTACGAAAAATATAGCAACTAATATTCCCACAATACGGGCGAGGCTCGCGTTTCGATGAAGAACCGTCGTTAAGTCTCCTCGGCTTCTAGATACCCTTGTCCATAATTGAGAGAAGGTATCATTCATTGAATCAAGAACACTCAGTTCACCTCTAACTCCGGCATGAATATCGTTCTCGACCGTAGTTCTGAATTGATTGAGAGTATTCGCAAGCTGACTAAACCTCTCATCATTCTCCTGTTCTCTGTGACCGTATAAGTTTGACATAGTTGATGTTGACGATATGTACTCTTGTGCAGTATTAATTCTTCCCAGTTGGGATCATTGAGTGATACACTCCTCCTAATTCATATACTTGTAGGCTCTTAAGTTGCCTAGTACATACCCCCTTCTTGTGCATTTTGACAAGCAATGGCTTATTCTCTCGCACGAGGATAATTCTCTTGCGGTCTGGAATCTGAACTACGTTGATTGATTGCTCTCAGGTTGAAACCGCAGATACACATTTTTGACGGAGGACGGATCATTGCCTACGCAGTATGTCAAACACTGTCCATTGAAGCGACCATATATATGTCTGCTGTGTCCTAGGTGAAGTAACTGTTCATTCTCCCGCTTCATTTCCAATTTTCTCAACTACGAACCAAAGAAGACTGCTGTCATTTTTTAATTGGGTTCTCTTTCGGCGGATTCCTCGGTGGAAGTTGGGTTGTGGGAAAAGAGGGGCCCACTTAGCACAATAATGCCCCATTTCTTCCATTTTAGCTTTTTGATCTATTGGATGTTTTTCTACCTCGTCAGGACTGACTTCTCCATGCTCATGATTCTTCGTCGAATCTCAATAGGCTCAATTTGTAGCGAAGGGATATTCATGCTTCGTGGACTGTCGACAATAACGACTCATTCGAACATCAGCAATGAAAAATTGGATGTATGCGGTTGCTTTCAGTTTTATTGGGAGTCCTTCATTTGCTCACCGGGTCAGCAGGTATTCTTATGCATACCAGAATGGCGATTTCTTTCCAAGATGTGGGAAGTTCTGTTCTGTCGACATAATAAGTGGACAAGCAATTCCTAGGACGTTGCTACGAGCTTAATTTTATTGCATTACGAAATCTAAACAGTCTTGCGATGTTCCTCAACGTTTATTAGCTTTTTGTATCAGCTTTGAGCTTTCGTGCAAATTATTATTGTTGAAGCAAAATTACAAAAATAAATAATACGAGCTGGCATTCAAACTCGAGAAAACAAAAAATGAGCATGTTTGTGCAAAATAAACTTAATCAATTTGGCTCTTCCTCTTCTGATTTAGCAAGATGTGAAAGCTTATCAGAACAGAACGGTATCCCATGAATCAAATGAGACTAGTATTACTAACATTTAAAAGGTGAGTACCAGTACGTAGAACATTTGTCAATACATGATATCAACTGTACATAGCTTGTTTAATTATCATGATTACCAAAGCCGCTGGAGGTAGGTTGCAGCCGCAAGGATGCCTCTGGAAAGCCGGTTTCGGAAGGATAAGGAAGTAAATTCAGGTGTCTCGCTTCGTTTCGATGGGTGATAACCAGGTCAATTAATGAATTATAGTAGGACACAGCTTCATTCATACGTTCGTGAAGCGATCCTAGCTCATCTCGCCTTATCCCGTATTTCTCGATAGCTTTAGCTAGAGAGGACTTGATCGGTAATACCTCGTTGTAAAGGTCAGTAATTCTGTCTTCATCTACAGAAGAAGGATCTGATGCTAACTGTGCGAGGAGCTCGTCGATCTTCACCAGCTCCTCTCTTTGCAACCTATCCTCAACCGCAGCTTCTCGTGCAACTTCCTCGGGGGTTTTACTGAGTAGCGGAGTGACATAATTAAGAGGGAAAATCCCGACCTTGCCGCTTGGTAAAGCTCCTCTCCACCAATCTCGATAAACTGACTCGATCACCGTGATCACATCGCCTTTCTTGAATGAGAGTTCATCTGGCTCATACGAGATTAGATCGTAGATAGCGCAGACTTTCTTTATGTTTGCTATAGTCATAGTTGGTGGTTCTGAAGGTAACGGCTTGCTGCTTTGACTAGTGGCCCGTTCTGCTGCGTCAGTAATATCTGGAGCTGCCCTCACTGCCTGCTCGCGCTCATATTCTTGAACTGAGAGCTGAAGCGCTCTTTCTAGCTCCTTGTCCTCTTGCTCCTTATCTGCGTAGGAGATTTTAGTCTTCGCAGGTTTCGACGGCGCTGGTTTGCAATACTGTGAATATTTGGATGTCAATATTTTACACGCATCCTGGATCGGCTTGAGCGAAGGATCATTTTTGAATGCGGAATTGAGATGAAGTAATACCTCTGCTATCCTTATCTTGACTTGCTTGTGCACTTTCTTATCAGAGAACTTTTTCAAGAAGTTCTCATGTAGGAATTCAGTCGACGCAATCTCCTGTTGCAAACGAGATCCACAGTTTTCTGCAATCGCGACGACAAGTGACAACGAACGAAAGAGGATGTTGGCATCTCTCGTGGCAAGCCTTTGATGAAGCAACTTCAAAGCTTCTTTCGAGAGCTTTTCAGGATCCTTCGAGATGTAGTCACACACATCAAGAATGTACTGCCAGTTGTCGTCCGTCAAAGTGCCGTCAGTGGCTTTTTTTATGAGATTATCTAAATTAGACATGAGGGTTATGTGGTTGTAGTTGAGATTACCCTGATAACAAGTGGCGCGAATGTGAGCACCTGACAGATCACCTGGATGAATAGTTCAAGTTTTTACACGAAGGAGAATTTTTTTATGCTAGCTCTTTGCGCGATATCGAGCGGGATACAAAAATGAAAACTAATTCGAGTTTTGGGACGCTTTTGTTGCAAACCTAAACACGCGGTCTTACTTGTGCGAATAATCGTAAAGAAGATAATTCGCAAAGGCTTGCATGTAGATCAGTACACCAAAGATCTTTCTTATGCCGCTCACACCATAGCCTCACCTGTCTCACACCAGTGTCGTATCTCACCTTTTTTTTTTCTTCTTTTTTCTTCATCTTTCTTCATCCGCACCCAGGACTCAAACTCATTATTTGAAAACAATTGTCGGTCTAAATCATTGTGCAACACGAAATAATTACAAAGGCTAGTCGTGATGAGTACCCCGTCTTCCCCTGTCCCAACACGGCGTCGAAGAGGATCTTCAGTTGGCAAGATAAATGTAGGTGATACCGAGGCTCCAGGATTCTCTACAATGAAACTAACGGCTTCTCAACGAGAAAAACTGGATCAACGGGTGAGGGCTCTCAGTATTGAGTCAAAGACGGACGTGGCTATCATCAAAAAAATGCTTGTGGCATTTAAGGAGCTATCTTTCAGGAACACTTGGATAAACCCACTCATCATTCTCTCCACATTTTACATCACTTACGTGACTACTGATGAGAACAGCTCCATTCATCTTATGTTGGAGACTTTGATCAAGCCTTCTTACCACATCGAAGGAACTGACCAGTATGGTAAAGGTGTGAACGATTTTTATTTCGTGGCTTTTTATGCGCTATTCTTCACCTTTTTGAGGGAGTTCATGATGTGTGTCATCTTAAGACCGTTGGCAAGAGCATTAGGAGTCAACAGGCCTCATAAGGTCAATAGATTCATGGAACAAAGCTATGCGATGTTCTACTATGGGTTGTCTGGCCCTTACGGACTCTATGTTATGTCGAATATGCCAATGTGGTTTTTCAAAACCAGACCATTGTATGAGCATTACCCGCATAAAACGCACGACTGGTTATTCAAAGTATATTATCTTGGGCAAGCTGCATTCTGGGTGCAGCAGTCGGTAGTATTGATCTTACAGCTCGAAAAGCCAAGAAAGGACTACCATGAACTAATTCTTCACCATATCATAACAATCGCTTTGATTTGGCTTTCATATCGATTTCATTTCACCTGGATGGGACTCGAAATCTATGTCACGATGGATGTCTCAGATTTCTTTTTGGCCACTTCCAAAACACTTAACTATTTGGATTCAATACTCACAGGCCCTTTCTTGGTTTTGTTCGTTTTTATCTGGATATATCTCAGACACTACATCAACTTGAGAATTCTCTGGTCAGTTTTGACCGAATTCCGTCATGTCGGTGAATGGGAGTTGAACTGGGACACTCAGCAATATAAATGCTGGATTTCTCAGCCCATTGTATTTGGTCTAATTTTTGCATTACAGATTTTGAATGCATACTGGCTCTTCCTCATTTTGAGAATCTTATATCGCTATGTCGTCGGGGGCGTGAAGGCAGACGAGAGGAGTGAACTGGACGAGCTGCAGAATGAGGATGAGGTTGATACAAAGCTTCAATCCACGAAGGATAAGGAGGATTAGAAAAATTTTCAGATCCAACATCATTAATAGTGGTAATATATTAACTATTTACAACCCGCAGGTGCGACCTACTCTACTGCCTGGCAACAAACAGCTGAAATGTGTTTCTTCTTTCTTGCAAGCCATCCTCAGCGGCTTTCGACAAAACCCCCAAAATAAGCGAGCCTGCTCTCACCGAATCATCATTGCAGGGAATTGGATATGATAAAAGAGACGGTTCCATGTCTGTGTCAGAAAGACCTATCGTTGGTATGCGTGCAAGTAAACACTCATTGATAAGATGACGATTATCAACCGGATTCATCAAAACGACAATATCAGGCTTCAATGTACCATTCTGTGGTAAAGTTCTGTTGGTGAGCTCATCTCCCATATTAACCTCCACCTTTTGAACACCGCTGAACTGCTTGGTTAACTCTAATGCGTTGGTGATGGTTCCAGGAATCCATCGACGTGATACGTAATAGCCGTTCGATCTTTCAGCCGCTCTTTCAAGAGCACGATGTTGCTCGGGCTGTTTTGTTGTTCCCACATACAAAATAATTCCCCCTTTTTTCGATATATCTTTTATCAATTGAGCAGATTTTTTGAGAGCTTCTAATGTTTCGTTGAGGTCAATGATATGCATTCCCTGATACTCGCCATAAATGTAAGGTTGAGTAGAGGGTCTCCACTGCGACTTTGATTGTCCAAGATGACAGCCCGCACTCAAGAGATGGTCGATTGTAATTTCGTTAATAGGGGTAGGGGAAAGTGTATCCGTCTTTGCCAAGTAAACTTCATGAAGACGTGAGCCTAGGTTACCGCAGCTTTGAGTGTGAGATAGCTGTCTGAGATACAATTCCGATTGGGAATACGGTTTATAGTCTGGAGTAGGCTTCAAGTTTGGATACTTCAAATTGCGAGTGTTCGCGGTCGATTGAATGATCCGTGAGCTCGAATCGGCTCCCACATCTTGCAATTCCTGATCTGAATGTGAAGAACTAAGCCAAGGCCGGTTACCTGATTCGGATGAGGGAACTTCGAAAGACAGGTCAAGCAACTTTTCTATCTCTTCATCGACCTGACGAAGCTTTTTCGACGAGTTCACCTGACGCTGCAAAAACCTTTCTCTATCGGAAAAATGCTTGAGCGACGATTTGTTCATCTTGTTGATGAGAGATCTCATCTGCAACCTTGCCTCTCGTATCATCTTCTCTTTGGCTTTGGCCTCTTCTTCCTTTGCAAGAGCTTCAGCAATTGCTCTTTCTCTACTCTTCTTCTCGATTAAAGGCTCCAACAGTGTGTATAGGCGGGACACAATCAAAAAATGGCATCTTTTTGGGCTAACACAACTTGGCCTGGGATATAGGGATAATCTTGAACGCATCTTCGTTAGCCATGATGAGAATTCAAAACGAAAAAATTTAATATGTATTGTCACGTGATTCTCGAGCTCAATATCCCACAACGAACTAAGAAGGTCAACATAGCAATGAGCCAATGTATTCAGACGAGCCTGACGCTGTCTTGCAACGATCAGAATTTAATTCTTCTTTTGGTGAAAGATGGGAATGATGTACAGTCTACGGGATCTTTGCGAGCGTTGCCGATCAACGTGATGAACCGCCTAAGACTTAGTAAAGTTTTGCGTTTGGAAAACGTTCATGAGACCACTAAAGAGTTGCTTGAAAATTTTTGTTCCAAATCGGCGGTCCTGATCATTGTAGACGTGCCTCCTGCTGCCCAAGATGACGGGGAGCAGTGCCTTTACTTTCACAACTTTTGTGGAGATTTGTCATTTTACTACAATTTGCAGGTCCACATATATCCATACAGTGCAATCTTTACATAGCTATATGGCCTTCGTTAGATCTTTTCAATTATGACTATTAGTCATTCTTGGCTTCATCCTCTTCCTCTTCGTCCGCTCCTGCTGCTCCGAATTGGCTTGCCAATGCACTGAAGTCAGGACTACCCGAGCCACCAGCACCTGCGCCGGCCAAGAGCTTCGAAAAGTCCAAATCTCCTGCCCCGCCAGGACCGCCACCTCCTCCCATCATATTGGCCATGTCCATGTCTGAATTTTCAACCTCTTCATCCTGCTCATCTTCGTCAACCCATTTATCGAAGTCTGTCTTGATGTTGTGGAGCTTCAACTTCTCCTTCAACAATCTGGGCCAATACTCAGCTTGAGCGTTTGCTTTGCGGATGATGAAGGAAATATGATTTCCGCTGACATGCCAATGTGATTTTTCAGGATCAATTTCGTCGAAGAACTTCAAGTCAGACTCGTAATTGTCGGAACCATCCGAAGTTGTTGCAGTGAATTTAAGAGAATTCGATGTTAAATTGATATCAACATTTTGAGGATCTTGAACCTCAATTGTGAGGAACAAGATATTTTTTTCTGGCTCGCTCTCACTGGATCGTTGAGCCCAAGTTACAACAGGGTGGACAACCATTGTATTTGATTAGTTAGAGTTGATAATCGACCAGCGAGACTTTATATTTCCTCCTGCAATTCGAGAACCTTCGATCACGTGCTTCATCAGCAAAGTTGGCAACTTGAATAATTTGTATCTTTTGAAATGAGATTACATTGAATTTCCTCGTGATGATGACGCCAAATGAATTTTAAAACTCGGAATTCCAGAATAGGCTTTTGAAAAAAAGACAGTATGAAGTTGTTTTCTTCATCTGCACCCCACCTTTACCTCAACGGATCCGTCACACAACTCTATCAACTCTCATATCTGCATTAGGTACATGTTATGCTTGATAAGCTTCCTTTAGAAATACAAGTTCTATTACTTAAATCATGCCCAGGCTCGTCACTAAAATATGTCAACTCGCATTTTTATCTACTTTACAACGATTTGTATTATGATAAGATTATCAAAACTTTCGGAGAAGACGTAATAGACATAATAGCAAAGGTTTATCCCTGGTTGAGGATTTACATCAAGACCTTGGACGCCTTTCGTGAGCAATCCAGAGAAGTGATTTCAAAAAGACTAAATCTCATTGATCTAAAAGGAAAGACTGGGGGCCAGGCATTGGAGATAATCAACTCGGAATACATAAGAGACTCGTGGAAGTATGTGTACTCCTTATTAAAAAATAAAAGACTTTTTGCTGAATACTCCGATTATAAAATTGATGAGCCAACAAACTACATTTATAATCATTACGTGGAAATTAATCGGTCTTATTTATTATCCTACTCGAAAGCAATATGGTTAGCACCCGGAGTGTACAACCTCAACGTTGGGCTTGTTGTGAAGTCAGGAAGCGGGCTCGGGACAACAAAGTTCGAGCTCAAGCATCGCAACGAGAATGGTGAGGAAATTCTTCAGACCTTTTATCCTCCGTCGAATATAAACGAGATCCTCCCGAAGAAGCAATTCTGTTTCCTTAAAATTGGTGAGTTTACAATCCAAGCACCACCTCAACACAAGGAAAATAGAAGCTGGTGTCGACACGGAAATTTACAGAGAATTGAACTTACCATGGAGGAAATTGGGCTTTACCTCAAGTCAGGTTTCAGAATATTTTTCATCGACATTTCGCAGCCATCCATGCTATTCAATGACTACGACCTTCTATTCTACGCTTGTCAGGAAACCAATTATAAATACTTCATCAACTTGCCACTCAAAAACTTTTACAAGGCATTAAATTTTGTGCAAAATGGCAAATGCCTTGGTGAAACGGTTTCCACGTATGGCATGGGCAATCCTCAAGACATCACGAGTCAATACGATAGCTGCTTCCCGGAGGACTTTGCATCTAAAAGAAAGTCGTTTGAAGAGAACCTCATGGATTATGCAAACTTTTTTTTTCACAACAATTTCAATCGAAGATACTACAAATTTAACACTGTGTATCAAAGACGACAATTTGTGAACAGATTTGGGGATTTTGAGCTTGACAATAAGGATGAGCAAACGACTGAGGGACTGGGCAGAGCACGCTGTTCATATGACAGCAAAGGTCTCAAGTGGAGAATTCCAATTCTCGGCGAGTTATAGATTATGAAAAAATAGTTAATTATAAGACAAAATCCTACATCATAGGTATACTTCGCGCTGATAACTTGTGTGGTGGGGTAACAGAGGGTTGCTTTCATGCGAACAGATCATGGAACAAGGAAGAAAAGGCCTGATGAAGATAGTCGAACAGGCATGAGTGATCCAGGAAGCAGAGTTGACGAAGGAGTAAATATCGGTTATTCTGAGTGTGATGATGAGACAAGCAGTCGAGATATGGATTCGAGGACAACATATGGGTCCGCAGGAAGCAAACAGTACATCAAAACAAACAGAAGAATCAACTTACAGCGCTTCACTGTGTACAAGTCTTTAACCACGATGTATATCGTGGGTAGCAACGCAAAAGAGAGCCTCTTTCGAATCATCGAGATTACATCCGATGCTCAAACTGGCTCATTGTCGATAATCGAGGACAAAAACTATTTCTATACAAGAACTGATGTTATTGAGCTAATAAGAGGGTTAAACGAATCAATCGATGGCGGAATACACAAAATTGCCCATGCGTTTGGCCTCTTGGGTTTTATCAGGTTCACGGATGATTACTACTTGTGTGTTGCTACGAAGTGTAGCCAAGTTGCAATAATTGGGGGTCATTTTATCTACCATATCGATGAAACAAAGCTTATACCTTTAGCCCTCAGGTATCGAAGGCCATATAAGTACAGTGACGAGGATAGACTACTTTCTATATTCAAATATCTCGATTTGGGCAAGACTTTCTACTTCAGCTATTCATATGACATCACGAATACTTTGCAAACAAACTTAACACAATTGCGGCCACATAACAAAATCTGGAAAGAGGATGAAAATAATGCATACCATCCCAAGTCAAATTTGAACGAGAGATTTGTGTGGAACAAGCTCCTTCTCGAACCTGTTCTGATGACTGACATTGCCACGTACGAGTGGTTTCAGCCAATTGTTCATGGCTTCATAGATCAAGCAAGCATATCAATTTATGGACGGAAATTGTTCATCACAATTATCGCACGGCGCTCACACCATTTTGCTGGCGCCAGATTTCTCAAGCGAGGTGTCAATCATGCTGGAGATGTCGCGAATGAGGTAGAAACAGAGCAGATTGTCAGCGATATGTTGACATCCTCCTTCCATGATCCCCAAAATGGACTCTTTGCGAACTCCCGCTTGACAAGTTTTGTCCAGCATCGAGGGTCTATACCGCTTTATTGGACTCAAGATTTGAACCGGCTCCCTAAGCCGCCCATAGAAATAAGCTTATCTGATCCCTATTATCAAAGCTCTGCCCTACATTTCAATGATTTAATTAAAAGATATGGCTCTCCAATTTTGATTGTGAATTTGATTAAAACAAAGGAAAAACATCCTCGAGAGCTGAAATTGAGCAAGCAATTTGTCAATTGCGTGAAGTATTTGAATCAGTTCATGCCTTCAGAAGGTAAGTTGCAATACTTTTCGTTTGATATGTCTAAGCATTCAAAAAAGAATGCAGATGTTATTGGGCCAATCGAGTCGTTAGCAGCTTCGGGCATAAGCAAAACTGGGTTCTTTCACAATGGGAAAACATTGGAAGAAACCAAATTACAGCGAGGTATCATGCGCACAAACTGTATTGATTGTTTGGATCGTACCAATGCAGCCCAATTTATTGTTTGCAAAGAGGCTTTGTCGGAGCAGTTGAAGAGTCTTGGTTTTCTCGAGCCATCAGCCAATTTAGACTACGATTCCGATCTATTGAACATCTTAACCGAGATGTTTCATGACCATGGGGATACGATCGCGGTGCAATATGGTGGATCCAACTTAGTTAACACTATGGATTCATACCGAAGAATTAATCAGTGGAGCTCACACACAAGGGATATATTGAACAGCATTAAGAGAATCTACTCCAATTCGTTCATTGATGTCATACGACAGGAAGCCATCAATCTTTTCTTGGGGAATTACATCTACAA
The DNA here is from genome assembly GCA_030582895.1 of Candidozyma ruelliae. NCBI lineage: Eukaryota > Fungi > Ascomycota > Pichiomycetes > Serinales > Metschnikowiaceae > Candidozyma > Candidozyma ruelliae. The sequence goes on from JAJMHE010000004.1 coordinate 763,837, forward strand.
AGCCGACAAGCCAAAACTTTGGGAGCTCCAAAATGATTACTACTTACACAACCAAGGCTATAATGTCAATTTTGCAGAGAAAGTTAGTTATCGTTTTTGGTACAACAAGAACACGCTTGACGATTGCAGAAAACTGGAGCGAGCTCAACATCATTCTTCTTACTCTCACCATCGAGAACAAAATGAGCTTTCGGACAGTTGGTTTAATGAGTGTTATATTCCGGGAAGGTTTCAGTCACTTTCTGAGATCTTTCAATTCAACATGAACTCTAATGCCAGGTATTTTCCTTCAAGTACAAATGAGGCGAAAGCATTCAACTACAGTCCCTTTGGTGTGAGAAAGGAAAAGATTATACGAAGAAGTCATAATTCAAATTCATCTAGTCGTGTTGGAACTAGGTCTCCGGACGACCTCGATCAAGATTTGCCCGATACGTCGTCGGATTTCTCCCAATCTAGCTCCGAAGCCATCACAATGAAGAGCTCACTGAGTCATTTGAGTTGCAGTGATTTTGACAAAGAAGTTTTTACAAACTCTCTAGCCTATGCCCAGAATTTGGTCCCCAAGTTAAGGATAGAAGTTCTTTGCAAGAACACATCTGACCACGATGCTGATCTATATAGGGGATGTTCTCGTGCTCCAGCTTTTAACACTACCAACGAATCTGCCTATAGAGATATTGATAACCACGATATACAACAGTATTGGCAGTACCTTGAACAATCTTCACATCAAAAAGTTTTGATGACGGATGAACAATACTTTTGGTGAATAACGATCAACACGCAAAGAGCCTACGCCATTTCCGAGGGCTGTATATAATTACTCGACATTTGCATCTTATGAAATCAAAGCTTAGTTCTGATGTCACTAGATTGAAAACTTCTTCTCTCACATCATCGTTTCTGTAAATGCGAAGAAATTTCGGATATTCACAACTGCGGTCTCAAGCCTCATTTCAAGGACAACATGAAATCGTTCTGGCTCGCGGAGACCTTGAAGTACTTGTATCTCTTGTTTGACGACGAGAACAAGATTCCTCTTGACCGTTATGTGTTCAACACCGAGGCGCACCCATTCCCCCGTTTCGAGCCTGGCACGTTGTTCAAGACGGGCCGGCAAAGAGCGTTCGACGATCCAAGAAACCTCGTGAAGTTCCCAGAAGCCATTGGTGCTCCAGAATTGCCTAGCAGAAAGCAGGAAACGCACGACTGCGTATCAAGAAATTTTCTTTAAGAAGTAGTTTTAACTCAGCTTGCCGACTTCGAAGACACACCTCTTATGATACCCTGCAACTTGCGGAATCACGTCCTACAGGGGGCGAAACAACGTAGACTGAACGCCATTTGGTTGACGCATATACAATTACCAGTTCTAAAATATTGATAAATTTTTCTTTACCAGAAAGACTAAGTCCATTGAGAAAAAAGACAACCACATCGAATCGATAAAAAATTGCTAAACCATTTTTTGCCCAGTAAGCGTACCCCGTCAAGATAAACGGTTCCAATCTCGAATCAATCATTAACGAGCATCTTTGAAACACAGAAACCGTACTACAGCACTGCATCACACAATGAAAATACATCGAAAATGTGATCATATTCTAGAAAACGAATGTTTTGGTTTACTAAAATATATCACGGTCTATTTATAGCACTTTTAAATTGCTAACTAAGAATAAACTGACAAAAAGAGAAAGAGTTTGCAGTATCGTCTTTGTTTCGATACCAAAACTTGCAAAACTCTATTCGATATGGCTCTTAAATAAAAGTATATCAACAAATCTTCTGTTGACGTTGACTTTATACAATTACTATAAAACGAGAAAGCGGCATCAACATCAAAGTGAGTTACTTATGAAGCTGGACATGGTTTATCAATATATCAAAAGATATCAACATTAGTAGATCACCATTGTATCTCTTCCATCGATAAAAACAAAAAAAATCATGACGTGTTAGCCATGACTTTGTAAAGAAATATTAAATCCAATAAAGGAAAACCTTCACTTAAAGTTATCATACAGATAACTTGGCTGGCAACTAGACCAAAACAACTATAATCAACCGATATGCCCATAATCCAGAACCATAATTCAACATAATTCTGGAAAATCAATGACTTCATCATAATACGGCTGATGCCTGAGTAACTAATATATGACCAACGAATGATAAAAATTATTGTCACTCTTCAATTAAAATTATGCAGCATTCCAAGATTCTAGTCTGAGTTCATTTGTCTCTGAAACCGCAATCTGCATCGCAAGCTTAGCAATCATCAAGTTAAGGGCACACAACGTGCACATACTCCAGCTCTTTAGTTTCGTACATCTTTGTACCTACCTGGCGTCAATACATTATGAAATGTAAATGACTCCTTACATTCCAAACGCCCAATATTCTTATACAATTCCCATGCTCAGCCATTAATGGCCCAAGGAGAAAGCACGATAACCATCATCCAACGCCATGATGGTTGCTAGCATTATATGATCCTCCACCAAAAAAAGGGAATTTAGAATTCAAGCGTGGCATTTTCATTCGCATTTCCCACGTAAGATCTATTGAGGAACTGCGTGCCCGCCATATATACTCAATTGTGCATTTTAAAAACTGTGAATACAAGCCCATTTATGTTGACAGCTTCCATAGACGAATCCTTTTCAATTCTTCCTTCTTATCTGCTAAGGTTCTTTTGTTGATGGCATCGTGCAGTTATACTGAATGCTGATGTACTAAACGCTCTGGATTGGTGAGTTGTAGTCTTGGTCAGTTACAGCAGTCGTACTTCAAATGATGTGAAAAACCTACGTTATAGTCGTGCACTTCAAATGGGTAATTATCCAAAATGTATTCATGATGGGTACGACAAGACTTGTTGAAATTCTACTAACATCAAGTTCAGTACAGTTGTTAAAAGCGATATGAGGTCTTAGCTGCTAAATTTGCTAGCTGAGAATCACATAATATTACATAGAATGTTCGTTTGGATGTTAGAAACTTATTCTAATGTGGACTTACATATTAAGGTAGGAACCAGTGCAATTTCGTAGCAACTTTTCATCATCTTTCGAGTGGTTCTGAACTATGAACCAAGTTCTGAGATAAGGGAATTTTGGGTTAGTCAACTATTTTTTTTTTTTTTATTTGTTCATGCCTTCTTTTCATAGCAATTGGCCTTTATACTTTTTTCCGCCTATATGAAGGAAAATGCTTATACTCATATCATGACTCTAAGAGGGAAATGCATAAACTTGGTTGGACAGTTATTGGCTACAGAATTAATTGATGTAAATGGCGCGGTTGTAAAATTTTGCCTTTTAAAAGCGCCATTCGGCCTCGTCCCTCCTTCTGGTCACGGTACGCCTCTTAGTTCCACTTAAATCATCCACCTCTCTCCTCATGTTCTCTCTTTTAAGCCGTCTCGTGTTTCGCTCTCTCTCTATTTCACGTTTCTCAATTTCCCAAGGACTGAGAATTTCGATGAAGGGTTCCCATACAGCATTTCCGTTGTGTAAGCTGCTGTCTGTCCTGATTCTAATATTGCGCTCGAATATAAGTCCGGCAATTTGCTGATACTTGTGTAATTCATTGTTGTACGCTCCCTCAATGATCTCACGCTTTAGCCTCAACACAGTATCATGAAGGGCATGAGCGATAGCCGGCTTGAATTCTAACGAGAGACCTAGATCTGCCACAACTGTCCCAGCAAAATCCTCTGGGGAGATTTCGTCTTGTTGTAAATCCCACTCAAACTTATCTTCATACAACTTCTTATCGAGATTTACAGATAACTCAATAATCACGGAATATCCAACTCCTTGAGGCAAGGGCGTCTGGGAGATGATCTGAAATTCTTCAACCTGCTTATTTATAGAATCCACGATTTCTTGATTAACATGATTGGGTAACTCAAGATCGGATGTAAGAAGAGAGGCAAACTGCTCCGGTGAAACAAGCGATTCCTCCACATTCCACATGAAGAAGTCGATTAACTTTGATGTCCCCGAGTTATACTCAATGTTGAGCTTGATGGGTATGAGCAATTCGGAGGAAGTCCGGGTTGTGTTGACTTCCTTGAATTCTTTCAGGTAGCTTATCGGTCTAATCAACTTCGCGGGCTTGAGAAGATGCTTTGGTACGGAGGAGACATTATGAGTACTTGCTATCGGGATTGTACTGTTGCTCCCACCTTTCTCTTCATCATATTCGAAATCGTCATTTATGTTGTCAAACTCTGCGTAATTTATTTGTTGAGCATTACGTTTTGCTGAGCGCTCTTGAGGGATGCTGTTCACGATGATAGCACTATCAGGGTCTTTAGTTATCCGGGAGGAAATACCCGAGCTCAAGGCTTGGGGGTCAAAAGGGTTATTCTCGTACGTGAGAGACATCTGGTCTGATGTTGTAAAGTGCTAAAGCAGTGTTGTATCAACATTTTTGTTGTGCAATGTGCACTACTGATACAATCAACAACCATGAAGAGTAGTACAATCTTGTCCGATGTAATCAGCGAATCTGACTTCGATCTGGTATGCCCTTTAAGTCAATTTCAAGATTACTTTCCCACTCTTGAGCTAAGTGATGAGGCCTCATCAATCTTGTACGATGCCTTGTCCAAGCAGCGTCATGGACATAAGGCTGTCAACGACCTCTATTTCGAGGGTCATTCAAAAGGATTCGTCAAGAACATGACGGCCGCTACTTTGTCCACTGTGTGTCAACGCCTTCGTTTGTTGACTTTGTCTACTTCAGCGGATATTAAAATTTACGAGAAGAAACTGAACACATCTCTTCATGAATTGAAAGAAGCCCTTTGTCAATATGGACGTTGAGTGTATTTTACGGACAGCAAGACGGCGGAATATCTAATTCAGCGCCCACATCCTCAAGCCATTTCCAGGTATGAAATTTCCAGTTGAGATCTCTTCTATCACCAATAAAAAAGGATGACTCGATGCCACCAGCTGGATGCGACCGAATATACAAAAGGCGGTCAATTCTTGAGTGAACAAGCGCCATGCTACACATTATGCACGGCTCATGGGTTGTGTACACCCAAAGACCCAGGCAAAGATAGTTGAACTCGAGACCGCTTTTTGAGCGAAGCCTGTCCAGCTTTTCCGTTTCAGCGACATCTTGTATCGCGTTCATCACACTGTGTTCCAACGGATGCTTTGAGCGGTTGTCTTTGCCCTTGCCAACTATACGAAGATTCTCATCTGAATCTCTCTTGACTATCAAGGTAGCGCACTTTGGGTCCGCGGATTCTTTAGCTAACTTTATTAGATCATGTATTATTCTTCTTTCATTCGAAAAGTTGAACTTCGATTGAAGAAGTTCTTGATGTTCGGGATTACCTTTCCACGATACAGGCCAGTATTGCTCACTCCATTGGATTGATTCTTCTCTTGTTGAAGGTAGGTTGAGAGGGACTCGAACAGTGCGTAAGTTTAAGTCATCCATGGCTACGTCTGAGAAACAATTCTTGTTCATGAATTCAAGAACCGCATCTCTCAGATCAAGTAGACGAGTGGAGCATAGCAAGAGGGAGATGTAACTGATGCCATCTTTCTTGTATTGTCTTAATCGTTTCAAATTTGTGAAAGTGAAGAAGTCCGTATTCCTAATGTGAAGATTAATGAATTGTAGCCATCTGTTGATATCCAGAGGTATAACATCACATATCCAGACTTCAGTTAGGTCGACTGAATGATCTTGAAACAGTGAGCGTGTGATCTTCTTTACTATACCGCTTACAGTATAGTTTTTTAGGTCAACCTTCTCGAGATCAGAATTCTGCATTGTCTTGGGGGTGTGTTTGCATCATTTACACGCCATGTTGCAATCCGCGCAAAAGAAGCTGAAGTCTTCGATAATTTTACGATGTCCTTACAGCACGAAAAAAGCCTTTTATCACTCTTGAATAGTTTACAATGTGAGATCTTTCCAAAAAAGGAATTGGATAATCAAGATTCTCAGTTTCTTGAATTTTTACAACACACAGTTGTGAGATTTGAGCCTCGATCGAAAGTTGAATTTAAAGTCGATGACACGAAACTTGGTTATGACGAGGAAGATATTGCCAGGTGCATTGAGGCTTTCACAGATACCTTCGCTTTTAAGGGATGTAATGGAACCCGCTCTTCGAACACCATGAAAATGAATGATGAGGGACGTATCAACTTTTCGTTGGACTCGATTCGTCGTCCCTTTTGGAATCGATTTTGTTACTTATTCGGATGCATCAATTTTGTCAGCGCTATCGAATGTGCAGAGTATTTCATGACAAGTTTTCTTCACACTCAATGGATTTTTGTCAAGAAACAAACTTATAGTCAAACATCGTCGAATGCGCCTTTGACAAAATCTCGAATGATGTACTGTTGCACTGACGAACTCAAGAAGAAGAGGGTGATCCCAGAATCTTGTGATAAATTGTTGAGGATGATTGACTGCTCGACTGATCATCCTACGGGGATGAAACAGAAACGCCTCAGGACATTGAAGGCAATATTACGACAAGCAAAAAACAATGATGAAAACATGAATTACGACTTACTATACCGTAGCAAGGTAAGGGCTCGCAATGAGTTACCTGAAACAAGATTTAGTGAAGTTGTCACGTTTGTCATCGCTGCCATTGATAATATTTTCCCGCCATATGTGATGGGCACATCTCTAAACAAAAGACGGTTTCACAACTTTTTGATCGCGTATCTCAAAAGCCAAAAACGAACCAATCTCTCAATCACGGCTTTGATCAAATCCATGGATCTTAACTCAATGAAGTGGCTAGGCAGGTCTGGAAGGGTTTTGTCATCACCTGACAAGCGCTTCAAAGAGCCTCTACTTCATAAGTTCCTCAAGTGGATTTTTTGCACAATCGTGTCCCGCATTGTGAGATCTTACTGGTACGTAACGGAAACATCAGGTAGAGCTCCCTCGCAAGGATCGATTGTGGCTTTTATACCTCATGAAGAGTGGCGCAATACTTCAGGTTCTTGGATGAATCAGTATATCAAGAAGTACCTCACAAAGGTCCTCCGAAGGCCTTCTTTAGAGTCACGATACAAAGAAGGAGCATTGAGGCTTGTGCCCAAAACCAATGATTTTCGGCCCTTGTGTATTCCTCTCAGATATCTGTTATTGCCCAAAGCTGAGCGACTCCTACCCGAGGAAATAAGAGAATCTTACAAGTTCACAAAATGTATTTTGGGGCCTATTAGAGATATGATTAGATACCAGCAAGCCAAGAAATCCGTCTTCCGATTTCCTGGCCATGTCAAGTGTTTGTCGTCTAGAGATGTGGTGAAGGCGATATGCAGCTTTCGAAGCTCCATAGTTTCATCTCCAACCGAAGAGAAATTGGAGTTTTTTGCAATGAAATTCGACATGAAACACTGCTACGACAATCTAAACCAAGCCAAGGTGTTTCAGTGCGTACGAGACTTGTTCTCGGGCGAGGAAGAGAATAGCTTACTCTTTACTAATTTTCAAGGTTTCCGTGCATCATCCACTCTATATCCCAAATCACTAAAATTGGTGAGTGATCAACACACAATCGAAAAACTAAAACGCGTTGAATGTCTAAAACGAGGGGCAATTTTGAACGGCAATTATCAATCTAAAGCTTCCATGAGCAAGTTCAAAGTTCTCGAAATTCTTGACATAGTGCTAGACCAAGTTGTCGAGGGAAGGATAAGAATTAAAGGTGCTGACACATATACTCGAAAAATAGGTGTATTCCAGGGAACTCCATTGCTGGCGACGTTCTGTGATGTTCTATATGATCGTCTAATTTGTGAAACTTTTCAGTATCTAAGCGATACGACGAATTCGCTTTTGATCAGGCTAGCTGATGATTTTCTCGTCATATCACAAGACAAACTGATATGTCATAAAGTTTTTGAGGATGCATGTTCTGATAAGTTCAAGCAATTTGGGGCTTATGTCAATCTTGAGAAATCCCAACTTTATGACCCCAAACACGAGAAACCGATAAAGTTCGTTGGTTTGGAAATATCGCTACAGTCTCTTGAGGTTCTGCGAAAAGTAGCCGTAACACTTAGCCCCCCCTTAAAACACTACCAGTCGCTTCAACAGGTTCTAGAATGGTATTCAGATGTGTTTGCTTTTAAAATACTGGATGTTTTGACAAGATCAATTAATGTAAGACTGCAGGATCTGAAAGAAGTGGTTGAGCATGTTTTTAAAAATCTCGAAAGTCACCTCAGAAAGGTTTCAACAGGGTCATTCTTCCTTGCAGAAGATCTTGATGTATTTACCGGGCTTGTACTTCAAAGCATATTTGAAAAAATGAACCATAGCCAGATGAATGACTTGTCAGCCGCGCTTGAAAATGATGTCCTCAAACGAATGAACAAATTCAAAAGAATGTTTTGTCAATAGCTATTATATTACGCCAAAGCAAGCCTTAAGATTTTCGTCATCCCTTGCTTTCCGAGATCGTTCCAACTCCTCAATACCTCCCGATTTCTTCAAGCGACTCTCTGAAACAAATGCACCAAGTTCTTCCTGAAATTGATCTCCAGCCATCAACTCTCTCTCTTTGTTACGAATCCGCTCTGCCTTTTCTATGGCTTCAAGCCGACTCGAGTGATCTGGAATGACAGATGCCACCTCTGATAAAACCGCATCTTTTAAGCCGTGGAGGCTTTCGACTCTGTCAGGAAAGTTTATGCGGGCTGCCAAGTCAGTTCTCTTACTCAGCATCATCTTACCTTGCTGTCTGGAGCATTTGTCAATCAAGTCAAGGGTCTCCTCGATTTTCTTTATATCCTCGGACAAGTCCAGAGTCAAGTCGTCTTGTAAAGTAAGAAATTGTTGCTCCTCACAGACCTTATCAAGCTCCTGCTCCCATATTTTTTTCCAAGTTGGTTTCTCCTTCTCGATAAATTCACGAAGTAGATGTAAAGCATTCCTCGCGGAGATTATTTCATTCGTAGCATTCATCAATTGCTTTTGCCCTACTCGCACCCCTCTCTGAGCTACGTCTTTTCTCAACGCTTCCATCATGTCCAGTAGATCATCAACCTTGGTAAGTAAAAAGTCAGAATCGCGTGATAGCTTGCCATATGAACTCTCCATGTACTGCCGACCCGAAACACCAGATTGTCTCATCACTGACTCCTTCAACTTGGATGTGATCTGATTAGAAGATTCCAACACTAGCGACACCTTATCTCTGTGTGATTGCTGTACGTGCTTAAGCGCTTTTAGTTCACGCGAAATGCTTTCCAAGTCTTTATTAAACCTAGAGGCCTCGCCTGAATTCGTTGCGCCCTGAACATTTCTCGGCTGTTGAGCAACTTGATCCACTCTATCCTTGACAGAATTGAAATCTTCTTTGACAGTCGCTAAAAAGACTGCTAATTGTTCACCAAGCAAGTCGATCTTGGAAGATAATTCATCAGGGCTCGAGAAAACAACGGGGTGTTCCATCAATTTTAGTGACACGCCGTCAACAACATCACTCTTGATTAGATGATCCTCTAGCTCATAGCTCACATCCTTGATTTGAACATAAATATCTGGAAAAATGGTCGTTCCAGGTGAATATGCAAAATTCTCGACAAACGAAAGGCGAAGAGAAGCCATTGTTATCGGTTGACTGAGAATAACTTTTTTAGTACGATCGCCAATTGTAAGGTACGCCGTGATACCAGAGTTGACGGAACGGCCCTCCTCTGATGTAGCCGTAGATGGTGTCATCTCCTCAGGCTTCTTCATCAGTGGTAGGGATGGTTTCGTTGTGTTAGCAAGCTTCGCATACTGGTAAGCACTGAAGCGTTTGGACGCCCTCCTCAGGATCACCTTGCTCTCTTGCAATTGTCGAAGTGCATCTCCTTTCTCAGTCTCGTCCGGTCCCCCCATAAAAATATGTGATTTTGTTTTACCAACAAAATTTTCTTTTCCATCTGATCCAGAGGTTTCATTTCCGTGCAAAATCATCGCAGGCACATCTTTAGTAGTTTTAAGATTGCCTTCAACCTGCTCTATCACCCTATCTTTCGTCTCATAGGTGGCACTTTCAGCAACTTCTTTTATTTGCAGCTGCTTTCGTTTCAAATTTTGTAATAGATTAACAATGATGTTTCGTATTCTTGGAAGATATCGGTCTAAGCTCTCTTGAGTTGGAGGTTCACTCAACGCAGACTCTAAAACAATTCTTAAGGCTTTGGGTACATCTCCTATATCTGAGATATCGACATTAGCATTGCTGAAAGCCCGAATTGCGGCCCTAAAGTCATTGCCCAATTTCACATACGCATCGGACACAAATCGATCGTCCACCTCTTGCCTTGTCCATTGAGTTAAGCTCTCCAAAAGATGCTTCGTGGATACCAATAGACGAGTAACGCTGCTTTCGACTGTACTCGATACACCTCCTTTAATGGCATGAGAGGATGTGGAGGAGGAGGTTGAGGTTCTAGATCCCTTCATGTTAGAAAAGACCAAGCAAAGTGAATATCATTTATCTTCTATGAACGATTATCGAGACATCAATCACGTGACGCACATCAGGATTTGAAGTAGGTCTCGATGACACCGCGATCTCCAAAATTCTGAAACATAGGAAGAACCTCTTCTCGAGGAATGCCTTGAAGCAAGCTTTTTGTTGCCTCGATGCACCTTTTTGCAACAGCTCCATTTATTGACTTGTGAGACAATGCAAGGAGCACTGACTCTACAACCTTGTGAGATTGCGCGACGACGGTCGCATGATGCGTTTCCATAAGACTAGATAAAAATTCATAGCCGGATGACGCAGCATCTTCATCATGGAGTATTGGCAAAAGACTTATCCATTGTGAGATCACCGCATTAGCATTCTGTATCGACTCATGATGAAAATGACAAATTTGAGCAATCGCCGCAACACAGTTATCTGTAGCATTAACATTCTCTTCAGCTTTAGCGTCGGGGAAGGTAGCCACTTGAAACAACATTGGGATGCTTTCGACGCAAAGCGGAACATACTGCTGCGACTTACATTCAGCGGCCAATTTGATTGCATGAGCTGCCCCTTGCCTCAATTCAGCTTGCAGCGAGGACAAGAATTCGTTGACGACGTATCTGAGATAATCGAGTTGCTCAGAAGAACTTGGAAGATACTGTATCAAGTCGCATATGACCTCGAGAGCGCACAATCTGATCACATTACTTTCATCAACAATGAAGGTCGACACAAACTGTGAAAGCAGCTTTTGATATGACAGCGCGAAGGATGAGCCTGAAATTTTAAATATTGAGGAGATGACTCTATTGATTTCGATGAGAAGTTCCTCATCAGTGAACTCTTCATTATCCTCATCGATGTCCTCGGTGAACTGATCATCGCCCGAATCACGTCCCTTCAACCTTTCATATATCTCAGTAAGATTGGACAGCAAAGACTCAGCTAGGAGACTCAATTGATCGCTCGTAATTAATCGCAGATCTAAGAGCGATAAGATTTCGACAAGCGCAGTAAAATATGCCATTAGAACCTCGGGAACGGGCTCACTTATGAGTACCTCACTTATCTTTGCACAAACCTGATTCCACATTTGTGAAGCTTCGTGAGACAGTGCGCCAGTGGCATGAATAGCGCAGTTAAATAAGGCAGCAAGTGTGAGAGATGCAGACGCCCGAACACCATCGTGTAAATAGAAATCTAGAGCTGGTATGGCAATGTCGGTGGCAATCTCATCTACCCATGGAAAGAAGTCACCCCTCAATTGGACTGCGTAAGTTCGAAGCAAGTCCATTGCCGTCACTTTATCATCAAGGGCAGCGGTATGGACTGCGATGAGCTTACCGGAAAGATTGATCACGTCCCATTCCTCACTATTTTTGTATTCCTCGGCTTCATTCTCTTCCAAAAGTGAAACATCCTGAGCCGCCTTGGCTGTTTTGAGTAATGGGGGCAAGACGAATGGAAGGTAAGATAAGAAGTCTTTTCCGATTAGTTTGCATATCCTGCCCCATCCTTGATCCAAATATGGCTTCAAGGGGTCCTCGACGTCAACGCACTCCTTTTGTAAAACCATGAAGATCTCAATGATACTTTGACTGTAGAGGGCAAATATTTCCTTCCCAACTGCAGTTGCAATGAGCGTGACACATTCAACGCACTTTGCTTTGAGTAAGCGATGCTCATCTCCCATGTCACTCTTGAGAAAGTCTATAAGAAGTGGTAGCAAGGTGCTGTGGTACTTTTCGAATTTTTTTTGAGCAGCGTCCGCAATGATGGCAATGGTTGTCAAAACCTGTTCTTGAACGTATCGTTTCGGAGATTGTAAGAGTGTCAACAAGTTTGTCAATAATTCGTCAAGGTACGGCTCAAGCGTTTCGTTTGATGCCACCTCACAAAAATTGACTAGCGCAGCGGAAGCGTGCTTTTGCACTTTAAAAACCGATTTTGTTGTGAGCCTGGAAATTAAGGCCGGTAAAATTCTGTTCCCGGATGTCTCTTGTATAACACCGGCAAAGTCTGTCGACATTTGTCCTAACGCATTGCAGCATGCGAACTGAACCCGAGAATGAGGATGATCGATACATGGTAATACCAAGTCAAGTATTTTGGGAATCTCTGGCATCAAAATATCAGAACATCCCTCAGCTGCGGCTGACAAAGCCATTAGAGCAGCAAAACATTCTCTCCAATTTGCTGATTGACACATTGATGGAATGTATTGAAAAAGGGGCCCAGCAATGGCCTGACCACCCAATTTCAAGGAGATTCTATCAAGCGATTCACGGGCAGCTTCATATTCAGGCTCATCATCATCATCTTCGGTGTTATCATTGTTATTCCAATCAGCTGCTTCATCATCATCAATGCTGACTTCAGTGAGAAGTGCGAGATTTACCATAACCATTGTGGATGAATAAGAAGACGTCAGTTTGCACATGGCTGGGGAGTTTTCCGCAAAGGTGGTGAGCAACTCTAAAGCCGCCAACCTAGCCTTGGTATCAAGCTCATTATTTTTGCACACAGAAGAGCAGAATTCTATAATAGTAGGGAACATATCTCTGAACATTTTTGGAGCCATCTCCGCTAGCTCGACAAGATTTTCCAAAACATTCGAAAGTGCTTCGTCGTGTCCGCTATTAAGAAACCGTGGTAAAGAATTCAAAAGACTGGGCAACAAAGGGCTCATCAAAGGCCAAACCTTCCGGGGCGATTCTCTAAAAAATGACACGAATGCAGTGCATGCAGAAATTCTGACATCATCGACTTGATCGTCAAAGCCAGCCTCAAAAAGAAGAAGGACCTCATCGGTGCAACGATGGTCGATAATTTCGGGACAGCTCGAGAGAATTCGGAAGGCACAATCCCTAAGATCTGAGTTCTGACTTCTAGCTGAATCAAATAATGTCGGAAGAAGATTGTCCCAAGACCCTTGTGGAGTAGAATCTGTTCTCGCTACTTCAGCTATCGCGTCAGCGAGCCTCTTGCGGACAGTCACAGATTGGTAAGATATGAAACCTTGAAGCAACACGGCTCGGACTTGAGATCTGGTGTTCTCATCGATTTCACCTATAGTTCGATCAATGACACTTCCAGAGTCCTTTGGTGATCTTATTGACATTCGTCGAAAGAGGACAGCGCAAAATACTCTGATGTTGTCGTTAGCACCCTCAACTGCGTTAGTAGCTAAGAAGAGGAGTAAAGTGCCGACTTTATCGATCTCTCTCCAATCTCGCTCAAGGACTATTTCAGCTGCACTTCGTATTTCATTTTGCGTCGACATCAAGCCTTCCAATAGCTGATTCAAATCAGCCGTCGATGTGGGAGAGGAAGTCATTTCTCGGGCTTACTTTGTTAGTAAAAAGATTTTCGCTGTAGTTGACATCAAATATTTTCCTCCACAGGTCGCGCCCTACATTCTACTTCTAAAATATTAAAATAGTTTGAATTGAAAAGAGGTGCAGCACTCGATCTCATTATCTCTTAAGAATTGTAATTACGTCTTCATCTTGTAAACCATGAGTCAACCCGACGATCTGTGGCTGATGCTTCACCGAAGTCCCATATACAACAGCACTTTTAAAATCCTCAACCAACGACTTATGTATCGAGTTGCAAAAATCTTCAACAGTGCAACGATCGCTTCTTAGGACCACAGGTTCATTGAAGTCCGGTAGTTTTCCTTTTGGCTTCGTGTAAACTCTAACGAGTCTTAAACGGCTCCACATCATCTCGAGAAGATCATCCAAATTCCACCCACTTCCGGACAGGATTGGAACTGCATTTGGAATTTTATTCAAGAGATCAAGCTCCTCGATGGAGAAGGAGTCGATCTTATTCAAAACGTAGATTGCAGGGATATATCTTCTGGATTTCGCTTCGATTGCATCAATGAGATCATCTACTGTCGCATCACATCTAAAAGCAATGTTCGCAGAGTTAATTTTGTATTCTGCCATGACAGCTTTGATCTCATCATTGTCAAGATGGGTTAATGGCGCAGTGGTGGTTATATTGATACCACCTTTTTCTTTCTTAGTGATGACAATATTAGGTGGTTCTTTGTTTATTCTAATACCGACACCTTCCAACTCCTTCTCGATAATCTGCTTGTGATGCAAGGGCTTGTTCACATCGAGCACTAGAAATAAAAGGTTCACGGACCGAGCAACGGCAATAACTTGCTTACCTCTGCCTTTTCCGTCCTTCGCTCCCTCAATGATTCCTGGCAAATCTAGCATTTGTATCTTGGCTCCTCTATACTTGATGACGCCAGGTACTGTAGTGAGAGTTGTGAATTCGTAAGCTGCCGCTTCCGAATGGGTGCCCGTGAGCTTCGACAAAAGTGTCGACTTACCAACTGAGGGGAATCCCACGAACCCGACAGTTGCCACACCTGTACGTGCAACGTCAAATCCTTGACCACCACCGCCACCGCCCGAGGTGCTATCAGTTAATAGCTCTCTTCTGAGTTTAGCTAATTTTGCCTTAAGCTGCCCTAAATGGAAAGATGTGGCCTTGTTCTTTTGCGTCTTGGCCATCTCATCTTCGATAGCTTTAATTTTCTCAACTGTAGTCATAGTGGAAAGAAACAAGTCCAAATCTGATACACGAGAAAAGCCCTTAGTCTATTCCACCTTGATTTAAAATCCTTTTCAATGATCTTTTTATGTAGTCCGCATCGAAAGAAGTAGTGTGTAAACCGCTCAACAGCCTCATACAAAAAATTTAACTTGTCTTTAGATGGCATAATTATTACGAAGGACTCGAATGGCTAAAAAGACAAAGAAAGGAGCCAAAGCAGGCGGTGATTTCTGGGATGATGAAGTCGAGGAACAAACAAGCGATGTCTTAGAGCAACCCGAGATCGAAAGTTCTGCTAATGTTGAAGCGGTCAGTGATGACTTTCTCAGCTCGATTCGTAACTCTAAGCAAAAGAGAGAGGCAAAGGAAAAAGAAGAGAAAGAGAAGAAGGATGGGCCTCGGGTGTTGAGTAAAAAGGAGAAGGAACGCCTAAAGAAAGAAGCCGAAAAGCAAGCAAAGAAGGAAGCTGCGGCTAAGAAGAAGGCCGAGCAAGCTGCCAAAAAGGAGCAGATTAAGGAAGCCAATAAACAACAAGCTTTTGCTAATGCGGAGAAGAAAGCCTCGGAGCTGAAATCACCACCAGCTGTCAATGATAATTCAGATGCAAAGTCTCATGTCAAGAAGGGTAAAAAAGCCCCTGCTGGTATCGCGGCCTTAAGGAAGCAGCTTGAGTTGAAGAAGCAGATGGAAGAAGAGCAACGTCGACTTGACGAAGAGGAAGAACAACGTCGACTTGACGAGGAAAGAATTGCTGCAGAGAAGGAGGCTGAAGCAGAGGCAGCTCGCCAGGCAAAGCGTGAGAGGGATCGTCTTAAGAAAGAAAAGTTGAAAGCCGAAGGTAAACTTCTCACGAGAAAGCAAAAGGAAGAAAAAAAGCTACAGGAACGTCGTCGTGAATTGCTCTTGCAGGGTAGCGGAGTTAGTGTAGCTGGATTGGAGAAAAAAGAAGGTTCGAACGATGCCCCTCGAACGAAGAGAGTTGTTTATTCCAAGAAAAAGTCCACCAAGTCCTCAGAGGCTACTAAGAAACCGTCGGACAATGCTGTCAAAGAAGAAGGAGAGGAAGTTTTGGACGATTGGGAGCAGATGTTAGGTGAGGAAGATGAAGATGCCCAAGACGCACAGAATCCTGATAACGCGGCCTCTCAAGATGCTGTGGGAACCTCTGATGATTCATCTGCCCTCCGCGCGGATAGTGATCCCAAGGAATCTGTTGTAACGCCAGATAGAGATTCTCATGAAGAAGCTACGAGTCAGACCGCGTCTTCTGGGAGCGATTCGAAAATACCAGAGACTGTTGTCATTCAGCGTGAAGAAAAGGGGACTGTTGCTGGAAAGGAGATGCGTTCGCCGATATGCTGTATCCTCGGTCATGTCGACACGGGAAAAACCAAATTATTGGACAAAATTCGCCAGACTAACGTTCAAGGCGGCGAGGCGGGTGGAATCACTCAGCAAATTGGCGCAACATACTTTCCCGTTGATGCCATCAAACAAAAAACCGCTGTAATGGCGCAATACGAGAAGCAATTTTTCGACGTTCCGGGTCTTCTCATCATTGACACTCCAGGACACGAGTCCTTCACAAATTTGAGATCTCGTGGTTCTTCGCTATGCAACATCGCAATTTTGGTGATTGATATCATGCATGGCCTCGAACAACAAACGCTTGAATCTATAAGGCTCTTGAGAGATCGCAAAGCTCCATTCATCGTGGCACTCAACAAAATTGATCGTTTATTTGATTGGGAGGTAACTCCTAACAACTCATTTAGGGATTCCTTCGCAAAGCAGAGCAAGTCTGTACAAAGTGAGTTCTTCAACAGGTTTGAGCAGATCAAGCTTGCTCTCGCAGAGCAAGGTTTGAATTCAGAGCTATACTTCCAGAACAAGAACATGTCGAAGTACGTCTCCATAGTACCAACATCTGCTGTCACTGGTGAGGGCGTTCCAGATCTTTTGTGGTTACTTTTGGAATTGACACAAAAAAGAATGTCAAAGCAATTGATGTATCTTTCCAAAGTCGCCGCGACAATTTTGGAAGTCAAGGTTGTCGAGGGATTTGGTTATACTATTGATGTCGTTCTTTCCAACGGAATCCTCAAGGAAGGCGACAGAGTGGTGCTTTGTGGTCTTAATGGTCCAATAGCCACCAACATCCGTGCTTTACTTACACCACCCCCATCAAGGGAGTTACGTATCAAATCGGAGTATATTCATCACAAAGAAGTGAAAGCTGCGTTGGGTGTGAAGATTGCCGCCAACGATTTGGAGAAGGCTGTGGCTGGATCTCGTTTACTTGTTGTGGGTCCTGATGACGATGAAGATGAACTCATGGAAGAAGTTATGGATGATTTGACAGGTTTGCTTGACCTGGTTGATACTTCTGGAAAGGGAGTTGTTGTGCAGGCCTCCACATTAGGTTCTCTTGAAGCTTTACTTGACTTTTTGAAAGATATGAAAATTCCTGTGATGTCAATTGGCCTTGGTCCCGTTTACAAAAGAGATGTCATGAAAGCGACCGCGATGTTAGAGAAGGCGCCAGAGCTTGCTGTAATGTTGTGTTTTGATGTCAAGATTGATAAAGAGGCAGAACAGTACGCAGAAGAGCAAAATGTCAAGATTTTCAACGCAGATATCATTTATCACTTGTTCGATTCATTTACTGCTTACCAGGCCAAGTTGTTGGAGGCTAGGAGAAAAGAATTCATGGAATATGCTGTCATTCCTTGTGTTTTAAAAACAATACAAATCATCAATAAGAGAAATCCCATGATCATTGGTGTGGATGTCATTGAGGGCACAGTGCGCATTGGAACACCAATTTGCGCTGTGAAAAAAGACCCAACAACAGGAATAACAAGTACTCTAGTTCTTGGAAGAGTGGTGTCTCTCGAGGTGAACCACAAATCTGTTGACTCAGTCAAAAAAGGGCAGACTGCAGCAGGTGTCGCTATGAGGTTGGAAAACCCATCAAGTGCACAACCTACTTGGGGCAGACATGTGGACGAAACTGACAATTTGTATTCTTTGATCTCGAGACGGTCCATTGATACCTTGAAGGATCCAGCCTTCCGGGATACGGTACTGAGAGATGATTGGCTTTTGATCAAAAAATTGAAGCCCATTTTTGATATTAAGTAAATATTTAATACAGTGGGCCAAGAAGGCACTTCGCGCGAGCCAATGAAAGTGTATCAATACGCACTCTAGTAATCTCAGCGCAAACTACCTTTCAAAATCTGTGTTAGACATGCAAGACCTTCCACCTATAGGAGGTTACCAGCCTGTGCAGTGGAAAAGGAATCTTCCTTCTAGAGGATTCAGACCCAGTGTGTATTTTTGGGGAATCACCGCGTTAATCTCATTTGGTTTCTACAGATTCTATAAAGGTGTGGATGAGCAACGGGAACTCGCAAGAGAGAAGCAATGGGCTCGATTTTCTCTCGAACCGCTATTGAGGGCTGAAGAGGATAGACATCTTGCCCGAAGGTACTTTTCAGAGCTTAAAAGAAGAGAAGAGATTGCTTCTTCGATGACTCCTTCTGATAGAAGAAAATTTGAAGAGGCCTTGTACAACGACGATTCCAAGATTAGGTTGCCTAAATACACCGCTGGCCTCGAGCCCTCACAGCTGTAAACCTCGCATCAATATGTATACAATTAAACTGCCTGGGCAAGCAGTTTACAATAAATGATTCATTCTATCCTATGGCCGTAAAGCCTGTAGGCGCTTCGCAGGCCTCGCCCAGAGTACAGGCGCGCAAACAATCTCTTCTTCCTGAAGCTATTACCATGAACTCCACTCTTGATAAAGAGAAGGCAAAACAAATTCTTAGCAAGTATGATTACTTTCTTTTTGACTGCGATGGCGTCCTTTGGCTAGGAAATCATCTTTTGCCATACGTGAAGGAGACTCTTCAACTTTTGAAAGACGCAAAGAAAACGATTATATTTGTTACCAACAACTCTACAAAGTCTAGAACAGAATACTTAAAGAAATTCGAAAAGTTGGGGATATCGGGTATAAAGAAGGAGGAAATATTTGGATCTTCATACGCATCAGCCATTTACGTCCTGCGCATTTTGAAGCTCCCTAAAGATAAAAAGATTTGGGTACTTGGTGAAAAGGGAATCGAGGAGGAGCTACACGAGCTTGGGTACTCAACAATCGGGGGAAGCGATCCTGCCTACTTTGAAAACGGAGAAGAATTCAATCCAGAGGACCCACGACTCCATGAGTTGGACGATTCAGTCGGAGCCGTGGTCGCTGGATTAACATTCAACGTTAATTACTTAAAACTCTCCATCACAACCCAATATTTACTTAAAGACGAGAAGTCATTACCCTTCATCGCAACCAATATTGATTCAACATTTCCTATGAAGGGTAAGCTTTTGGTAGGCGCTGGTTCGATTATCAATTCAGTAGCTTATGCTAGTGGTCGGGATCCAGACGCGATTTGTGGAAAGCCGAATCCCTCAATGATGGAGTCGATCATGGCAGACAATCCAGGGCTCAAGGCTAGACCATCCTCGGGACTTATGATCGGTGATAGGCTTAACACCGATATGAAATTCGGAAGATTGAATGGATTAGACACCTTGCTCGTTTTCACGGGCATAGAGAAGAAGGAATCTTTGCTGAACCTTTCAAATAATGAGAGGCCAACATTTTGCGCGGAGAAATTAGGAGATTTGTACTGTTTGACGCAAAATGTCTCAGATACACCGAAATAGAGGATATCGATATATCCTACGAGTCGACCTCCAAAGCGAACCATTTCGCGCATGAAACTTCTTTTTATTGCACACAACTGTTACCTCTATTTTTTCATCCGTAAATTTGAATTTGTGTTTTAAGCATTTTATCTCTCACAGATGGCTCATAAGCTGAATGCTATCAAGTTTTGGATGTTTTGTTAGCGTTCAAAATAAGGTTTCTTTATTAATTAATAAAGGCCCACGAAATCAACTTCGCGTATCGAATCACGTGAGATCATACCGAAGAAGGATAGCTGAGAGAAAGGTGGCATCCGACGAGAAGTCTTCAGATCACCCACCGAGTCTAGCGAACCATCTGAGTTCACTGCAAAATATTAAAACGACCTTCAAGTGTCCAATAACAGCTGAGAGAATAGTTAGAGAATCGAGTAATAGTATGAGCCTGGAACAGAAGGAGAAGCTAGAGAAGAGTGGCCTTGTTGAGTGGTCTGTCTTTTCGGAATTAGTGGCAATGGATGAAGATGAAGAGGAGTTCTCAAAAGGATTGTGTCAAACCTTCGTCAATCAATTCAAGGATACAGCAGAAGAAATTGATGAGAATTTGGAATCGAAGAACTTAGAGAAATTGTCCTCTTTGGGACATTATTTGAAGGGCTCTGCAGCGGCTTTGGGGTTGAAGAAGATTTCCTCTCAATGTGAACGGATTCAAAACTACGGCCATCGTGTTAACTTTGACAATCACAAGCCGGACAAAGAGCTCGACGAGGAATCCGACGAGTTCTGGATACAACTAATTCGTGACGCTGTCAAGAAGGCAAGGCTCGGATTTGAGGAACTGAAGGCAGCTCTAGATGAATACTTTGAGGACGAATTATAACAGCCGATGAATATATTCAATCATTGGGATACATCTTTCGAACAATTGCAAAGAGGACTAAATACAATATCATTCGACTCGAGCTAAAGAATGGGAGAAGGCTAAGGAAAACGAGTTCAAATGAAAAACCAGACCTTTCAGATTGGTTGAGCTCTAGAGACATCCATGAGACAAACCATGATTCATAAATCGCCTCAACAGCTGGCTAAAGGTATAGCAAACGACGTAGATTTCGACGAAAACAAATTACTCCTGATGCTCATTCTGTAGCCTTCGCTTCAACAAGCAAAGATTCATGGAGTCAACTTCATGCCTCAAGAATAACCTAAGTGGTTTCGGGATATGTATTATGCGGCCAATCCCACTGTTTTCGCCAGCAGCGTTGATCATCTTGCTGCAGTGAACAACTTCATAGTCTGGGCTCAAAACATCATCAGACAACCAAATGCATGGATCACCAACATTTGTATTCGACTTAGATGAATTATCAATGATGAGGTCACATTTCTCGAAGTCAAAAATAAAGTCAGGCGAGTATTCATTACGGGAATTCATCCCTGACGGCACCCTGGATGTAACAAGATTGATAGGATAGCCCTCCAAAAAATCACCAGGTAAAAGGCCATCGAAACTGCTCTTGACAAAGCGTAATCTATAATTGTCTGGTAGGAAAAATGATGCGGGAAAATGATACCACTCTCTTCCAATACAGACGTTGACAATCTTTTCATCATCGAACCAATCCGTGGTTTCGGATATGGCCCTCGCCACCGACAAGGGCGCAGAGTAATTGTCGACAAGACTGATAGTCCGAAGTGCCAGCACGATCACAACGACGAGAGCCAAAAGAGCTCTACATAACCTTAGAAGCAATTTACCTCGAGTAATTGATTCCAATGCGTGTAAACTGTCGGCATAGAAAATTGCCGCTGCGAGGGACACTAAAGGATATATCGGATAGAGAAAACGTTCCTCCTTATGCTCTTGAGATTCGAACACAGCGGTCCATACCCATAGAGGTATGAAAATGCAGACAAATTTCTCTGCTTGTCTCCGTTTGCTGAACATGGCGAGGAAAACGGCAGCATAGGCGGCAGGAAACAGGAAATTGAAGTTAAGAATTAGGTTTTTAATGTAATAGGTCCAAGGCTCTGTCCCGAAGATATTAGGTCCCTCACTTTCAGAAGCAAACACATTATAAAGCACAATATTTAGAGGCACAAAAGCAACTTTCTTTTGATAGTAGAACGAATCAACGAGTACAATAGTAAGCCCGGTAATCAGGGTAAATATAACTATTGATGTGAGTACTCTTAGAAGATGTTTCCTCTTGTCCCAAAGTGTGTAAAGTCCAATACTTGTACCGATGGCGAGGGTAAAGGGCCAGCCAACAATTGCACCAACTATTATTGACAGAATTGCGAGAACCGAATAATATGCTCCGAGACTCGTACTCGATGCGTTGACCGAAAAAAGGGCAAAGGAAGTACTCAAAGTAACCCAATTCATTGCGAATGAGGAGGGTAAGAGAGCACCGGAAGCATGTCCCATGCCAGTTGATACACTTGAAACTAGTAGATACCACCTCGACACCTCAAGCGACAAGTTTCTTCTCGCACTCACGAAAAGAAGGATTTCTGTCATGGACGTGAATCCACAAAGACAAAATACTCGTATAAAATAGAAGTACACGTATGGTTTTACCTGGAAACCCGTTAGGTTAACATAGTCTCTCAAGGGGCCGGTAGCCAAATAGTATGGTATAAGATAGAAGTATGAGCGAATGGCATACTCCGGTGAATATTCCCAAGTTTGTTTTCCAAAGCCTCTTGATAAAAGATTAAGAGGCTCCCAATAGTTATAGGTTTCATCACAATCCGATATAATCATGCAAAGACCGCAGTAAAGCCTGATGAGCACATTGAGCACGATAAGGCAATAGTCAATTGGCTTCAAGCAGCCCAACAGGTCAGTACCCTTAACTTCATTCGGGCTCCTCTTATCTTGCTTGTCAGTCATCATTCTGTTGCGACTTTTTTGGAACAAGCGTCTAAGGATTGGATAATGCTTACATCGACGGTGCGCGCGTAAATCTGAAATAATGTAAATTTATTCTTCTACCTAATCTAACAGGAGTCAGTTTTGAGTAACATGGAGTCACGAGCAGGGCCAACTCCTACCCACTTGATTGGAACTCCCAAATATTCCTCAATGAATTGTAAGTATTTCTTGGCGTTCTCTGGGAGATCTTCGAACTTCAGAATTTTACTGATGTCTGACTCCCAGCCTGGTAAAGTGGCATATTCGACCTCGACGTTAGCAAGTTTTAACAAATCTTCAGGGAACGATTTCAATTTCCTGCCATTATGCCAATAGGCAACCCCGACTTTGATTTCCTTGAATGAATCAAGAACATCCAATTTCGTGATGTTGAGATGTGTGTATCCATTGATGGCATTGGAATACTGCAATACCACCAAGTCCAACCAACCACATCTCCTTTTTCTTCCGGTTGTAACACCGAACTCTGCCCCAACGTCCTGTAATGTCTCTCCATCCTTGTTGAGCTGTTCAGTTGGGAAAGGACCTTCACCGACTCGTGTAGTATACGCCTTGACAACGCCGTATACTTCTCTGATGCTCTTGGGAGGTATACCCAAACCTGTTAAGACACCTCCAATACCAGTAGAGGAGGATGTGACATATGGGTATGTTCCAAAATCTAGGTCAAGCATTAAGGCGTTCGCGCCTTCAACAAGAATCTTCTTGTTCGAAGCAATAGCGTGATGCATGAATTCGACAGAGTCGACGACGAAAGGTCTTAACTCTTCTTTGTAGCGTTTATATCTCTCTAACTCCCCAGCGGTGTCGTAATCAAACTCACCGTAACGTTTATATCTTGACTCAACTAGTCTTTTATATCTAGTTTCAAACTCCTCCCAAGCACCAGGCTCATCAGAGACCAAGTGATGAACACGAATACCAGAGCGAGAGGACTTGGTAGAATAGGTGGGTCCGATTCCTTTACCCGTCGTGCCAATCGACTTCTTGGTCTCTGAAAGCTCAGCTTCCTTCAACTTATCGGTCCGCTGATGGAAATCAAAAACAAGATGGGCTCTTGAAGAAACAAAGAGTCTATCCCTTCCTTCCAAGCCTTTCTTCTCCAAATTTTCCAATTCCTCGAAGAACGAGGGCACATGAATAACAACACCAGATCCCAATAAGTTTTGGCATTTTGGATTAACTAACCCAGAGGGAAGCATGTGAAAGTCGTATTTAGTTCCATTGACCACAATCGTGTGGCCAGCGTTGTTTCCACCCTGGCATCTAGCACATACGTCAATATCGTCACACAAGATATCAACCAATTTGCCTTTACCTTCGTCGCCCCACTGAGCTCCCAAAACAACGTCACACATGATTTTGTTATTGAACTTGATTGCTGGAAAAGAACCTGAAGGCTGAAATGTATCTGCTTAACCTAACAAGATATCGAAGGTCGGATACTAAAAAAATTGAGAGTGATCACCAGTTGGAATTAGGAACCTGCATGCGTTACCCAGTTGCAAGAAGAGTCAATCAATTAAATTATTACGGAGTCACCAACCATGTGCAGGAACCATTTCATGCTATTTACGAGGATCGACCTGTCTAACATTGAGAATCTCTATCACGATTACACCGCACATTTGACAGGGAAGATATGGCGCAGAGTGACGGGGATCAATTCCATCTAAGCGTTCAATTTCGCCAAGATCGCATCGGTGAATTCAGTAGTGGTTGAAGAGCCGCCAATGTCTCTAGTTCTCACCTTGCCCTCAGCAATGACATCGTATGTAGCCTGAGAAATCTTGTCAGCGTGATCGTTCAATCCCAAATGTCTCAACAACATGGATGCAGACAAGATCATTGCAGTGGGGTTCGCAGTATTCTTACCCTTGATATCCAAACCAACGTGTCTGCATCCTGGTTCAAAAACAGCATATTCTCTACCAAAATTGGCGCCAGGCACTAAACCGGGTCCACCGATCAAAGCAGCACCAATGTTAGAGAGGATAGAACCGTATAAGTTGGGCGTAACCAAAACATCAAACTGTTGAGGCTTGGCAACAGCTTGCATAGATGCATTATCAACAATCAAATCGTTGACTTCAATACCAGGGTAGTCCTGGCCCACGTCCTTGACCGTGGTTCTGAAAAGACCATCACCCAACTTCATGATATTTGCCTTATGGATGGCAGTAACCAATTTACGGTTGTTCTTCTTAGCGAAGTCGAAGGCGAACTTAGCGATTCTCTCTGATTTGAATCTTGTCATAATCTTCAAGGACTCCACAACACCAGGAACTGATTGATGCTCCAAACCGGAGTATTCACCCTCTGTGTTCTCTCTGACCAAAGCGAAGTCAATGCCATCCATTCTGGACTTGACACCTGGAATGTTTTTGATCAAAACCAAAGAAGCGTAGATGTCTAATTCCTTTCTCAAGGCAACATTCAAAGATTTGTTTGTTTTGTTAGTAGGAGTGTACAAGATACCCTTTAAACCAACTTTGTTTCTCTTTAAAGAGTTGACAGCCTCAGTGACACCTTTGCTAGAGTCGCTTAAACCAGAAACGTCGACAACTTCCCAGTCGATGGGGACACGCTGGTCCTTGAAAATAGTTTGCACTGAGTCAGTAATCTCTTTGCCGATACCATCACCAGGCACCAAAGTTACAGTGTAGGTGCCACCATATTTTTTAGGCAAGACGGATTCCGGGGAAGCAAAGGTTGCAAGGGTTCTAACCTATTTTGTTAGTATTTTTTCTATTGGGACATCTCTATTACCAGTCGAAGGAAAATGATCCGAAGCGCTTCAAGGGGTCGGAACAGTTCGGAGTATGAAATGTCCGAGATTCGAAGAAGTGTTCAATATGTGTGACTTTCAATTCCCGGGTCAACATACGTTTTTGCAAATTGGTCTGAACATCTTATTGTTGATCTTTAAAAGAATAGATAGTTAGATAATTCTGTAAGAGTTGACTTTTTCGCCTGAATGCCTTATAGTCGCCAGGAAAAATTCGCACGATATAGGTTCGGACCCGAAACGCAATATGATTGGTCGAGGTTTACATAGTCAGCAATTTCAGCATTATAATCTACAACAAAGATCTGCCTATTCGGTTCTGGCAAATTGCTAGAGACTTTTATTGAAAAGTTCAAGAGCTAGCCTTCACGCCCGATAAAACGAGCTTGTTCAGAGTCACCTGTTTTGAGTTAATCGCGGGTCTCATCAGCTGTCCGTTAAAAAGGTTATGCTTCTTGTGCTGGGCTAAAAGATGGCTCTACAATTATTTCGGAAAAAAAAATACCGAGTACTTGACAAGGTCTTTCATCTACTCGTAAACTATAGGTGCTACTTTAATGGTTGATGCCGCTTGCAAAGGGTGACCGCGTGTGCCGGGCGTTGCCTCACGAAACGCGATTGTGCCTTTCAGAGGCTATAGACATTGAACCTAGATTTAGAATAATTGCAAAAATAGTAAATTATCCGATGTACAGCGATGTCTTAAAATTTTTCCATTGTTTTCTTTTTCTTCTTTTTACCTTCAACAATTATCGGTGGTATACTCGTAACCGAATCTTCGAGAGCGATTTACCAAGTGCGCAGAAAAAAAAAAAAAATACTGTACCCAAAAATCGGTCGTTAATTGTACCGAGAAGATTTTACACGCTTAGTGCATCAGGATGTGGAAGTCTCTTGCGAAAGAACTTCAAAAAGAGCTTTTGTATGCTCATAGACGCGTTCATGCTTGCCGACTGAGTGTTAATCTAGAAAAGCGCAAAGTTCGATTGAACTATGAAAAGGTTCAACTCATAAAAAGTGGGAAGCCATATGAGCACATCACAAAAGAACTCCAAGAACTCGAAGTAAAAGGCATTGAAATACCAAGTCTAGATGCGAAAGAGGTCAAACACCTCATAAAGAAGTCAGATGACATGAATAACTTGAAGAATGTCGTGAACTATCTTAAGTCACGCAGAGTCTATGATGAATTGCTTGAACGGTACAATCCTGGCCTCACAATGAGTCAACAGCAAAATATTCAGAAGTCTGCCAACATGGTAGGACTTAAAGTCCCAGAATAATCAATATCTTGGGTTTATTCTCGCGTCTCAAGCAATTTTTCTTATTCTCAGAGTGATTGATACCGCATCAAAATGGTCGCAGGAGCGCTTTAATGTCGAGTTTTGAGTTAAGATTTTTTCGTCAGCTTGCTTGATTTTTTGATTCTCAAGGAAGAATTTTTTGAGACTATCGATTAATAAAACATCATCGTAGTGCTGACGATTGAACAAAAGGGCGTTGTATCTTTCGTGAAAAACACTTGATAGTTTTATGTTCAAGATATGACAGCTTGCATCAAAATTGTAGCCGTAGGTATCCATTAAGCACAGAATTGCAAGTGCGTGAACGAGGGAATTGGAAGGATGGGCCTCATCGAATTTCTCAGAAACGAGAATTATACCAGCTGAATTATTCACGTTCCTCATCAATTTCAAAAGACGGTTTAGACTGAAAAGCAGCTTCAAGGGATTGCCGTTGATTGTAGGGGATTTCAAGCTGAGACTTGAATCGCCGAGGTTGGAATTGATGTAGTAATGTATATTTCTGTTGTGACGGTAGAAGAACGCCAAGTAGTGCTGCAATATCCTGTTGAATCGAGAGTGGAATTCATTAAATGCGACCAGCTCTGACAGGATTCCGAGATCGAAGTTCAATACAGCAACATCTGAAGGAAGAATAGGCTGCTGTTGATCTAGAAACTTGAGAAAGCTCGCTGTGTTCCCACAGTTGACGATCACTTTGAGGTTCGTATTTTGGCGAAAATCGTTGTCACAAAGGGCGTCATATGATCCAAGAAATACTTCAGGACTCAAGCAAACATGTGATGGAGATCGAATGGTCACCATTGTTTAAGACTTTAGGCGAACGCTGTATCTCGGTGAGTAGGATTCCTCAACTGAGAGGGAAGGACACTGTTGAACACGGAAGGGTATTTCAAAGAGCTCAGAATTCTCGAATGGGATCTTAATCTTGACACAGCACACACAGTGTAGAAATAAAATACTATCCAAATTCTAGTGTCAAGCGTATGAGTTGCGAAAGTGATGGGGCTCAGATGCGAATATATATTCATCGCTTATGTAAGAGAATACCGTGCGGAAGGCAGGGCACAGAACAGTATTTCATGCAGAGGTAAACCTCAAAATGTGCGCCAAAGAAATGTTGCAGGAAAGTTCAAGTACAGGATTTTCCCGGACATGGTTAAGCCAGCAAGCCCTATTATCATTGTTTCTAGCATGCATTGCTCATACCCACAATTGTCTCTCTCTAAAACCCAAGTTCGAAACAAGCTCGGGCTGATCATAATTGAGCAAAATATGAGGTAGCCGAATTTACAGTGATCCTAAAGTAATCTGTATTGTAGGTCCTTTGCCGTTATAGTTGCGGTACTGACAAAAAATTGCGAACAGCATGGGATTGCCAGAATACAATGTTTTCTTCTTTCTTCAGACGTTCATGTTGGAGGTCATCAATCACGGCTTCCTCCATCATTGGTTCTGGCCTTCTCTTGAGGCCCAGAATCTTACTAAAGAATGACGGACCCTCGTTTAATGACCGCACAAACCGTCCATCTTCTTTCATACCAAAGATCTCAGGTCAACAGCTGCAAAAGATCTCCACAACTAACAGGGATTTGTGTCTTGGCTCAATTTCTGGCCTTTTTCTCGGATCACTCATTGGAAAGTTTTCGACGTTGCTTGTTTTTCTAACCTTGTCCACATACTTGTTTTTACAGTTTCTCGAAAACCGAGGTATTATCTATATCCCTTGGAACAGAGTTACGTCCTTTGCAAACCAGCAAATCGATCTCAAGGACCTTGTTATGAGAAGATTGAGTTTCAAGCTCTCGTTTTCCGCTGCCTTTTTGATCGCTGCGTATAACATTTAATGATAGGCAAGGGTCGAAAGGAAATTTCATACCAGTCTATTTGAACATTGTCAGAATCAATTGAGTAATGTATTGAGTTATGTAGCCTGGTCAAAACTTGCCATGATATCGAAGGAACCTGTACCAACATTGGACAATTTACCCATGACTATCTTGGCAGAAGGTGAGTCCAAATTTTCTCTCTCGCCATCCAACACCGCCTTAGTCAAGAACTGACAGGTGGTTTCGTATGACATCTTCTTAAAAGCAGAGGTAGATGAATCAATACCTTGTCTGTTGAACGCACGATACGTACCTTCTCTAGTCATCATGTCGGCAATGAGATCCAAATGACGAGTAGAAACCGATATAGCATATGTCGAGAAAACATTGTTGATCTCATTAACTATGGTGTTTCTTGCCGCCTCAACACCATAGGTTTTTAAGACTGCAACGATGTCATTTGATGTTATCGAGTTCACGTCAATAAAGTCCTCTTGGTCCCACATGGCCTTGAAATTGACACCTTCGGTGGTCAAGATACGCTTGCCATTATCGGCTTGAGGCCGAAGACATCTTCCAATGTTTGGAATCTCCCTTACAACAACGCCTCTGCACAAGTCCTCAATGATGTTGACCATCAACAACTTCTGAACATCGCCTAGCAATTCAATCTCGAATTCACACCACTGTCCCTCTGCATCATCAAAATCATACTTTTTGATATAGTGGTGAGAGGAGACAACTTCAGCTTGCCTGTCTTTTGCACTTTTAGTCAAGACTTTGGGTGCTCTCTTGGATTCCTTCGCTTCATCTTCGATGAGGTTGGAATCATCATCAGACTCCGAATCAGAGTCCTCCGATTGATCGGAGTCTTCCATCTCCTCATCTGAAGTTTGCTCGGCTTTCCTCATGCTTTCGACTTCCTCTTCATCGGGCTCATCGTAAGATACAGCCTGCTTGGTGTTGGATTTCAATTTATCGTCTGTTGCATCGCCATCCTCACCTCCCTCAACTTCGAAAGTCTTAGCATTAGCGATCGCAGCGTCAGTATGAGATTTTGGCAAAGCTTTGCCAATAACAGGACGAGAAGAACTCTTTGTTTGTGACTTCAAGTTCCTGCTGATAGCTCCTTCCAACTTATCCAAGAACTTCAGCGAGATAGTCTTCTCTAGCTGTTCTTGAGTGATGTCATATTCTTCTTCATATTCACCCTTTGTGTAAAACTTGATTTTGACATTGTAAGATCTGAAAGTTGAGGAACTATCTGCCTCAGCCCCAATTGTTTCAGTGACAAATACTTCATCAATGAACTCACTGAGGTAGACCTTTGCGATGGACTTGCAGAATGAGTCAGCCATTGAATTACTAACATCATCCAAGATTGGAAGTGTCATTTGTGGTGTAGCAATCGATGCAGAGGCCGTCATAATGATTTCTCTCATTCTTGGAATACCAAGAGTAACATTTGCAGCACCATGACCAGCGAAATGGAAAGTATTCAATGTCATTTGAGTCGAGGGTTCACCAATGGACTGCGCGGCAACAATA
The DNA here is from genome assembly GCA_030582895.1 of Candidozyma ruelliae. Lineage (NCBI taxonomy): Eukaryota > Fungi > Ascomycota > Pichiomycetes > Serinales > Metschnikowiaceae > Candidozyma > Candidozyma ruelliae. Next base: position 794,039 of record JAJMHE010000004.1, read on the forward strand.
CCAACAGCCTCCCCTGGATTTATTAGCGATCTCATGTACTTGAGCTGCATCAAAGCCTTAAATTTCTTCTCGGAAACTCCATCATTCAGGTGTTTGGTGAAGAGGTTCAGATGACTCTTGATGAAATCATCCAATTTGTCTTGAAATTTCTCCGAAACCGAACCAAGATACTTCGATGGACTGAAAACAGAGAGAACAGGATCGTATTTTGTACTTTGCTCATAGTGACGCAATTGAGATCCTTTCTTGAGGTGCTTTCTCGCCTTCTTCGCGTAAGCCAATGCCGTCTCAGTATCTAGGTGATCAGCCAAATCTCCGGGATTGTACCTGCTAACGAGAGCGTCGTAATTCTTGAGACAGAAGTCAAATTGGCTCATATGTGACTGCTTTGTAGTATCGACGGCATCGCCACCGTAGAGGAACTGAAGCAAAGATCCATCTCCATCTCTGACAGAGTTATCATAAGCAACATGCACACCTTCCAACTGCTTTGTGAGACATCTTTGTAAGTAACCTGATCTGGACGTCTTCACAGCGGTGTCGATCAATCCTTCACGGCCAGCCATACAATGGAAATAGTATTCTTGGGGTCTAATACCTGAGTAGAATCGACCTTTGATATAGCCACCAGCGCGAGCATCTGTCTCGAATGCTTTAAAGGATGGCAATGTCTTCCCACTCACCATGACAGGCACTCTTCTTCCTTCTAAAGCTTGTTGTCCAAGTAAACACATGATTTGAGAAACGTTGACCCCAGAACCTTTCGCTCCAGATAGCGCCATCGCTTGCATACTGTTGTATGGAAACTTTTTCATAGTCCCGTCAGGCACACACTTGCCAACAACTTGGGAAGTAATAGCGTTAACCTTAGATTGAGTTATAGCATCAAGGATTCCCAGTTTGCTGTCATCTCTCAAAATTTCCTCAAGTCTCTTTAATAACTCACGATCGTTACTTTGAGTGTCGTCCTTCAAATTTGTTACCTCACAAGCTGCAACTCTTCCAATATCGATGGATTTCTCTAATATTTCAGCCCTCCATTTGTTTCCCTCCTGGGTCAATCTCAAATCGTCCATACCACAGGTGAAAGCGGTCGTCATTGTGTAATTGGTAAAAAGTCTTCCCAACACGGACAAGGCTTTGCTGGCAACCGAAGGACCGTAAACTTCGTGAAGCGAATGCACGATACCATATTGAGCAGCTCCATATTGAGACTTATCCAAGATACCACAAAGAAGCTCACCGTTCTTGAATAACACGTCGTTCTCTTGCGATCCAGAACCCCAGTAGTCGTTCTTGACTTTGTTCTTAGATTCTAAGGTGATTCCTGGCACACCCCTTGGCTTAATATTTAACAAGATGGTCGTAATCACTTGTTTACCGGTCCAAAGAGGCTCGGGCTTCACAATAGTTGGGGGAACCGTGAGAATTCGAGAGCTTCCATTGGTATGACCATCCTCAGGACGAATACAGCCGTAAATTAGCTGCTGATACTTCTCTCTTGTAAAAAAAGTATCCTTGTTCGTGAGCCAGACTCCAGCACTGATATGATCCTGGATTAAACCTCTAAGAGGTGATCCTGAGGTCGGAGTAAGATACTGAGAATCTGTATTTGCCAAATTGAGAGCCTCAGACTTGGCATTTTCATTCTGAGGGAAATGCATATTCATCTCATCACCGTCAAAATCAGCATTGTAAGCGCCTGTGTTTGCGTAATGCAATCTGAGAGTCTTCTCCCCTGGCAACACACGCACCTTGTGTCCCATCATAGAAGCCTTGTGCAATGTAGGCTGACGGTTCATGATAACAACGTCTTTGTTTTTGATATGCCTAAAAACCTTCTTGTTAACACTTGAGAATCCATTTGAAGGTGTGAGAAGCTGGTTCGCAACAGTCTTCCTTTGCTCAAGAGTCATTCCGACCAATGACACGATATGACCATCTTCATTTTGGACCTCGATAGCGCCTGGCCACTTACTGGGACCATTGATCACCGCTTTCCTCAACTCAGCAACATTATGAGATGTGACAGGTTCGGGATAAGTGAGTTTCACTGCGAAAACTGGAGGAACACCAATCTCGTTAGTTTCCAAATTTGGATCAGGGGAGATGACCGAACGAGCAGCGTAGTTAACACGTTTTCCCATCATATGCTTTCTGAATAAACCTTCCTTCTTTTCTAAGGCTTGCTTGATACCCGGAGTTGGTTGTTTTCCTCCAGTTCCATTCATATTCTTGCTAGAGTCGATGAACACGTTGACATCATTCTGGATAGTGACAAATGCATTCATCAATCTATTGAACAATATTTTTCGATTCTCAACAGTAGCAGCCTTCTCTTTAGTAAAGAGTGCAGAAATCTGGTCATTAAGATCCCTGATAAGCATACATGTCTTCAAGATGTTCGATAGAAGCTCATTCTGAGCATTTTCATGAATTTCGTCGCCAAGTTTTGAAGGAAGACGAAATCTTGTTGCTGGAACGATAAGAGCGTGAATGAAAAACATGTCTGCATCGACATACGCTGCATGAGAAGGCCTCGAATGAAATATCTTTTGCATAATAGGCTGTTCATTCTTGAACAAATTACGCAAGATGAATCGCACTTCAGTCGAGAGAACATATTTGGAACCAGATTTTGGCTTCATGCTGGGGATGGATGTCGATGACTGCGACCCATCCTTCTTGAGACCATGTGGTCTTACACCACCCTTGACTCTGTTGCTGCTTTCGTGTTTGTCGGGTAATGAATTTTCGAAGATTTTTACAGCACCATCCTTTCTAAAAGTGGGAGAAAACATCCCGCAGTTCTCACATTTGCCTCTAGATAAGATTTTTTTGAAAAAGGATCCAACAGTCTCTCTCCTCACTTCTCCAACAGTTTCAGTTACAACTCCTTGAGGATCGGTTCTGCCATCCTTCAATGCAGATGCTATAGCCTCTTCCACGAAAGCTTCCCTTTTTTGTTTTATAAGCGAGTTCAGTCCCAGGTCCGCGGCGATGAAGTCCTTTTCATCTTCGAGGTCATCCGAACCACTACCATCTTGACTGCTCATGTCGTCGAGTTGCTGGCATTCCAACAAAAGACCGTATTGTATCAAACGAAGCTTGCACGCAAATTTATGAACCTCCATAGAATTGAGTCGGAGTTGATGACAGTAAAGGCAAGCAGACCTCAAGAAGAGGTACACCTGGTTCAAGAACAAAGGATTATAGACTGGAACTGGTAAGTCAATATGACCTTGATGCCCAGGACAAGAATGTTCATCAAGCCCACACGTGGTACACAAGTTTCTCAAAAATGCACCCAATGCCAAATCATAGAGACCGTTTGCAATGGGATGGCCAAGATTATCAAATACAACGGGATTTGTTATCTGTTTCGCCGACAACTTGCGGATCTCATCGGCAGACAAGACGCCGAAGTCAACGGAAGTGATTTCCGAACCAACAGGCTTGGAAACATCCATGGCGAGAGGTAATCTATATCTGTAATCAGTGGATAGAAATCTAAAATTTGATGGAGATGCGAAAATTCAAATTTGGCTGCTGCTCATCGGAGCGTGATCAAAGGCACGTGATACGTCTTCGCTAAGATAGCGAGCATACATCGACAGTACTTTGTCTTCCTTTTGCTCGAATTATTCTTGTCTCGCTTGGCTAAACTTCTCCTTCTCTTTCTCTAGTTTTGGTATTGAATTAGTTCGGCTTCTATTCTAAATGCAAATCTATACAGTGTCACCAACTTTTTTGTTAGGTGACATTGTGTTGAAGAAATCGCCTACTTTACACCCCAAGTCAAATTGTCATACCCGAAGAGCCATGGACCCAAGATGTGACGCAAAAGGAGCATTAAAAGACAGAGGCAGAGCTGTACAGTTAATATTGCTCCACATAGGATGTCCTCCCTCAATGGTCCAAAAAGAACTAGCGTCAAGTTGATTATTGTGAGATTGGAAAATTCAAGTATTTCTCCTTTCTCATTTGTTACAACATCAACCAATCGTATTTTCGCCAATGCTGCGACAATTTTGTGTCCCAATTTGCTCAGACCGAGACTGGAAAAACTTGGGTACATTAGATTATCCTCTTTATTGAAGCGGGGCAATCTATGCCTGGGGCACGGCACAAGATGAAATAATTGGGGAACTGAGTATAGAAAGTTAACAATCTGGAGAATGAACAACAATAGCAAAGTTTTTGAAAAATGCCCTAATATTCCAACCACCGCAAAAAGCATTCCACTGAAGTAACAGTATGTATCTCCAACAAATACCCTCGCTGGGTATCGGTTATATGAATAGAGGCCTGCCGAAACACCGATGTATGGAATGAGGAAGATTGCTGAAAACATATGGGAATCACGGGCCGCATGCGACACAGACAGTGTCATTAAATAGCAAAGATCATTCAATAGTAACACAACAGCCAACACGATTGACTGGCCTACTTCAAGGCCATTGATCCCCGCGAGAATGTTGATCGAGTTGGGGCAAAAAATGGAGACCGCTGACATGTAGCAATAGTAAAAGATACCAAGATCTAAAAGTTTTGGTGCTGTAGAATTGATATCGTAATCTATAGCAAGTGTCGTAAACTTGAGGCCGCTTAGCTTAAAAATCACGACATTTGCAAGCTGAGATATTTTATTTATCAATATCACCAAGTTCTCCCCCGTTCTTGTGCTAGTGATAAACAGAGGAACCACGATAGACGTAACGCTGAAGTCAACGTAGTACACTATTAGCAAAGGTAATGATGCAACCGCTGGAAGGAAAAATTTGTGTCTCCAACGAATGTCGAACAAGTCATCAAAAAACCCAATTAGAATCGTGCCAAGTAAACACAAGACGCCACTCAAAAATTCAGCAAGCTTGTTGTGAGGGAAAAGCTGCTTCTCAGCGTAAGCATCGTACTGTAGCTTGTAGTTTGCTAGCATATCGTTGTCATTCGATAACGAGGAGAATGATACCAAGTATTTGAAGAAGACAAACGGAATGATTAGCACGAGTAAGATCATGTAGGTGATCGAACTGACAGTTCCCATGGATTCAGGAATTGGCTCCTGCGGGCCTGGCTTAGACATATCTCGACCTTGCAATCCAACCTTCTTAAAACTTGGCCCCAATCGAGGTATCAAGGAAACGGTAAAGCAAAAGCCTAAAATACCGAATGACACCAGCGTACGCAAAGGGTCATCAAATTTTACTAGCGCGATTGCTATCAGGATGAGGACGAGTTGGACGGTCCCTCTCATTTCGCTTGAGGTGTAATCTTCGTTGGATTTATCAACGCGCCCCAAGGTAAGTCATATATAAATTACCACGCACCTTTGCTCAGAATTAATAATAATCACAAGACTGCAGAACAAAAGTATATCGATTCAATTTCAATTCTATCCTTCCATATCGAAAGTGAACGGAGGACAAATTGTTACGATCAGTACAGGCTTAATCTAGCTTTGGGAATTGCATTCACAATGCATGTCTTCCAAACAGGCCACGAAGAACTTGTGCACGATATCAAATATGACTACTACGGCAAACATGTCGCTACTGCATCCTCAGACCAGCACATCAAAGTCTTTGATCTTGATCCCGCAAACTCCACATGGGTGTTGAATGACCTGTGGAAAGCTCACGATTCACTGGTGATGAAATTAGCATGGGCACATCCCGAATTTTCTAGTTTGAGGATTCTTGCCTCTTGCTCCTACGACAGAACTATAAAAATTTGGCAAGAGCTGCCGTCTGAATTACACGGCTCTGGTAGACGGTGGGTCAAGTTGGCTACTCTAGCTTTTGAATCCTTTGGCCCTATTTACGATGTGGTTTTCGCCCCACCTCATTTGGGACTTAAGTTAGGCTGCGTTGGATCTGATGGAATTGTTCATATATATGAGTCGGTTGAGCCGTCAGACTTGAGTATATGGTGTCTTTCTGCTGAGATCCCTGTCTTAACCCTGCAACTTCCAGCGAAAAGCTTGCAAAGTAGTTTTTGTCTTGAGTGGTGCCCTGCAAAATTCAGTAAACTGGAAATGCTTTGTGTTATCGCTTTAGACCAGGGCTTCATCTTCAGTACAAGCCAAGATGATGATGGGTCGAATGACGGCGACGAGACTGGCAATGCCGAGGACCAAAAAGTTTCTAGGGAACACGAGATCGATCAAAGCGGTTCTAGAGCACCTAACAGTCATGCTAAGGAAGCCAGCACCAATAATCATCACCCGACCGAGAAGTCGAAGTATACAAGAATATGCAATTTACCAGAACACAATGGGCTCATTCGCTCTGTGAGTTGGGCACCGTCCATGGGCCGAAGCTACCATCTTATAGCTACCGGATGCAAAGATGGTTTTATTCGCATATTTAAAGCTTCAGAATCAAAAGATTCTGGGTTGAAGGTCGAACTAGCAGCCAAGCTTGGCGATCACAAACAAGAAGTTTGGAGGGTCTCGTGGAACAGTACAGGCACGATATTGAGCTCAGCTGGAGATGACGGAAGAGTCCGCTTATGGAAGCAAAACTACATGAGCGAATGGCAATGCATGAGCGAAATCAACAGCAGCAACAGACAAGACTTCCGAACTATGAATGAGCGTGATAGAGGAACATATCCACAAAGGTGAGAAGTCGGGAAGTCTTTATATTCTTCTTTTCCGCTTCTTAAGAAGCGGCTTTTCATCCTCATGATTATTATCGAGCTTTCTCCAAAACTCTTCGTCTTTGTCCTTTTCTTCGGCTTCGTTGTCAGCCTCTTTGTTATTGACCAATGATGAATCATCTTCAATGAAGATGACGCTGCTTATTTGAGTCCCCATATAAACCTTGGCTAGCATCTTCCGGGTCCTAACATCGAAAACTCGAATATATCTATCCAAGCCTCCAGTTGCAATAGCATCAGAGTGGGGCGATGATGCAATGCTGTTGATAGCACCAGTGTTTCCTCCCTGTGAGAATTTTCCGAGAAGCTTCAATGATGGTTTGTAAAATGTTCCAGCGGAAGCTGACACAATTCGTTCAGCCTTCTGATCTACTTGGACGAGGGAGAGCTTGGCCACAAAGGTGTGGGTATCTGCGACAATAATTTCTTCCTCTTCCTTCGTTGCAAAGTTCAAGGAAATGATGGGGTTCTTGCAAACCTTATATGACCCAATCGGCTCCGATTCAACCAGAGTATCATATTGTCGTATTTGACCATACGAGGTAGAAGTGACAATTTTGAAATGTTTCTTGTTCTCTGAATTATGGAAAAGGATTCCAGTTATCCATATTGGGATATCTAGACCTAGATGATCTTGTTCTTCGTTCTCTGCTTGAAATAGAATCTTAGGAACCCACAGTGAAGCCTTATCAAAGTTGGACTGAACCTTTTCTAAATCTTTTGAATGGAAAAGTCGAATCACTTGCAAGTCATTCTCTTTACCACCATATGCGAAAATGCCCGGCTGGTGAGGATGGGGTGTGAAAGCACTAATCGGTTGTGGTCCTTCTCCTTTTCTTCCCGGAAGTTCAATCGCCACTGATTTCGCAGCGTTGTCGCCGAGATTAATCGCGAAGAGTTTGGAGGACTCAAACACAACAAGGATAAACCCATACTGTTCGAAGTTGCAAAGTGCCACAGGCTTCTCTCCATTTTCGCAATCCAAGGTATGTGAATGAAGAAGCTTTCCGAAGTCCTCGGAATCTCTGTCAAGTAGATCATAGAGATCCACAACTCCCCCAATGCGAGCTGCAACGAGTATGTTTTTCTCTGTCACGAACATGTGTTTGATTCTAGTCTTAACAGTAGTATGATTGGATGGTTCGAGAATGCTCCTCATGAGCTCTGGTTGGATCGTGTCCTTCAAGGACGTATCTGTCCCTTCTTGGCAAACAAGCTCCTTCACATTGCCAGTCTCGTCAGCGGATACTAGGAACCTCATTTTCGAGATCAATATGTTAGTGTGAATCTTGCTCTCAGAAAATTTCAAGCGCGGCTCACGATGATCATCACCAGAAAAAAGAGAGAAACTACTTGAACTGTTCAGAACTATAAAGAGTACGGTGACAAAAGCGAGACACTTATTTTTCTTCCTTCTAATATCGTCTACCAATTTACGGAGTATTTTGGTATAAATCGCAAGCAATTTACAAACTTTGATTTTAGGCACTGTTGTGCAACTCTTGTAAGGACTCATTGTATAAATCATTAAGCTGACTAGTTTTTTTTTTTTTTTTTTAACGAATATATTAGAAGGCGCCAAACAGCTACTGTCCAGCTAAAAAACCTACATAGCTATGTAGTAAAAAACCCTCCGTCTTCAACAACCGAACCGAGTAATCCTAACGGACCACGACCCTCCTCTGAAAGGATAACCCCAGGTAGAGAGTCTCTGAGTTGGTGTTGATGGGTAAGAAAATCAAAAAGTCCATGTCATCGGCCTTTAGGGCCGACGGTAGCGAAAATTACTTTTCTCTTTCTTGCTTCTAGAAGCTCTCTAGTGATGCCATCTTATAAGTTGGAATTCTTGAAAGCTGATCCTCGAGATCTTCGTGAAACAAGGAATCTATCGATGTGTGATATGAAGTACATCCCGTGATGGAATGCCTTGAAGTCTCCCTTCTTCTTTTTAATTTTTCATTGTTACAAAATAACAGTTCCCTCAATATGTCAACCCCTACACGAGAGATAATTCCGATGCATAACTTGACGAATGTGCTGAGACTTGAAATTTAATCAAACCTTTTATAGCGAACAAAGCAGGGCTCCATAAGGTGACAGCGAGCTAATTATCAAATCTAACGGCATCCCTCCAAACATTAAATCGAAGAAAGATGTTTTTGTCGACTCATACTGCCAGGCGGCGAAACTCACATTCACCAATGCCAAGTCAAAAAATTCGTGCAAACTTAAGGTTCCACCAATCTGTAGGATTGAATAAGAATCTTGTTACGTTCGAAAAGCCTATTGAGAAGAAGGACTAAGCCATCCAAAGCTAATAAAATATTGAGAGCTTCTGATATGTCAAATCTCGTCCAGATCTGGCGCTTTTTCTCGTATGGATCTGAAAATTAATTTTAAGAAACACTGAAACATGCGGAACAAGCTCGAATGCGAATTGCGCGCAACAAAAGAGATACCTGATATGTAAGCTGATATGCATGCTTTTAGAAATTGAGGGCGTGTGGCGCAGTTGGTAGCGCGTTCGCTTCGCATGCGAAAGGCCTCTGGTTCGAATCCGGACTCGTCCAATTTTTTTTGGATCCATCTCAAGCCCACTAAACCATGGACCCACTAAAGCCGTCACTAAAAACAGTCATTCAACACAAAAAAAAAAAAAAAAGAAAAAAGAAAAAAAAAAGGAAAAAGAAATGCCTCTCTATATCGTCACATCCGATTTGCCAAGGCATCTCAATAAGACTTACCTGGGAATATCAGAACGAAAGCCTGCTGATATGAATACTGCATACTGCTTCGCTTGAGAAGACTGCAGCACTAGGAAAAAAATTGAAAACCTCAAGAGTCCCATATTCACCTGAAGAACAAATGTCTAACGTGATTGGAATTACCTTCGGTAATACATCCTCCTCCATTGCTGTTGCTACGCAGGACGGAAGAGTCGACGTCATTGCTAATCCCGATGGAGACAGAGCTATTCCTTCTGTCTTGTCCTACGTTGGCATCGATGAGTACCATGGTGCTCAAGCTAGTGCTCAACTTATCAGAAATCCTAAAAACACTATCATCAACTTCAGAGACTACATCGGAAAGAAATATGATGATGTTGATCTTTCAGTCGCCAAAGCTGGCGCAACCCCCATCAAGACCGAGGATGGTGGTATCGCTTACAAGATTGCCAGAGAGGACGGTGAGGAGATCATCACTGTCGAGGAAGCCACAAAGAGACATTTCAAGCAATTAAAGAGCGCGGCCGAAGATTACCTTGGGCGCACCGTCGACAAGGTTGTTTTGGCCGTCCCAACTGACTTCACAGAGCACCAGAAAGATGTCATCAACGGAATCATAGAAAAGGCCGGTTTGAAGGTTTTACAATTCGTCAACGAGCCATCCGCAGCTTTGCTCTCTTACTTGACTTCCGCTGGCGATGAGGCTTTGCTCAAAGACAAGCTCTATGTTGTTGCTGATTTTGGTGGCATCAGATCTGACGCTGCTGTGATCTCTGTCAGAGGTGGAATTCTTACGATCTTGGCCACATCTCATAGCCACAAGCTAGGTGGTGACGACTTGGACGATGCGCTCTCTGACCACTTTGCCAAGGAGTTCCAGAAGAAGTTCAAGGCTGACGCCAAAGGAAACGCTAGAAGTTTGGCCAAGTTGAAGGCCGAGTCCATCACCGCTAAGAAGACTTTGTCCAACGTCACATCCTCTTCCTTCTCTATCGAGTCCCTCGCAGATGGCTTCGACTTCTTGTCCAACATCAACAGATTGAGATTCGAGTTGGCTGCAAGGAAACCATTGAGCGAGATGACCGGTTTCATTGAGCAAGCTGTTCAGAAGGCTGGTTTGGAACCTTTGGACATTGATGAAGTTTTGTTGGCTGGCGGTTCCTCTAACGTCGTGAAGTTGGCTAGCAATGTCCAGTTTATTTTCCCAGATGCTAAGGTTGTTGCCCCTTCTCTCGATTCAAAGGCCACAAACCCTGAAGAATTGTCTACCAGAGGTGCCGCTTTGCAGGCGGCTTTGATTGAGGCTTTCGACGACGAGGAGATCCACGAATCTTTGCAACCAATTGTTGTCAACACCCAGCACTTGACTAAGCCAATTGGTATCAAGGACGGTAACGGTGACTTTGTGCCAATCTTGGTTGCTGAGACTGCCTACCCAATCAGAAAGTCTCTTGAGGTCACCAACGGCAGCAATTCTGACGTTGTCGTTGAGTTGTACGAGGGAAAGAGACACGTCAAGGAGACCGTCATTGAGCCTGCTCCAAAGAGTGAAGATGACGACTCCGAGGACGAGTCTGATGATGAGCCAGAGATCCAGAGAACTGTGGAGTACCTTACTGGTGATTTGCTAGCCAAGTTGGCTCTCACAGACTTGAAGCCTGACTCCAAGTTGGAAGTGATCATCAACATCACTCTGAATGGCACTTTGCACTTGACTGGTAGAGAATTGAAGCAAGGGTCTGTCGCTGTTAAGGGTGAGATTAAGGCCGCTGCTTAGGGAACTGACTATATAGAGAACGCAATACACTAATGTTTCGGCATGGGCTATCCTTTTGAGATTTTTTCATTTCAAGATGTATCTTACCAGATCAGTAAATTTGGGTGTTTTGTTCACTCCTAAGCGAGGTCGTATACTCTGCAGTCTTACCCTAATTATGATGCTGGTATTGACGCAACTGATATAGACAACAATTCCTTAATTCCAGCATTCAATTTGCATTTATTCTTCGTGTTCATTTCGTTCATTGATTGAAGTTTCTTTGCAGGGATAATTCCACTAGATGGATCGATAAAAAATGCCGAAAAAGAAACAGGAAATGTCACAGGTTTATGGACAGGGCAATGAGTTTATCTTTGGCGAGAAGGGTGGAAAGGGCAAAAATCTACTGTCATTCCTTAAAAACCTATCACTTACCGGAAGCTCTCATCTGCTGGACAAGGCATCCTCTCGAGATAGTTACCGAGAGGTCAACAGCAACATATATGGAAATCTATCATACGGTACGCCCGAAACAGATCGAGGTGGTGGCGAAATTGGCCCAAGACCAGCAACAGGAGGCCGAAATCTGAAGATTTATAGATCTTTTTCGGCCAGCAATGCGGGGTCCTCTCCTACAAGGGGCTCCACTGAGGAAAGGTCACACAGTAGGCTGTCTTCGCCATTTCATTTGACACGTGCTGTGAGTGGCTCTGGTAGCTCTCCCAGATACACCTCCAGAAGGCCAACATACACAGATTTGGACGATGATTGGGATGCGGCAATTGGCGAAGTGAATCAATCGCAGGCTCATGCGTCCAGTCTGCAAAATCAACAGCGGCGACTGAACTCAATTGAGAAACAAGGCAATTCTGCCGCAGTCATCGATGCTCTTTATCCAGAGTTGACCTTGGGGTCGGGGATAGTGCTTTCTGCACCTAAGGAAACGAGAAAACCCTCGATTCCGGCAAGTGCTCTTGATGTGCAAAAGGCAAATCAAGCTCAAACAAAATTTCTCAAATACAGGAAGCTACTTGCTGGTAACGATGGTAGTATCAATACCGGTGACTTGAGGAAGTTGTCGTGGAATGGTATCCCCAGCGAGCTACGAGCACTCACATGGCTGTTGCTTTTGGGATACTTACCAACAAACAAAGCGAGACAAAGTTCAACGCTAAAGCGGAAGCGTCAAGAGTACCTTGATGGGCTCTCTGACGCCAACGCCGCTTCCATGTTCGAAGGCACTGAAACCCCGCGTAACGAGTCCTCCACCCTGTTGCCTGCCTCAAATAATCGAGACAACAGTGTGAACAAGGAAAAGCAGCTCCAGCATCAAATCAAAATTGATGTCAAAAGAACCAACCCAACAATCCCCCTTTTTGGCTACGAAGCTACCCAAACATCGTTGCGTAAAATCTTGTACTTGTGGTCGATTCGCCATCCAGCCAGCGGATATGTCCAGGGTATCAACGACCTATGCACTCCATTTTATCAAATCTTTTTGTCGAATTACATTTGGCAATTGCAGAAGAAAAAGGCTTGCGAGGGTAATAAGGAGGAAGACTTCAGCTCTCTATTTGTCCCTGGCTTGATTGATGAGGCAGGAGATGACGAGTCGGAGAGAGCAATTCTAGAGGATCCTTCGTTGTCGAGCATAACGTGGCAAAATTTCGACACTAGCCGCCTCTCGCAAAGGGTCGCTTCGATCATCGAGGCCGACACCTATTGGTGTCTATCACGTCTCTTGGACAACATTACAGATAACTACATACACGAGCAGCCGGGCATTATTCGTCAAGTGAACGACTTGCGGAACCTCGTCTCAAAGATCGATTTGCCTTTGCTAGAGCACCTTGAAAGCGAGGGAGTTGAATTTATCCAGTTTGCTTTCAGGTGGATGAACTGTTTGCTCATGAGAGAGCTTTCGATGGGGTTGATAGTGAGAATGTGGGACACCTACCTCAGCGAGACGCCGCTCGGTTTCAATCATTTCCACGTTTACGTTTGCGCTGCTTTTTTGATAAAGTTCTCAGGCGAGTTGAAACAGAAGGATTTCCAGGAGATTTTACTCTTTCTACAGAACCCACCTACGACGTCCTGGACCGAAAAAGACGTGGAGCTCATGTTGAGTGAGGCGTTCATCTGGCAAAGTCTTTACAAAAATGCTTCTGCGCATCTTAGGTAAATTGCAATTTCGATTCTTTGCAATCTATGCAAGGTGCGGGTGAGGTCGGCTTCGCTGCATATGAGCGCAGAGAATAGAAGTCGCTCGGATTAATTAGGTGCGATAACAGACACATGGGAAGGGTCAGGCAAAGGAATTGACAAAAAGATCTTTTTGTCGTTGTAATGTGATCGGGTCTTGGGCTTGCAGAGCTCACTAAAAATAAAGAAAAATAAGACTCTCCCTGCGCTATCTTTGGTAGGTACCCCATCAGTAATCGATGAGAAGACCGGAGTGCAGGAGTCAGAAGTCAATTAAGCATAATACTAATCGCTCATCTGTAATATAAACCAGAACAACCACTTCTCATTTTCCACAAACCACTTCCACATAGATACCATGAACCCAGCGGGTAGAACCATATTGGCTTCGACAATCGCCAAGCAGTATGTCACCGAACTCACATCGCAAGTGAAGGCGTTACGCTTCAAGCCCAAGTTGGTGGGGTTCTTGGCCAATGACGACTCTGCCGCCGAAATGTACGCCAACTGGTCCGCTAAAACTTGTGAGCTGATGGGTTTTGAGTACGAATTGAGAAGAAGAGCCAAGCACGACCTCGAAAGCGCTTTGATCCAGGCCAACAATGACGATTCGGTCAACGGCATCATGGTGTACTTCCCGATCTTTGGCGACAAGCAAGACCAATACCTTCAGCAGCTCATCTCCACGGAAAAGGACGTGGAGGGGCTCAATTTCCTCTACTACCACAACTTGTACCACAACATCAGGTTCTTGGACCCCCCTACCAACGAGCAGAAATCGATCTTGCCCTGCACGCCATTGGCCATGGTGAAGATCTTGGAGTACTTGGGCGTGTACAACAGACACTTGCACTACGGAAATAGACTTTACGGCAAAAAAGTGTTGGTGGTGAACCGTTCGGAGATTGTGGGCAGACCCTTGGCTGCTCTTTTGGCCAATGACGGCGCCACCGTCTACTCTGTTGACGTGAACAATATGCAGCAATTCACCAGAGGCGACGACTTGCTGATGCAGAGACACAAAGCCATAGACTTGGACCCTGAGGAGTATACATTAGAGAAAGTTGCACCCCAGTGTGACGTAATTATTACCGGAGTGCCTTCCGAGAGCTACAAGTTCCCCACCGAGTTGGTGCCCAACGGGGCTGTGGTGATCAATTTCTCCAGTGCTAAGAATTTCAATGACGATGTGAAACAGAAGGCTGGCTTGTACGTTCCCCTGATTGGGAAAGTCACCATCGCCATGCTTCTCAGAAACTTGCTTCGTTTGATCCACAATAAGCAGATTCGTGTGGAGAAGGCCAAGGCTGAAAAGACCGGTGGGGCCGATTTGCAGACCGGTGAAACCGGTGAGTCTCACTAGGCACTTACGGTATAGAAGCGGAATCAGGCGACACGCAATTGCCTGAAAGGCCCGGCGGGGAGATACGCGGAACCGGGGTTGGGGAGGGCGTTAACTATGGGGGAGGCCGTTTGCACGTGACCAACAATCACGTTTTGGGACCCGATGAGGTCACGTGTCCCTGGAGTAGTCCGGTGGACCACACAGCTTTCTCCACTGACTCAGGGCCGCAGAAGTCAGACATAAATCAGAGCGTTTCCCACTAGCAACGAAGGTGGTGTCACTTTCAGCTCGCTTTGCAGAATTGTACATTACATCCAGCGCCGGAGTTTAGCCCGCTTGTGTTACATAGCTAGCTTACCCTCACTGTTTTCCAACACGACTAAATCATGAAAAAAACCCACCAGCCGATCGACACTCTAGCCATTACCGAGTCTCTCGGACTTCAAACGTTCCGAAAGTGCGGCCGCAAGGCTTGGACAAAACAGGAAGACGCCAAGTTGATCCAGCGCTTGCATGAACTCTATCCCCAGGAAGCCTCGGAGAAGACCCTTGATCCAAAGAACATCAAGTGGGACTTGGTGGCCGAGGTATTCACAGACAAAAGCAGGAAAGGCAAGGACTGCCGCAAGAGATGGGCAAGCTCGCTTAATCCCAGCCTACGGCGCGGAAAGTGGACCCCGGAGGAAGATGAGCAGCTTCTCAAAAGCTACGAGAAACACGGCCCGCTTTGGCAGCAGATTTCCATGGAGGTTAAGGGTAGGACAGAGCACCAATGCCTGAAACGGTATCTCGAAGTTATTGATCCTGCCTTGAGCAATAGGCTCAAACGGTGGACTCTCGAGGAAGACCTACTACTCATCAAGAAGGTCGAGGAGCACGGGACGAAATGGCGCACAATTGCGGCTGCTTTCGATGCCAGACCCTCTCTCACCTGTAGAAACAGATGGCGGAACCTTTTGACCTCGGTGGCCCGAGGAAGAGCCGACAAGGCTGTCATGGATGCCATGGAGCTGGTAACGGGGGGAAACATCTCCGACAAGTTTGCAATCAAGGAGGAGAGCGCTTCGGAGGATACTGTACGCAACGCAGGCGTTGTAGACGGTGAGGCTTCAGGCTACGAGAAAAGACCCGATCGGGGCTCGGTTTCGTCTCACACTTCAGACATACCCTCGGACCATGTTGCCAATGGGCTCGCGATGCAGCAGCCTGAAAAGGAGATCGAATGGAGATACGCCATTGTTAGCAGAGACGAGACAAACGAAAACGGCCCTTTCGAGGAGCTCATCAAAAACGGTGGCCAGATCAACTCGAGGGAGTTGGCCCAGTACCTTATTCAGTATGCCTCAGTCTACAACATGAAGGTCACTGTGCACCAGCACATTCACTACCACTACGGCTCGACTCTTGCAGGGGAAGAGGGTGTTGCAAACGATAAGCCAGCCTACGTATCTCCAGCGTCAAATGAGCACGTGAAGGCCAGATACCTTAACGTGGAGCCCGAAACGCAGCTCCAGCGTGTGCAGCATTTCAACTACCTTCCTCCGCTTACGGAAGTTCCCAAGTTGAACTCGTCGGCCTCTTCACCTTCCTCCAGCAAAGACGGCGGGACTCACCACCATCACCACCATCACCACCACCATCACATGCACGACGCCAACGAAGAGAAGAATATGAACCAAAATAACAGCTATCGAAAGCACGATGCAGTCATGAGCAACGGCGTTAATTCTCTTGCTGATGATGCCCAGGCCAAGGAGTCAGATTTGCTCAAGCTTCTTGATCGGGCTGACAACAGAGTCAACGGTAGCATGAACCGCAGGAGCCATGACAGAACCCACATCAACAAGACTCCAGTCTCCAATGCGTACGCGCCGATTTCACGGTCTTTGCATCTGGACGGTAACGCCACCAACAATACCAATATGCTCAACAAGAGACCATTGGATGGCTATGATGACCAGAGTAAGAGAATGAAAATAGACATTCCTGATGAGGAAGGAGACGACGGCCTTGATTTTTTCGAAACCATGCGCAATCTCAGTGCTATCCAGCATAGGAGACATCGCCAGGATGAGGGTATCCGAAGCCGAAGAAGCAGCGAACACCGCAATTCTGGAAGTGCAAAGGGAAGCCCCAATGAGCTCAAGCCGGTTTCTCAGCACCACCCTCTTCACTACTCACAGAGCACTGTAACTCCAGCCCCGGAGCCAGTGCCTATTGAGGAAGAGGAGGACGAGCTTTTCGACGTTTACGGATTGTTTTATAACTCTCATCCAAAGGACCTTTCGTTGGAAGCAGCAACGCAGCAGAATTCTCGTTCCCATGCTGGTATTCTAGACATGACGAGTCCCTTTGCATTCCCATTCAACCCATCGTGATGGAATTTGACGTGTGCAGAAACGAATTTGGTCTAAGGCAAGTAATATAAGATGGGCTCAATACACTGCCGATCTGTTGATGAAGCAATTTTGGCGAAGCCTAAAAAGGTACCACGACGTCACCTCGTTGTGGAATTATTTCCCTTTGATGCCTTGGACTTTTGTCCCTCCCTGGAACTTGCCTTTGCCTTTGCCTTCGTCTTGGTCTTGGTCTTAGTCTTTGCTATCTCCGTCTTTTGACTCAGCTCATTCGCTTGTGCAACTTGACCGTTTGCTTGTGCAAGCTGGCCATTTGCCTGTGCAAGTTTCGGTTTTGCCTTTGTTTGAGATTGGCGTTTTCGCTCAACATAGAACGCTTTCCACTTGGACTGTTCTCTTGCAAACTGTCGAAGCTTAGACAACCAGAGTTCCTGTGCCTCCGGGTAGCAACTATTATCGGCTCTAAGTCTCTCCAAGAGATACAATAGATATGTGAACTCTCCCTGTTGCCAGTTGATATCTACAAGTACCCTGCCTTGGTGTGTGGTGAGGACCCTGCCTCTGGGACAGAAGATGGCGAGTCTCACATCCAAAGGAAGTAGAAAATGATGTATTTGACAGCAGCAGTGACACATGAGAAGTACAGTAAGACGGTAGAGATAAGTGTAGTCAACTAACTTGCGATACGACATTACTACCTTGGTAGGCCGAATCCGGGAGCTACAAGCTGCCTTGACGTATGCAAGGGAAGAAGTCAAATTTGCAGGCTGTGTTAGTCAGGAATTCATGGCCGGTTTCATCATATGGTGTTTCTACGAGGTCTAAATATAGCACTTGCAAAACAAGCGAACGCACGAGCTTCGCTAAAATGCAATTTGACGCAGAGTGCCAAAAGAACGGCAATTCATGATTTGCACCTTTTAAACCTTTTAGTCATGATTCCAAGCCGTAAATAATAGCTTGCAACCATGGTGTGGTGGACTTACCCCAGATTCGCACAGGCGTTGTGAGCCTTTTGGCGGTAGGAGTAGTACCAGTTGCAGCCATTGCCTAGCACAAGGTGCGATAAGTCTTCATAAATCGCTTAATTTCTCCAGCTTGCTCGATTCAGGCAAGCAATAAACTCTTGGAGGATTTCTTTCTTTTTTTCATATTTCATATTGTTTCTTCAAAATCAGTCGCTCTGACAAAAGCTGAGTCTGCGTTGGTTGCACCCTCGGCCACACCAGTGTCGAAACACCACCCTCCAAATCCACAAACCCCAATACCCCCAAAATCCGCTTTTCCCAAACTTCACTTCCGCCTCCATCCAAATTCCCCTGCATTCCCGTTGCGCCTTCTTCTCTTGGCGTGTTCTCTAAGCGTGCTTGGTGCACCAATTTCCCGCTGCGCACTTAGATCACTCCTCTTAGTTGATCTTACTGGCAAAGTCAAACTACATAGACGCTGCTTTTCACGTCGGCAAATCCCGCTTTTTTCGAGCCATGTCGACGCAGACGCTCAAAAACGGCCGCAAGCCGCCTCCCGATTACCCCCGAACCCACGAATTGCAAAAGAACCTGTTTCAAGGCGAAGTCCACGGTTTGGCAAATGGCCATGAACACCAAAATGGGCGTGTTCTGGCGCCCCCAGGGCACCCACCTCCAAAAGCCCCACCGCTTCCGAACCGCCAAAAGCCGCTTTCGAAGCAAGAATGCCACAAGATCATCGGAACCGAGTTTCGATCGCTACAACAGCTGCCCCAGGATTCCACCAAGTCCGTGTTCGACCTCATAGACACGTGTCTGGCGTTGTTCGAGGAGCTGAAAGAGCTCTCGTTGGAGCCCAGCGGACTACAAAAATACATCAGGGCGTATTTGCTCTTCAACTACTTCATCAACACTTACATCATGCACACGTTTGGCGGGTTCAACAGCTTCCAGGAAGAGGCCCCGCAGGACTTCATCATCTACTTGAATTTGTACAACTTTTTCAAGCGGGACGATATCATCGGACACCACGTTTTCGGCATCGAGTTGGATGCTTTGCAGAGCTATATCGACGAGTATCTCATATCGCGTGGTCTCCTACTGTTTGACCACAAAGATCTCTTTAATTGGTTAAACGAGTACATTGACTACTTGAAGCATAAGGATGACCAGCTGGACGAGGAGAGCGAGGATATGTCCGACCAGGGTATCGAGCCAGTCACTCCGGAAGTGTCCAAACCATACTACCAGACCGAGCCCACAAATCTGCTCAACTTGTCCGAGATAGTGAGACAGGGCACGCTGCCAGACTTCGAGGACGAGGATATGTTTGACTTTGCGAACCGCTTTCCCGAAGTTTCTCCGGGCACGGTTCCAGAACCCAAAACGCCATATCCCGTTGACCACTCGCCCCAGCGCCTTGCTGAGCCCACATTGCATCCAAATCGTCGACCTGAGGGTTCTAAGTATTCAGGTACAGAGCCATCTCCACAGATTCACCGCCAAAGTCGGGTTCCGGAGGTTCCACCAAACCCACCAAGGCACATTGTGCCTCCATCAGGCATGGGATCATATGAGCAGTTGCCCCTGGGACCTTCAGCACAGTCATTACCCACTGTGAGCCAGGCCATGGCCTACAGCAATAACGGAAACGCTTTCTATCATTCAAATCGATCGCAGGATCAGCTTCACGGGTTACAACTGAGACCATACTACCTGAGCGCTCATGGCAACTACCAGGCACCTTCCCCTTACCACCAGTCCACAGCCTATCAAAGTGCACTGCCACAGCATTATTCAAGGCACCCTGCTAGCGTTCAATACAATGGAGCCCATCTCGCTCAGTATCACGGTCCGGTGGTGAGTCCTCACAAAGCACATACCACTTCCAGCGCCATTCCAGTGGATATGCATAGAACAAGAAACTTCGAACGGATGCAGAAGGCCGAATGGCTACGAGCACTCTCAATCTGCGGTTTGAAAAATCTTGGCTCATCTTGCTACATAAATCTGACAGTGCAAGTGATGTTCGGTGTGAGCCGCTTTGTATCGCTATTTTCCAAGAGATCTAACAACACTGCACTAGCGAAAGCTATGAGCTTGTCTGCAAAGCCTACGCCATTAACTGAAGCTCTTGTTGGTCTTCTAAGCACCTTCCAGTCGAGTGGGGGTGCTGTCATCGCTCCGACTAAATTTATTAGAGTCGTATCCATGTTGAAACCCAGCTTCAACATACCGTTCGAGCAGCAGGATGCTCAGGAGTTCCTATTATTTATACTAGACAAGCTCCACGAGGAGTTGTCCAGAAAGCCCTCTGAGGAAATGCTAGAGATAGACTATGTGCGCCGATGGGGCATCGACATCACACCCAAGGAAAAGGAAGAGTATGCAAAATGGTACCGTGACCTCATGCAAGCTGAGGGCGTATCTCCCATCAACGATTTGTGTCAGGGCCACGTTCGCAGTCAGTTGATCTGTGACAAGTGTGGATGCACTTCGAGCAGCTACTCGCCATTTTCCATGCTTTCACTACCCATTCCCAACACAGGTAGACCAGTGATAGATATCGTCGATTGTCTTAGGTACTACACCCAGGACGAGGTGCTTAGTGGTGACAACGCTTGGAAATGTCCGCGATGCAATAAAACTGATGGCGAGGGAAATCCCATGGACGTTGTCTTCCAGCAAAAGCGCTCGCTTAAGCCTTGGAAGAACAAGTCCTCTAAAAAGGCAAAGGAGAACGGAAACGAGAGTCAGCATGCCTCCATTAAAAAGTTAAGCATAATCAAGTTGCCTCAGGTGCTCTTCATCCACTTATCTCGATTCTCCATGTTCAGTCTCACCGATAAGTTGAATGCTGACATATCGTATCCCTTGAGATTGAAGTTCAATAACAAAAATGGAGATGTGACTTATAACTTGACGGGCCTCATCAATCACTTTGGAAATCTCAAAAGTGGTCACTATACTTCGCTTGTGAACAAGGCAAAGGATGGAGTCGACAGGCTTTCGATGCCTGAGTGGTGTTACCTTGATGATGACAACTTCAGGGTGCATGTTCCTCACGGTGATGTCAATTCTGAGACAGCGAACAAGATCCATTCTCGTGATGTGTATGTGTTATGCTATGAGAGGCAGAATTGAGCCTGAGATTTGATGGGTTTATTCATCGTCGGAGTCGGATTCGCCTCCAAATGCTAGGGGTGCCCTCTTCTTGTTGGCTGAAAGACCTTTTAGAGACAACTTGACTGGGACGTCTTTCATAGTTGAAATTTCCTCTGCCTTCGAGGACAGCTCGTCAGACGAGGCTTTTTGCAATTCCCTTCCTTTTTCTATTTGCATCTGAAGGAACTTGCTGGCTCTATTCTCGTCCGAAACAGTGTCTTGCTCTCGATTCTGGTCTGCGTGTGGCATCAGAGCGTTCAACAAGCTGATCACGAGATCAAACTCGTCGGAAGCATCCTCAGGGGCCTCTACACGGACCTTTCCGGTTCGACCTAGGTACTTGATAAATGACGTGAGGGTGTTCCATCGCGTAGCATTCATATGAACATGGTTTTTGTCACTTGTGATATACTCTTGGTAGAACTTATTGGCGTTGATTTTCTTGGTTCCGTGGTTGATTCGTAGAAGTCTCAAGAATTCCTTTTCGAACTGTCTCAGAAAGTCTTCCACCACTGACCTTCCCCTTCCTTCCTTACTGAGGTTTGATATTCTTCCTTTGTGCGAAGGTGATTGCAAGTGGTTCTTGAAGCCATTGGCGTCTCGACACTGTTTCTCGCATATTTGACAATAGTATCGTAGCTTTTGGAGTCCTGAAGCTTTGAGCTGTTTGGACTGATACTTAGCTGTTCCAAAATCGGCACGACCCATATTCTGGAAGAAGTGAGTAGGAGATGATCATCAGCAAAATATCAAGACACAGGAAAGACTCGAAGCTACTACTACTACATGTTTGGAAGAACATTAATTCACAACAAGGCCAATTTGAGGTCGTTTCATTCGCTGCTACAACGACAAATCGGCAGTACGAGCTCAATTCGTCCGCCTATCAAATCCTACCACGGCTTGAGGACTCCCGCTTCGCTACTATGGGCTAACTCGCCTCCACAATTCAAGATCTTTGGAAGCTTTATCGCTTTAGGATTGGCTATAGCAAACCTCCATCCCAATACTCTTGTAACACTCGGCCCTCCCATTGGAGTCAGTGCATGGTATATTCGAAGGAATCATGAGAAAAGTGAGTATAGAAGATCGCTCAAAGAGATACTTCCCGGTTCAGTTGAGGAGTTTGAAAACAATGATCAGATAATAAGGATAGCACGCTACGACGAGACAGATGTGGAGCTTGCTCTCAAGGGGATCGACAATCAATTTCAGTATTTCCAGAAGCAGATACTCGAGCTAGTTGAGAAGAGAATAGTGGATTCGATTGCATTGTCTGAGACAAAATCAGCTGTTTCCGAGGTGTTTGCGCCTCTCATAGACCAGAACAAGCAAGTAACAGTGCATTTGGGTTTGGCATTCGAGACGTTTGTCACGACAAAAGCCGAAGTTCCCGCAGTGTCTGACGATACCATCGTGGAGTTCACGAAACTCTCGGTTCCGTACTTCAACTCGAGAAATTCTCGAGACAGAAAGAGATTGGGGGTTGCAGAGGTAAGCTTGCTTGAAGTGCCGCTGAAAGATGAGCAGAACCAGAACTATAGAATAGCAATCACGCTTAGGCAGTACAAGCAGTGGGGTGCAAAAAGCGAGTCAATCGGAGCGCTTCCGGGACTTGGAATCCAGAAGTCAAGATATGTGAATAAATAGTGAGTGTCTTCTTGCTAAGGAGAGGGCCAAACGACCCTCGAATAGAGGTCCAATGGAAGCTTTGTTGTAAACTCAACCTCACACAGTGCGATTACCTCCGAAGAAGTTGCGCTGGAAATCGTTGAATCTGCCCCACTGGTAGCAGTTCGAGGCCTCCTTGATCTGCTCCAACTCCAGCATCCACAGCTGAATGTCGTGCTCTCGTTTTGCTGAGGCTGGGTGGGTGGACAAGAACTGCAGAAGCATGCCGCCTCCTGCCATGGGCGATGCCTGTTTTTCCCAGTTCTCCATTCTTTTCCAAAACCTTGTGGCCTCCTGAACATTGAAGCACGAACGGGCCATCAATTCGCAGCCAATGCGGTCTGCCTCGGACTCCATTTCCCTGGACGAGGGCATCTGCAATAGGCCGGCTATAAGCAAGTCGTTGAACCAGGAAATTCCTGTAGCAGCATACAAGGCCGTAGAAAGAGCGATGTAGAATGGCTGCTTACTGAGCTGTTCGGAAGAGTGGTGAGCCAATTGGTGAGAGAGCTCATGAGAGAGGACAGTGGCAATTCCGTCCTCGTTCTGGCAGATGGGGAAAATTGAGGCAAAAATGAATATCTTTCCGTTGGGCAAGATGAAGGCGTTGGGAGGCTCCTGTCTGATGTCTCTGGTCTGGATGATGTTGATGGACCAATCCAAGCTTTTCAAATACGCCGCCTGTTTTGGATCGCTGGTGTTGTCTATAGCCGTGGCAAGCAATCTGTTCATAATGTCTCGAACTTGGCGGTACAGTGGATGCGATGGTGGCAAGATCTGGCCCCGATACTGTGCCATGATCTGGGAGTAAGAATAGTAGCCTATCTTTTTCTCTAGCCAGTAGGGAACCCAAAGTAGCCTGTATCGGTGTGTGAAAGGCGCCTCATCAAGATTGTAGAGGTAAAAACCGACGCAGCCTCCGATAAAGTACTGAAATCTCCGGTTGTGGAGAATGTCTCGAATTGAGTAGTGTGAGGCGGACTGGTTATTGAAGCCCTTGTAGGTGGCATATGCTCGGGATTGAAAGTTTGGATTTCTGAAGGCCTTCCAGGAGCTTTTTATCGGAATTGGCCGGAAAGTCCGAGCATAGAGTGTGTTCAAGCGAAACATGGAGTAGTAACTGACATCGATTATCGCGAGCGCACATACTACTACATCTACACTATCTAGCTTCAGGGTTGGGTAAGACAATCATCTGCACGCCCAATAAAATAATTAACGGCAGGTTCAAGGAGTGGCAAAAGACTAGGAACAGGTTAATGTGTTGTCAAATAGTGGGTGCAGTGGTGTTATTATTGGCAGTTCTAATTTAAATGCTTAAGTCTTCTTTGGTGAAGACTAATGCAGTAAATTCGACTACATTTAATTGACTACAAGGTCTCGTTTGATTGAATATTACAGTTTAAGTCAGTCAATTGAATTTCTATCAAATGATGAGCGAATCGTACCACCTCTTTGCTATTGAAGATTTACAAGCACCAAGGCAAGTGAGAGCCATTACATCAGTCAAGTCAGAGCCATTTCATCAAGAACTCTACTCGGCCCGAAAGACGAATCTAGACACCTTAGGCTAATCTGCGAGCTCCTGTTTATTCTCTTTCTTTCTTTTTTTTTTTTTTTCTTTGCTGCTTTCCTTCTTTCATTTATAGGCACTTATCTCTATTGTGGTCAACTTCTTCATTTCGAGAATCGTTCAGCAATTCGTCTCGCCTTGTGTGAGAAAGATAGAGTGACAACGGACCAGAATATAGCGAGTTCAGTTTCAGAAGCCTTTCGTGCCGAAAACAAAATCGTTGTGGAAATCAGACAAACTTTCTAGTTCCACATCCTTCTGACTACGTTTACAAAAAAATGTAGCGAATTAGACAAAGCGTTGCCTCGTCTTTATATTATGCCTATTAGCTAAGCGAACAGCCAGCGCTCACTTGAATACGACATCAGGCTCGTCGGCGTCGAACCGGTCCGTGGCAATGTTGTTGTCGAAATTGCTTTCGATGTTGCCTATTCCTGAGTGTGCCACGGGGGGTCTCGTTTCTGTCTCTACGTCGTCCTTTGGCTGAGGTCCGAGCTCCAGTTGCGGCGTATCTATCTCTTCCAGCGCCTCATTGGCCTGGGTCTTTTTGTCCTCGGTGGTTCCGTTCAACCTCTGGAAATATATGTGTTTCTGGCGGGGACCCGTTTCCTCTTCCTCATCATCAGCCACATAAGGCACCTGCACGACGTAGCTCTCGTTGATGGCGTTGTTCTGGAAGTAGTCTTTTACAAGCTCAGCGCTCGAGTTGTTGGGAATCTGGGTCACAGGCCTGTGTTTGAGTGAAACTGTGGCTGCCCTTGAAGGAAGCTTGTCAAACAACTGCAGCTGGTGAAGTTGTTTGGCAAGGTTGTCTAGCAGTCGGTTGTTCTCTCTGTTGGCGCCCGTAGCGGTCACAGGACCACCTCCCAAACCTATTAGACTCGTGTTTGAGCTGCTGACAGAGGACTTGCCGTCTGTGTTTAGCGCTGGAGGCGGCTGTGTGAGGTCGCTGAGGTCGTTTGCGGTCGAATTACGAGAAGGCAAGATCGGGATGAAAGTGTCGTAGACGTCGTACGAGGAAGGTGTCTTCTGGTGGAATCCAGGCAGACCGGGCAAGGACCCGGGGTTCAGGTGAGGCACGTAACGTGCACTGTTTCCGTTGAGCACGCTGGGCGGAGGGGTGAAAAAGTTTGCCTTTTTGGGCTCGCTGAAGGTGTTGCTGGTAGAAGAACCACGGGACAGCGATATCTTATCGTCGTGGACTTCCAAATCGGTCAGGGAGACTTGTTTTTCGTGGGCGGTCACATCTGAGCCCTCTTTCTTGTCGTAGGTGTTGGCGTGCTTGTGCAAGGCGTCCTCGAAGCGGTTAAACGAGTTGTCATCTCTGAGTTCGACATCAATGTCCTGCTCCATGTTGTCTTCGGTTCTCTGGCGGCGTCTATTCCTAATCCAGAATGCCAAACAAAGCACGAGAATAAGGAAACAGGGAATGCCCACCGAGAGCCCCACGGCTAGACCGTTGTTGTAGCCCATGATGAGATGTAGATGTTGGGGATGATTTTGGGTTTTGGTTTGTGATGTTTGAAATCAGGTCTGAATGTAGATTTATCAAAACTGGAACAACGAGAGATTATCGAGCGAAGGAAGGTCCATGAACGGAGCGAGGGAAGATCACGAACGAGCTGGGCTGGTTGTGGAGGTTGATTCAAGCACTTCTCTTGATGCTTTTGGTTTTCTTTCTTTTTTTGCGTTTGCACCGGAAATAGCAGAATGGAAAAGCCAGGTTCAGCGTTTCAGCAGATTATGGTAACACACGGCGTTGTAGAAGAAGGATGCACTAGTTGGAGTGGGAGCTCTTTTTTTTTTTTTTTTGAGTCTCTGTTCACACCGCCTTGGACCTCTCCCAGGTGGCTCACTGACAGCACCAGCCGTTCCGGGGGCGGCACCGGGGGTGGCTTTCTGGAATTCCGGAGCCGCTATGTATGCAAGTCACGTGATCCGGCCCGCCTTGCGGCCCCACGGTAGAGCAAGCGAATAGTGTTGTCCCTGCAGTTCCGAGGGTCCACCCGTCCTTGCCGGATGTCAACTGCGGTGATATGTCAAATTGTAAGAGGAAGTAGTGGAGATCTGGCAGGGGTTGGGGAGGATTTTGAGAAAGCACCCGGAAAAATGCAAAACTTCTTCGAAATCCTTTTTTCTTTTGACCAACCCTAAATGTTATCTTTTGGGCGTATGGGGTTCCACTCTGCGGCAACTTTGGAAGCCCTGCCTCAGCAATGGCTTGCGATCAGGGCCCATATTGCGCACCTCGCTTGGACAAAGTAAGAGCCGAGTCTGGAGAAAGTCAGACAAGGAAGCTTGGAGAAAATAGAAAAAGACAAAAATGAAGCTCTAAAACTACCTATAGAGAAGTCAAAAACTGCACTTTTTTTTTCTCGTCTTCTTTTTTTTTCCCTCCCTCCTGAGACCGAGGAACTGTGTGGAGCGCTTGGACCAGTAATTGCTAGTACCGCTGTGAGCACAGCGGCTGGAGACATACCGCACAGAAACACTATTTTGCTGCCTGGGGTAGACAGGTTTTGTGAGTTTTAAAAGAAAACTATAGAATGTTCTCTCTAATTAGTCTTCCAAGAGAAGTCAAAATTAGCTCTCCCGCTTATAGCTACCATTTCTTCCTCCACCGGCCTTCCTGAACGCCTCGTGCCGGCCCACACTGAGCCCCTATACTGCGGATTCCATCGTGCCTGCATACATTACTGGCAGAGCCTTCATTCCGGGGGTTCCCAAACCGGCCGATCTGATTTGGTGCCAGTGCTGGGGTCGAGGAGGCTTCGGAAAAACCTGTCCAAAGGGCCGGGAACGTGCTGAATCGGGAGCATGGTGGATAAATTTAGCATTTTGGTCCTCTGGATGGGTTTCGAGGTCCTCGGATTTTGCAGGTCGGAAGTGCGCTGGGTGGGATTATTTTTTGACAGAAATAGACCCAAGCTGAAGATGGCGATTGGTCTTGCTGAGAAGGAAAACGCCGAATTCTGAAATTGCTATTGGTGGATATAGGCGGCTGGAGTCTCGGCGAAATGCGTGGGTTTCTGGAGTGCGGTGCCATTTTGCAGCCAGGCGTAGAAAGCAACGAGGGACCATTTGGTGGATTCAGGTTTCCGCTGTCAAGAGGGGAGTAGTTTCTGGCTTTGTGTCATTTGTAAATGTAGGGGCTTTTGGGCTGATTCTGGGCTTGTATGTTCATGATGTCATACCCACATGGCCACTGCCAATAAAGATGGCTTAGGATTCATTCACACATATTCCGTGGCTTGACAGCGACGAAATGTCGAGCATTTATGAACCCAGGTCATTTCCAAGATCACTCGTTTTACGTAGAGTTCATCACGAAGTGAACCTTTTGCATTGTAGTGGTGAACCGGTCTAGTCAGGCCACTCCTTTGATTTTGTGAAGAGGTCTGATGCGATCATCAAGGCTCTCAGGGCGTAGATTTCCGTGACAGACTTTGAATCTGTGACTGAAGTTGTTTGACATCCCAAAAGTCGCTAAAGGCTTAGAGTAATCTTGATGCTTCCCTCCAGATTTCATGTCTCATAGTATCGGTTAGGGGGCTACTTGAAGAATTGCTTTGAAGTGAGTTGTTTTGTTGAGAAAGCAAAGGCTCTTGTCAATTCGGCGAAGAGCCAGAATTCCATTCTAAAAAGCGCAAAGTTTGCTTTCAAAAGATGAACCGGACCAGGAACCAAAGGACACCGGAAAGATGAATCAGGGAAGCTCGAAGGGCTTTGACAACTTTTTTAAATGAGCTTGAACAAATTTAGTCTTCTTGCTTCAGTCTAGCTTTTTTCCTTCTTGAGGACGCTGGCAATTTTCAGCGCAAAATTCATCCATCAACCAAATACATACTACGATAGCCAGTATCAAGGATGGCTAGAATCAACGACTTTTCCAGCGCTATCACCCCACGAGGTCCTACAAGGTAAGGTTTCCGGATTATGTGATCATTTTATCGTCTTTGCAATCATGCTTCCTATGTACAATTATCGTGACCCTTGGCAACTAACCAAATTACAATTCGAACTCGACCGAAACGTCCTTGGCCAAGTCGAGCACCTTGCCATCTGCGGTGGTCAAGGTCCAGGCGTGGATATCAAATGGAACCAACTTCGAGGTTCTCGAGGCCTTGAGGTGCAAATCACCTTCTCCGACATCGCCCTTGACTTTGAATGTGATATCGATATTACCCTTAACGGTATTGAGCGGGCCCCAAATCCACGGCCACGAGCTCGAAAATCCGATATTAGGCCCGAGTGCTGCTTTGGCGTCATCTGATCTTCTCAAGCAATAGAGAACCGAGTTCACGATGGGCGATCTAGTCTTCTCGTAGTTGAATATAAGAACACATGAAAGTGCAGTGCCCACGGCATAGGCCCAGAAATACATTCTGTTTTGCTTTTTCTTCTTGAACGGATCTGGCAATTCACGCTCAACCGAGACTGGAATCGATCTTACAATCGTGTCTCCTGGAGGTACTCCATCGTCAAGATGTTTGTGGGAAGGCTGTGTGCTATAATTTTTTGTGATGCTAGGTGTTGCTCTTGATAACCTAGCCACTAAGCTTCTAGAGCTAAAAGGCGAAATGACAACTTTCAGCCTTAAGCCGATACGATTTGTGAATTGAAGCATACTTGAGTCTTTACCACTGGTGAGGACAGATGTGGTGAGGTATAGTGGGTGTACGGAGGTTGGGCTGCTTTGAATAGATACCTCTATCTACAGCTCCTGAATCCATTGTAGGGCTAATTGCAGCTTTGATCAGAGAGGCAAAAAAGTCGTGCTTTAGTTTCATGTATTTTTTTTGTGATGGATGTGCAATGGTTTTTATGATGTGGACATTCACATCAGCCCATAGAAAAAGTAGCTGACTGCGAAAAGTAGAAACAAACTTTGAATAAATAATTGAAAACAGAGACTACAGAAAATTTGGAGTCTGAGAAGGACTATAAAGTAAACCAGAAGGTTGACAATTTACCTCAAGTCAAAAAAAAAAAAAAAAAAAATAAGTCGACTGTGCACCGATCAAGAGATAAGATACAACGGTGATGGACCATCTTATG
Source organism: Candidozyma ruelliae (assembly GCA_030582895.1). Taxonomy (NCBI): domain Eukaryota; kingdom Fungi; phylum Ascomycota; class Pichiomycetes; order Serinales; family Metschnikowiaceae; genus Candidozyma; species Candidozyma ruelliae. Next base: position 823,526 of record JAJMHE010000004.1, read on the forward strand.
TTTTTCTGATTAAGAGGGATTACCACTATAGGTATATAGCTGTAGTCGTTAATATGTGGGTGGAAACATCTGATTCTCGACACCCTCTTAATATATACGTTCTTAAAAAAAAAACAAAAAAAAACGTCCATCACTTTGAATCACCAAAGTCAAATTCAGCGCTTTTCTAAGTCCTAAACCCGGTACACAATCGAAAGCGGTAACTTAAAAAGGAGTAGCGGTCTACATGAGCCCTATCGTCAATGTTCGTTCTATTGCAGTTAATATGGTTAACTGATAATCCTCACCGAAATCGCTTCACCTAAAGCGTCGCCAAGACGATAATTCTCAGCGCTAAAGCTCGCATTTGCAGATGTACCAATCTAGCACATCGTACTCGTGCAAGTATTTCAAGTTACTGGGGCCAATTATTTCCGCATCGAGGCACTGGCTCAAGAATTTAACGGCGGGTAGCGCTTCAGTGATTTGTTTGGGAACTAATATGTAGCATTCCGCAAGTCCCAATTCTTCTTCACACAATTCGATAAAATCAACACATTTGCGCAAGGATGCTCCTCTCACAAGCGCCTGGACTCCAGATGGAGTTAAGCAGAATACACCTACGATTGAACGCTCACCACTTGTGATCGTAGGATCCTGATTCTCGAAAGACCCTTTCAAGATCGAAATAGATGATTTGGCAAAGTGCATGCTCACTTCCAAATCTGCCTTGTTGATTTGAATTGCGAAGTCACAGACACGAAGGGGCTGACGGAGCTAGGACCGAAAGACGGTTGAGTCCAGTTACAGACTTGAGGTCATTTAGTTCGGGAGCAGCAATGCAGTTTTTTGAGATATTCTCAAGTTGGTAAAGACGATTTGCATCATACTCGGAGCTATTTATGTTCATTTTGGCTATTCGTTGTGTTCGATTGTATTTGAGTTAGACGTTTATATTGGTCTGAGGTTCAAGGTACGGTAATCTAGCCAATTGATAAGGGAGATTAGGTCCGATCATGTGACTCAAGTCACGACTCTCTGAACAGACCACTCCAAATCTCGACCCACAATCGATAGGGACAATGAAGTCTTTGTTTTAGTGTTTGGAACCCCGAGAAGAATTTTGGCTAAATCTCACGAAATGTCACAATTCGAATTCGATCACTTGAGGTATACACTTGCGTTGGAAGTTGGGGACTATGTGCACTCTCGATTGGGGATATGGATGAAAATTGATTCACTCTGAAGATAACGGAGACTGTCTTCTATGTATTTTCTGTTCAAACGTGATTATACCTACTTGTATTTTGCTTACGTAGACTCACTCATTCTCCTGTATTTGAAGGCTGAAATCACCAACTTTGGTACATAACTACGGTCCTATACATAAGCGCTCTTTACCTGGGGCATCTCATCGGATCAAGAACACCTCTTTTCTTTCAGAATGGCTAAAAAAGGTATGTTTTATAGTTAAAGCCTCAAAAATCAGCAAATTCTCCATCAGACATGAACTAACATTATAGTTTCGAAACACAGCAGAGCAGCCCGCAGAGGTGAGATAGACTTGGAGGGTGAAGCCAAAACGTTGGCCAGCGTCCCCAAGCTTGCCAGCAATGACGTTCGTGACTCGATTATCAGAACGACAATCAAAAACGAAAACCTCCTAGCGAGAAAGATGGAGAACGATGCGATCCGCAAGAAGTCAAACAAAAAGAAGACCAGTGCATTGAAGCACAAGTTGGGAAGAACAGAAAAGCTCGATGGAGTTTTGGCTACCAAGATTCAGCAGAGCATAGAGCGTGCCAAGTACGTGCAAACGGCCAGAAAGCTGGGCTGGGACCAGATCAATAAGAGCATAAGCATCAAGCCAGCGGAGAAAACGACAGAGGAGAAACCCAAGCTGGAGGAGGAGATTCAGATGGAAGAAGAGGATGCTTATGTCGAGAAATTTTTCGAAAGATCCAAACCAGAGAAGGAGGAGGCTGCATCCAAGCCAGACAAGAACATTTTCGCCATGCTCGAGGAAGCAGAGGCCTGATTGGAGAGATTGGAGAACATCAAAGAGATATGTACATTAGACATTTATAGTTTGCAATCGATAAAGGGAAACCGGGATACAGTCGTTACCTGCCTTAGTAGATACGACCTGCATAAAGATTCGCTATCACCAAGATATGGAATATTCCAAAAGTTGCAACACCGACGTAAGTGGAAATCAGCGACAATGCACATCAAAGGTCTAGCCTTGCTTTTGGCGCTATTAGCGCCTTCACTTGCGGGGAGATTTGTACCTTTCGACCAATCAAGACTCCGCAATGACTCGTTCTTTGAGCAATTCGAGTACTCTGATCTAGCTGATTCGGGCTGGATCCCCTCCAAGAGCTACAAAACCGGACATCACGACTACACTGGCAGATGGGAGATTGCTGAATCCTCCAGATTTGTTGCTTACGAGGGCGAAAAAGGCTTGCTCATGGCGAAAGAGGCAGCCTACTATGCGATATCCAAAAAGCTACCTCAAACGTTCACCAGAGAAGAGAACGGCGATTTGGTGGTTCAATTCGAGGTGAAGTTTCAGGACGATGTGTCTTGCACTGGTGCATACATTAAACTCTTGAGTGAGGGCACAGATCAGGAGAATTTCAACGATATTACGCCCTTTGAGGTGATGTTCGGTCCGGATATTTGTGGGTCCGAGAACAAAGTGCATTTTATAGTTCGCAAAGAGGACGAGGAAACAGGAAAGATGGTCGAACACAGATTGAAGAGACCCCCTATGGCCAGAAAGCATGTGCTCACAAACTTGTACACCTTGGTGTTCAGAGGCGATGGCAGCACTGAGCTCAGACTCAATGGAGAAATTGCCAAAGCCGGAAATGCACTTGAAAACTCGAAATTCATGGACCCTCCCTTGAGCCAGCCAGAATATATTGTGGACAAAGACGCTCAAATGCCATTGGACTGGGATGACCGCATGTACATAATGGACCCAGACGCCAAAAAGCCCGATGATTGGGATGAGGTCTACGGTCGTCCTTGGATTCCCGATCCCGAAGATACCAAACCTGAGGGATGGAATGACGACCCGTCTATTCCGTTGGAAATTCCTGATCCCAAAGCTTCCAAGCCTGAGGCCTGGTTGGAGGAGGAAGATGGAGAGTGGGAGCCACCTATGATTCAAAACCCTTTGTGTTCAGTTGGGTGCGGTCCCTGGGCGCCTAAGAGCATACCTAACGTGAAATACAAGGGTGTGTGGACTCCTCCTCAAATCGAAAATCCAAACTACAGAGGCATTTGGAGGGCGCCCACGATCAAGAACCCCAAGTACGGAACGGAGGACAATTCCAAGTTGGTGGGTCCTGTTGACGCCATTGGATTCGAGCTCTGGACGATGACCAAGGGCGTGCTTTTTACGAACATTTACGTTGGTCGTTCTGTTGAAGAAGCTGAGAGAATCGGAAACGAAACCTTTATTCCAAAGACCGACTTGGAATGGAAAATCTATAATGCAGACAAGCCCAAGGCGGAGTTCGCCCCCAGACCACCCCCACCAACGTTCGAGGACTACTTGGACGAAGACGAGGAGGACATTCTTGCGGAGGGCATTAATATGATCTACCAGTTTTACAAGGGCCTCTACGACGAGGCTGGGCAGTTTTGGGAGGATTTCAAGGTCGACCCTGCTCTTGCTATCTCCCTGGACCCCGTCAAATTTGCAATTTACTGCACAGCCTGCGTTCTTGCGTTCACCTTTGTTCTTATCGTGCTCAACGTGGGTGTGTTCATTTTGCTCCAAGCGAAAAACGCCGCCAAACAACAGCAGGATGAAGCACTCAGAGAGAAAGCTAAAGCGGCCAAGAAGCAAATTCCAGAGCCTCCTGTCGAGAAAGTAAGCACTGAGGCTTCTAAGGCACGTGTTGACAGCCAAAACACACCCGTGGTGGCTTCTGGGGCTGAGGTTGGTGACAGTGAGGGTTTGAGCAAGAGAACAAAGGCAGAAGCAAAATAAGAAGGGGTCTTGGAAATAAGAAGTCACAACGGAAGAAAATTGATTGAAAGTCTCAAATTGTTTAGGCCTTTGCAGTGTGAGAGTCACTCACATCGGGTCTCATGACGTTTGTGCGGGAGTCCATAGTCGCATGGAACGCAGGCACGAAACACACGAAACAGGAGCACCCGGGACGCCAACTGCCAATTGCCAATTGCCAGTTGCGAACATCAATAGAATCTCAATTACATCCAAGAAAGTACTAGCATAAGCGAGTTGAGAGAGCTCGGGTCTGCAGAGTAAAGAGAGTTTTCGTGTAGATAGGTAGCGAGGGCGTGCCTAACAATGGCTTCTCTGCAGCCTCACGAACGCAAGTAATCTTGCACGCTTGCGTATTTAGCATGAAATGCCTCCGGAAGCGGAAACACATGGAATGCGTGCTTGAACCGCTCTACAGCGAATAGAACAGTGAAATAGAAAACCACCCATTTTCCTACCTTTATACACTTAGAAACATTTAAAATTCCTAGAGTGCACCCAGCGCCTCCATTCCAATGCCTGCGCTTAGTTTGACGGACGGTATTGCGAGCGACGGTACCCAAAAAGACCCAAAGGGGAAGGTCACCAAATTCATCAAACTTCTGGTTTTCCTTATTGTCGCTGCGTTTTTGATTGTCAGAAGCTCTGGACCTGCTGGTACGACCGAAATGAAGTTGAGACTTTACACAAATAACATCCGTTTTGATAACAAGAACCTCTCACCGGGTGAACACCCATGGAGCGAAAGGAGACCACTTGTGGTTGAAAGTATCCGTTTCCACACCCAGGCTGGCCCTGCTGTGGTGTGTTTGCAGGAGGTTCTCCACAACCAATTGCAGGACATTTTGAAAGACTTGAACCTGAAGGACGAGGATGAGTGGAGCTACTATGGAGTAGGCAGAACCGACGGAAAGCAGAAGGGCGAGTATGCGCCGATTTTTTACAGAAACGAGGACTGGAAGGCGGTGGAGACCCAGACATACTGGCTCAGCCCCACCCCGCTGAAGCCCTCCAAAGGGTGGGACGCTGCCTTGGAGAGAATTGTCACTACGGTAATTTTGGAACTGAGGCACGACGGCACCAGAGTGAAGGTTTTGAACACCCACTTCGACCACAAGGGTGTGCAGGCCAGAAGAGAGCTGGCCAAGTTGATCATGGACAAGATGGAGCTGGGCCCAGAACCGCCCTTTTTGTGTGGAGACTTCAACACCGAGCCCAAGGACGAGCCTTACCGTCTTTTGACAGAGGGCGGATTCAAAGATTCCAGAATCCAGGGAGTTGCCTACGGGTACAGCACTACCTTCAGCGGCTTCAATCGTGACAAGGAAGATAATACTATTATCGACTATATTTGGGCCGGCGAGGGCAGCAAGTGGAGAACATACGGAGTAGTGCCCAACTACTTCAAGTACTACATGAGCGACCACAGGCCCGTGATTGCGGACTACACCATCGGCGGCTCGCTGGGCGGCTCATGGAGACGTTTCCGTTACCTCCTTAGCAACTAAGGGTTGTGGAGATATGGCTTGGGGCTAGTTTAAAGAGGCAGTATTGCCGTTGATAAAAATATACATTGTTTTTTTGAGAGCGGTGAATACTCTTGTAGTGTGTTAAAGCTAGGTAGCGTGGGGCAGTAAAAATATTTTGAACAGGGTGGTTTGTAACAATCTCAACTTGATAAAATGATGGCAAGATTATCCCGATTTTACACCCAGGAGCTAACGTGAGTCGGTGCAAAAACATAGACAAACATTATTTTGATGGGTCTGGGAGTTACACTAAATCGAAAGACAGCGCTCGCTTGAATTGTTTCACGTTAAGTGGCTTAAGATAAGAGTTTTGAGCCATGTTGAGTGACTTACGGGATTTAGACACCTCCTCTTGCTTTATATCTGATCTAAGAATTCGGGTTTGCAATGCTCAGACCATAAATCAAATTGTATCATTCCCCAACCTCAGCAACCAGCTATTCACCCGGACATTGAAGATCAGAGAAGAAAGGCCACATTCTTCTGGTATTTTAAATTGTCCCACCGAGGAATGTAGATCCCCTTGATGATCGCTTACTCCAATGAAGCAGATATGAGTATGAGCACTGGAGCTATTGCCCGCAAAAATGTCAATCTTTTCAAATTCTTCTGGAGCCTGGGAAGATCAGCGAGAGAAGTTTTACGAAGATAGAGGAGACCCCCAACGACACCTCTTTTAGATAATTTCTTTGGGCGACTTTCTCAAACGAGGAGTATCTCTCAAAATATCGGAGGAAGACACGATTTCTCCGCCGGGGAGCTCCATGCAAAAATACCCACCTTGTTGGTCCTTCATCATGGGGTTGCAAGGTCTAATCGTCCAATAATCATCCATCAAGATCATGTAGTTTCTAGAAAATAATATTAGTCGATGGAATAACCCAAAAATTGCGAGCCCCACTGTTTCGTTCCGAGATTCAAAAAAGCACGGCGTACATCACCAGACGAAGAGCTCCGGGACCCCCACAAAATCATCAGTTCCCCGTGTAGCACAATAAGCGATCTACACAAATCCCGGAGGGCTTGACGTCAACCATTGTGAAATTAGGGCCATTTGGCGGTTTTACAGGAAGGGAAATAATGAGCGGCTGAAACGAGGCCCGGGAGAAACTCGTTGATCAGAACAATGGAGGATTAGCTCAAAGGAGTGACGGCCGAAGCTGCATCAATGCCAACGGCTGATCTATAAAAAGTAGGAAAATCAACCACATTCTCACCCGTGTGATACGAAAAAAGCCAGCCTCGAGACTGGCCCTCGCCCGACGCACCCCGGAGTTCTGTTATCGATCCCGGGCCGAATGTGTCGAATATGTCGGCACTGACGGCTAATTGCCAAAAAAGTTCCTACATCTGCTGGCGTTGGTTCTCCCTAGTGGGGGTGGAGTGGGGCTGGTGTATGCCGCACAAAGGAAACGGAGCATCAAAACGGTTTTGGAGCGTCATCCAGAGACGAATTTACGAGGTGATCTTGCAGCGAGGGTCGTGTGGTGGTAGCCGTTTCTCGTAAATTAGTGAAGTGGTTTGAAACTACTTTTGAGGATCTCACAAGGCTGTCCCGCTTTGACAGCGAGGTGACAGGCTTGGACATACCACCAGGCGAGAGCCCGCAGGAAAAAGCTGGGCATTTTCTGTACCTTGCGGGAAAATGATGGCGATCTTTGGAAAAAAGGGCTATGAAGATCGGAAAATCAGAATGGTGCTGAGACTTTTGCGGACCGCAAAAATCTCACACCCGGTGGAGTCGTTTCCAGAATCTGTTGTTACGGGGAGCTTCTGGATCCCCGTTTGTGCTTCTCGAAGTACCCCGATGTAGAGCCCTCGGAGCTAGCCCTGTAACACCGAGCTCAACACCGAAGTCCAGCATTTGCAGCACCCGGCTGACAAACAAAGAAATTCAGTCCTCCCGAGTTACCCCGAAGAGCGTTTTTAATTAGTGGAGCGCTCTATTCAAAGTCTCGCTGGATGCGGCATGGGCAAATTATGCACCCCGCGTTGTGGGGGCACCGCGAGTTCAGCCCCACTCTAGATATCAAATGCCGTCTTGCTTCATGCAACACCCTCATACATGGGGCGAGCTCTATGACTGTATATCCGGATGCTGCGGGGCAAGTAGTACAGCAAGATAGACCACATTCAGTTTTGGGCTTTTTGCAGCCTCGTTACGTGAATCTCTCATTATCTTCTCGAGGATTGTATTTAAGCGCAAGCATATTCCTAAATTTGTTCTTCCAGACATCTGCATTTCGAAAAACAGGCCTTTTTCGTCATGGCTTCCATCACCTCTTCCATGCACCTTGGGTACGTGCAAGAGCACAACAAGCATGTCATTCAGCCTCCCAAGTTCACCTCCAGAGCGATCAAGAAATACGTCACCACAAGAATAAGCTCTCTCTTTCCCTCGAGGGAGGAGCTTCGCTCATACTCCAAGAGAGAGATTTTCAACCCGTTCTATCCATTGAAACAGATGAACGCACACCACTGGAACTACTTTTTCATGGGTTTCTGGGGCTGGACCTGGGACTCCTTTGATTTTTTTGCTGTTTCCTTGAACGCTTCTGATATCGCTGAAGATTTCGGTAAATCCGTTTCGGATGTCACCTGGGGTATCACCTTGGTGCTTATGTTGCGTTCGGTGGGTGCTGTTATTTTCGGTTTCTGGGGTGATAGGTACGGTCGTAAATGGCCCTACATTATCAACTTGTGTCTTTTGGTTGTTTTGCAAATTGGAACTGGTTTCGTCAAAACATTCGAGCAGTTTTTGGGTGTCAGAGCCATATTCGGTATAGCGATGGGCGGTGTCTTCGGTTTCGCCTTGGCTACTTCTATGGATGATGTCCCCGCCGAATGCAGAGGTGTCTTGTCCGGTATTTTCCAGGAAGGTTATGCTTTTGGATATCTTTTGGGAGTCATTTTCACCAGAGCTATTGTCGACAACTCTCCACATGGATGGAGAGCTATCTTCTGGTTCTCTGCCGGCGTTCCAGTACTCTTTATCGTCTGGAGAGCTTGCTTCCCAGAGACTGATACCTATATCCGCCAGAAAGAGGCACTCAGAAAGGAGCAAGAAAACCAGCCAGTAACCAAGAAGTTCTTCAGCATGTCCGGCGCAGCAAAGGAGGCTTTCAAGCGCTACTGGCTCATAATGATCTATCTCGTTTTCATGATGTGCGGTTTCAACTTCATGTCTCACGGCTCACAGGACTTGTACCCCACATTGCTCAAAGTTCAGTTGCAATTTGGCACCGACAGATCCACAGTGACCAACTGTGTTGCCAACTTGGGTGCTATCTTTGGTGGTTTCGTTTGCGGTCACTTCTCCACATTTATTGGCAGAAGATTGACGATTCTCTGTGCCGTGATCTTGGGTGCTGCTATGATTTATCCATGGGCTTACTTAAGATCGGGAGCGATCAATGCTGGTGCTTTCTTCTTGCAAGCCGGTGTGCAAGGTGCTTGGGGTGTTGTTCCCGTTCACTTGTCAGAATTGTCTCCACCAGCTTATAGATCTTTGGTCGTCGGTCTTTCTTACCAATTGGGTAACTTGGCATCCTCCGCCTCGTCTACTATCGAGAGTAAATTAGGTGAAAGATTTCCAACAACTGCCCCAGATGGAAGCACAGTTTACGACTACTCTAGGGTCATGTCGATCTTCATTGGTGCTGTTTTCGCTTACATGTTCTGTATCATTTTGATTGGCCCAGAAAACAGAGGCGCTGACTTCAACGTCTCCAGAGATGCTAAGATTGATGAGGACGATATCCTCGCAGGCAAGGATAGTTTGGACTCTAGCCGTGGAGACGACAGTGAAGCAAATGATATCGAGAAGAAGATAGACATTGCTCACGTGGAGGCTAAGTAGTTGAAATTTTTATTGAATTAATTTCGGGCACTTAGCCCTTACTAACCGACTAGTACATTTTTGTAGGCAATGAATTGAGCAGTTGGTGACATACAATAGATAAAGCTACAGTTGGGAGTCTTGGACAATACATTGGTTAAGAGCAAGTATCCAAGTCACTAGGCTGCCATTCTTCGAAGTATGAACAGTTTTCCTCCCCGAATTTCAATGACTGTTTAGGACTGCGAACCAGTTGCCCACTCTTCTGACTACCTGCAAGTATTTTCAATGAATTCAACACGATGCATCGGGTCCTATGCGGTATCAATTAGATAAGAGTAGGTTGATCAAATTTAGGCTTGGTTTTCAATATGCTTACAAGCCACGCATCTTTTTTAAGACATTTCTCTCAAATATTCTATTTTGTTTAATCTGAATGATGATTGGGCTGAATTCGTGCAGCTGACCACTGAATGGTGGACCAAGATAATCTGATAACGCGATTTCAATGACATGAATTCAGTCAAGGACGAACCTTCTTGCAGCTACTATGACTCCTGCACTCATAAGCCCCAATTTTTTTCTTACGATTTGCAATCACGAGCTCCCTTTAAAATTGTGGAGAAAAATACTCAAAGTAATTGGGGAGTTATCTCTTCGGCTTTGCTAATGGAACTCCGTTGCACCCCGTGGCGCCTAGGGCAAACCTTGTACCTAGTAAAAGCCTGAATTTATGAAAAAACGGGCAAGCATGCATAAACAGCCCACGAGTCGAAAAAGCTGGTTGAAAACGTTACAATGGAATTGGAAGCCCTTGTATCAAGGGTATTATCTCAGTTGGTCTTCAGTCTCGCAATTCCCGAATTTTCAGTCCCAAATACTCCTTATACTGAGTTTACAAAAAGATTATCGGAGATTATTTGGGTGGCAATGGTCAAGATCACTTGTCAAGTGGCTTTCCATAGCAGTATGTAGTGTTAGGCGCAAATCATGCAAGGTAACACAATCTGAACCAAGCTTTTTGCAAATTTTTCTTTTTATCACTGGGATGAGCCAGAGACTCCATACACCCTCGAAAAGCCCATATGTCACTTGAGCCAAAAGAAAAGGTTCAATTCCTAGATAATCGTGCTGCAAAGCCAAAATCACCATAGAGCTGCATATGATATCCTGCATATAACTATTTAGTGGCTCCCCAAGTAGCAAAAAATCCGAAATCTGGGTGAGCCGCGCGAGTAGTTTAGTGGTAAAATACAACGTTCCCATTGTTGTGTCCCTGGTTCGATTCCTGGCTCGCGCAGTTCTTCTTTTTTGCTCTTTGTGCTTCTTCCTTATTTGCTTCCAACTTTAGAAATTCCTTCCATGTTTTTGGCAATTTTGCTCGCGAGTAGCAAATGTTACATTTTGCGATTGTTGAGCCATGGAGGCTCTGCTAGACGTTTGGTCACCCGTACTATACCACTCCCCACTCTCACGCCAAAAGTTTCCCTACATAAGAACGATTTTGTTTCTAGCTGCAAAAGAAGGATTTTTTGAAGCCACTCGAGGACCCTGCTTAATGCTTTCTGTTGATGATATAAAGCGTATTAAAAACTGATACTTCGTGATACAATGCTCGATCTGATGGCGAGAATCACAATTATTGCCAACGGTTGCTCAGAGATCTTCGTAATTTCTGTTTCTTTTTCTTCTCTTCTTTCTTGGCAATTACATCATCGAGGGTCACTTACAGAGGGGACCAAAGCTTCGGAAAATATCACAAAGTTTTGCAACTGACGCAGGAACATCAATCCCTGCATGAGCGACAAAAATAGAAGCACATAACCAACGTTGTAATCATGACAGTGACGTCACGAGAAAGCTGTATTTCCTACAACTCCAAGCGTGGGGGACAATTAAGGGTCTGACCTCTGTGGAGACTTCGTGATGTCTAATTTTGGAAAGCGCCGTGCTACCCATGGCTTGCTTTCTATCTATAACATGGCTGCAAAAAGTATATAAAGAGGCCCAAAACCTCCCAATCTTCTATATCTACAAGTAATAAAATACAGAAGAATATGAAATATCTCAGCATTATCACGACTATCACAGCTGCCAGCGCTGCCACCTCGTTCAATTTGAAGGCCTCGAAAGAGGGCTCTCAATACGATGGTAAGCTGATTCTCAACCGCCCTGACCATATTGAAGTAGGAGACGGCGACGGAATCAGCTTTGTGCTCAATGACGACGGATCTCTTGTGGATGCTGTCGCAGGAAAGTACGTCAATTTTGATAGCGACCTTGCTGTGCTTGGCGTTGACCACATCAAAGACTTCTCCATAGACGGCGACAGGTTGCTATACAAGGGCGAAAGCAAGTGGTACGGCTGTCCAGGTATCAACAATGCCCTCGGATATGACACCAAATGCGGAGACAGAGATGGATTCGACCTTAGCGTGTACAACAAGGGCGACTCCGACAACGTCTATCCCGGGGAGAGAGCTCCATTTTACTTGAAGGCGTGGAGCAAGGAGGGAAGCCAGTTCCTGAACACACCCATCATGAAGGTCGACAGCCATCCACATGTCTTCTCAGTTGGCGGTGACGAAGGTAAGGAGTTGATCGTGAACTTCCAGGATGACGATACCTCTTTGGTCGACCAGGACGGAAGAGGAGTCAACCACGACCCCAACACCGGCGAAATGGGCAGCGTTGCACCTTTCGGAAGAGAAGCTGCCACTCCTGGCTTCTCTATCAACGGCGACCACTTGGTATTTGAGAACAGAGACGAATGGAAGGCTTGCCCAAGTGGTGAGAACAAGTTCTCTTTGGCTGATGGAGAATGCACCGGTGGCACTCCTATAGTGTTGCAAGTTGTGTGGAAAGCCGAGCTTTACACCACCAAGAATGGTAAGAAGTAAAGTTTGAAACGTGTTTCGGCCTTTGCACTTCACGCCAGCTGTTGCGATGACTCGATTTTCGTTAGTTTCATTTAGTCAACATGAATTATGACATGTTCTTTCAGAATGTAAACGTAATGCTTTGTAGTTCGGGAACAACTAGAACAGTTTCGAGCCCGTTTTCATGCACTGTGTCTGTAGAGGGGGCTCGCTCAACTGCCCCTTCTTGTTCAAGAGGTTTGATTGTGACTCTAGGAAGGGGGAGTTTACCGACATTGAGGGGGATAAGGGTCAAGTCGAATTCGGCTTCATTGCTGCGACCCAGAATCGGGAACGCATGTTTCTTGGACCCCGAAAGTAGCCAATTGTCCTCATGATGAACAGTAAACAGGAACATCTGCAGTTTCTGCGGTGCCTTTCTAGTAGGAGAAGACGAAGCAAGCACATCTGGAGACTCTTCACTGTCGCTCCACTGCGCAGACGACAATATGCGAAGTTTCATCTCTATGGGTTCACCAACAAGGTGCTGACTCTTTTTGTTGTAGTCAAACTCCACTCTGTGTAGAATATCCAAAATTGGAACAGCCACTGGTATGTATAGCTCCTGTTCAGCTAGCGATATCCTCTCGACTGGAATTGGCTTGAAGAGGATCTCGTTCACGCAGCAAATAAGCTCCGCCCTGTCTTTTTCACTTTTAACGTGAGCCTCGATTGAGTTTTGGAACAAAGTCTTGATATTGTCAGCATTCTTGATTCGGATCTCATTGTTGATAGCGTACTCATTGAGGTCGAACAGGATAAGCGTGACAAGCTCGGAAAACAACGTCGAGTATTGCAAAAGCTCGAAGCTCTCAAATAACTCCTTTTGCAAAGATTCGATGGTGCTCTCGCATTCATTTTGTAAACTTGAGTATTTGATCGTTAAGTCCAACGTGTCCGACGATGACACCTTACCCAATTTTGGTTCGATGGCATAGAACATAAAGGCAGGCTGTTCCCCAAACACAACTTGACTGTTCTGTTCACTGATGTCACAGCTCAGGCTTGAAATGTTGTACTTGTCATTGTTGCATCGAAAATCGAGATCAAGTATGCGAATCGGCAATTTTGATTGAGAGCACCCTATCTGAAACTTTGAGTAGATTGAGCTCGAGCGAAAGACGTCCTGAACGGTTATCAGTATCATCAAGTTGCTGTTTACCTCATTATGAAGGTGATATATGTACTCATCATCACCCACAAAGTAGGATATGGTAGCACCAAAATGGAGAATTTTGTTATCACCAAAGTATTTGTAGGGAATCGTCTTGTAGTAGACCTCATCGGCAGCTATTGAAGGAATATCAAAAGCGGTGAAGTTCTTGGAGATCTCTACACCAGCATCAAACGATTGAAGTTTGATACTCACATTCTCAATGGCTTGCAGACCCGATTTAAGAATAAGCTCCACCTCAGAAGCATTAAGCTCGAACTTCTTTGGGACCTGAAACTTGGCAGTAAATCCCCTGGGATCATTGTACATGTAGAAAACTGACAGCAGTACCTTTGTCTCTGGAACTGATATGCCTAGTGAATTGAGGTGATCTGCAATTTCAGGAACAGTATCATTCATACCCTCGTTATGGATGACAGTCTCGTTTGCTGGACTTTCTTCCTTCGTTTGGTACATGTGAATGAAGGACAAATTATTGGAAGGCCTTGAGGAAAGCTTATAGGCATAGAATCTTGCGTTCTTGAATTCCTTAGTATGGAGCTGGACTACCTGCTGCGGCTGTGCCAGAAGCTTGATATTTTTGTTCTGGAAGATGATCGATTGAGCACTCAGAGATCCAAGCTCTTTCAATTCTAAGCTCAATTCCTCGAGCTCGAGCTCAATACCCAAATAGTTGCTAATTTCGAGCTCTATAGCGTACGTCCCACTTTTCCCTTTCATGGGCTCAATCTGTGGCTGAACAACATTTCCAAAAAGCACGTCTAATGGGACTGTCATAGGATCTGGCAATCGCAGTGAGATCTCAAGTAAGTCTTGAAAGATCTTTTCTCTTTGATGCCTGCTCTTGGCAATATCATACTTGTTGATATCTCCGGACTCCCTTGTGTTATGCTTGAGCGCAGCGAGCAATTTGACGTGGGTTTCAAAAATGTGACTCTGGTCTTCAAAATCGAGCTTTTCTAGGCATTTGATGTATATCTCGAGCAAGAGGCCACCCATGAAGTTCCACCCATTTTCAATGAAGTAATCGTAGGATGTCTGTAAAACTTCGAAGGCCTGCTTATAATTCCCATTCTTGTAGTTGAGAATAGCTAGATCAATACTTAGAAGGTCGATGGTCTTCAGTCTTTCACAATTTGCAAAATCCAGAATAGCTGCCACGGTCAAATCTTCATAGAACTTATCAAAGCTTTCCTGAGTCTCAATGACAGTTTGTAAGGTCTCATCTTGAAGGGTGATATTAGGATGAGTATGAGTCCCGTTACTCTGGTCAAGAGAAACATCCTCCATCAAGAACCCAATTTCCGGTAGTTCGAGACCTTTGGTAGTGGCCAACTTCCCGACAAGCCCTCTCTTTAGTATTTTGAGTTCCCCCATGTACTCAAAGATTGCGGCCGAAGATGAAACATTACTCACCTCACTTTCAGCATCCAGCTGCAAAAGTACGTGGACGATTGGTAAGCGTGAATAGAAATCCACTAATGCAATTGACCATTCAATAATGGCGTGATTCCCTCCACTATCTTCGATCAAGCCATTAATGAATCCAATCAACCTTTGAAAAAGATGCAGTATGTACATGGAAGATTGAGAAATTGATGGTGCTGAATTCGCCAATGATTGCAATAAAATAGAGACTCCAAGAAACATATGTAGTTCCGTGTGGAGTAAGTCTATAGGGGTGCCATTTTTGAGATATTCTTTTAGCTGAGACAACAAAGCACGCGCTAGATCGGACTTCTCGGGGTCAAATGTGCTCCTATTGGAGGCATTGAATATCGTCATATCTCCTTTTTTAAATGCATGACTGATAGAATGGAGCAGGACTTTTAAAGTGTCATCCATTTCTTCATAAATTTCAAGCGACTCGTCAAAGAAACGCATATCGCTCACACCATCCACGAGCTTGAGTCTGCAGGTGATCTCTTTTATGAGGAGCTCAGGATCGCTTTTACTCTTCTCCTTCAACACCTTAAGTTCATCACAACACGTGTTGTAGCGTCGATCGAAGGCTTTCAATATTAGCCCTTTGAACTCTGTGACTATTTCGTTGAACGTTTCAAGCTTTTCAAGATCGCTTTTATAGGTTGCCAAGAGCCTGAAAACAAATTCCTCCTCATCCTGAGAGAGGTCGATTGAATCGTTTTGGGTCGTGAGCACCTGGTGCTTTCCATTTTTGCTAAAATCGGTGGTCAATTTCTCGTAGATCGACTTCTTCATGAGTGTCAGCGACTTATCCCTCTGCGAGGCCGAGCACATGAGCATTATTGCCCAGCTTACCTCCTTTCCATCCACCAAATCAGTGAGCCACGCCTGAATCAATGGCCTCACCTGGGATCTATAAGCTTCGAGATTGTCCGCCTTGACGAAGATAAGACGCAAATAAACATTGGTGCTTTCGGTCTTCAGTTTCACCGAGGACGAGCTATTGGGCACTTCCTCGACAAATCGAACAGGAAGAAGAGGGATCAGCTTCACCGGTTTGAGCGGGTGGTATTTCCAGTGTAGATTAGTCAATGGGCATTTCAGTTCAAGATCATCTTTCACACTAGGAAATATGCTAAACGGATCATAGTAGCCCACAGTAATTGGGTTTCGTAGCCCCAATTCCTCGATCAACATTGGTCAAGTCGTCCGTGGTCAATTATGTAAATTCGTGATGCAAGGGATTGACAAGATAGAGAAAGCCAAGACAGAATAATGAGTGAACTGTGATTTCTAGGCAAGACACCACGAGATTTGGCCTGGTACTGGAACTGAAGATCGATTGACGTATGTGAACTTTGTGTGATTCTAATTATGTGGTTGCAAGAGTGAAGATCTCCAACCGCGTAGGCGTCACGTGACTCGTTTCTAAAAGGTCCACTAAGTCGCCAATTTTTATGAATTTTGTCGAATGAAATTTCGATTTTGAGATTTTTAGATTGAAATTATCTACCGGATAAAGCATTGAAGGTTTATATTGGGGTGTGCAAGCTTTTTGTGGCCCTTCCACTTTTACCATGCGAGTCTCCTCAACTAGATGTCAGGTAAATACAGTCCAGCTAGGGTCTAATACCAAAAGAAAGAAGATCCAAAAAAAATTGCGCAAGCCCGGAATCGAACCGGGGGCCCAACGATGGCAACGTTGGATTTTACCACTAAACCACTTGCGCTTAGAAATGCTCCGAGACGGGGAATTGAACCCCGGTCTACCACGCGACAAGCGGTAATTCTAGCCACTAAACTATCTCGGATCTTGTGATAACCTGCAATAGCTGCCTAGCTATGACAAGTATGACTAAATTTGAAGTAATCCGCCCGTAGGTCAGCCAATATGATATATACGTCTTCGAGACTCAATGCAGTCTCTCTTTTGACGCTTAAAGCACATTTATATGTTGAAAAAAGCCCATATTGGTGCATTTTAGTCATCTTTGTAGCAAATGTCAGGAAATCCACTGCCAAATTCTCCATTTGGAAGACGATAGAGGCAGAATTTCACCGTAACTAGTATCTGTGATAGCTGTAAAACATGTTTAATTTCTTAAAACCTAATAATAGAGTTAGCTTGATGCCATGAGCTCGCTCTGAGGAAGCGGTATAGAGAAGTGTCACCTAAAACCCCATCATATTGGCAACATAGTTAAAGGAAAAACATGTCTCGAGACAGTTCTATCGGTCTAGCAAAAGGGCATCAGAAAGGTGCAAACTATGTGGGGGATAGCTCACCTCGCAATACTACTTACATGACCACGGCTTCGAGAATACCCATGGACTTCAATCTCTTGTATACTTAGGATTGAGCAGGTTTGGCCTTCTTTCATTTGTTCTTAATAGATTCTACAGCGAAGCATTCTGCGTGCCGATGATGAATTGAGACGTTTGAATGAACACACTCAACCCAGCTCTGCGATGGTCGTGCTACTTCTAGTCTGGTAGTGTATGTATGAGAGACTATGGGTCTTCAACTTACCATTCTCATTCAAACGGCTACGAGAAAGGGTAAACCCTGTTTCTGTGTCCTCTTTCAACAGCCAAATGACCTTAAGACACGCAAACCTCACATTAGGCCAAACTTCGATCAAACATACTACACGGACAAATAATTCCTTCGAACGTCACCAGTATCGGCCTAGAATTGGTTTCTTCTTGAAATATGGAGCGATATCTCTGAAACTTCCTGATTCGGACCACGCGAAATCGACTCAGTCGAATGACCTTCCACACACATTGCACCTGCTAAAAAGCAGAAACGATGCCTGAAACCGAAAGTTCAAGATCTTTTTCACGCCAACTAATGACCATTTGAATCTATTCTTTCCTCAAAAATCAGAGGATTTACCGTTTTCGTCGCATGCGAGATATATGCGGCTGCACGTCACTGGAGTTTCCCTATTGTCTCAGTGCGTAAAGGACGCATGCAATATATTGGTTTTTTTGCAGCCGTTATAATCTGGAGTCTTTTAGGACAACCTAGTGTTATGTATACCCAAATGAATCAAAAATACGATTCCCCATCGCTCGTCAAAAAATGACGTTTTTGGGACCAATATTGAGGGTGCAAATGGCGCTCAAGTTTGAGCCTCACACTCGATGGTATAGAGGACCAAAGACAATGAAAACCGTTGGACCTACTCCATCCTAGATCTTTATACTTACTGCTTTCACCAAGGGCCTTTCATAATTTGGGTATAAATATCTGCCCCCTCCCACCCATCCTCTTTTTTCTTCACAACCACTGTTCTTTTCAGAGTTTGACACTTATAGCTCACTTCGACTTCTGTGCACAAACCCAATACAAAGAACCAACGCTAGCAATGAATCATTATATTCAAGTTAACGTTCCTCTCTATTATTTGAGAAACACCGCCTGCGCCGGCCTGCTCACCTCCAAGGATATCTTAGATATCCAGTGGGAGCAGAAGGAGCTCCAAGCATTCTTTTTGCTTTACTCGCAGGACACCGAGCTTTCCAACTTGAAAGCCAGAAAGCTTTTCCAGAGCAAGCTTGACATGCAGCTTGCCAGTCATCACCAAAAGCACCCAGTTCTTCCAGACATTCCAGTCGAGAACCATAGCACCCACTCACTCAGCAGCATTCACACTGAGAAAGCTACTGCTTTGTATGGCGCTATCACTAACCCAGCACCCAAACCTAGCGGCCGCCCCCGCAAACACTCAAAAACGGCAAAACAAACGGCAAAACAAAAGAAGGCGCTCAAGATGGCTGTTTTGCAGTCCCTTGACGAGATAGTGCCTGCTTATGTAGCCGTTCCTGTTGTTACAGAGGTTCCCCTTGTGGAGACCTCTCCTGTCGTTCGCATTTCGGAAGATTCAGAAGAACAAACTGAAACCGAGGACCTGGAGGAGATCGAGATTAATATCGGTCCCTGCGATTCCTGGGTTCCTACTGGATCCACCACTCTCCAGGTTGCCAGACCTGCGCTCCTTCCCGTGTTGCAAAAAGCCAAGGCTGTCTTGACTTGCCATGTCCTTCCAGCTCCTGTGAAGCTCAACCATGTGGAGTTGGGTCTTTTCAGGAACGCCCTCTGGAACTATCTCTCTATGGCTCAGCAAATCGAAAGGCCTTTGGGCTTCGAGCTTGTTCGCACTGGTCTCAAGACTGACGTCTTGATCGATAGGTGTCTGGGCAAGTTTGATCCCCGTAATGTGACTTCCGATTGCCTTAAGCTTGTTGAGGACTGTCCAAAGAAAGATGCAACCACAGTTGACATGAAGGGCTTGCTCTTGGAGTACTACACTGGCGGCAACTCAGAGCTAGAGGAACTTGAGACCATCAAGCCCACTGAGATCATTTCGCCTACTGAGTCTGCCGAAAGCCCAAAGACAAAGAGGCAGAGAAGGAGAAGAAAGCGGTACAGAAAGTCAAAGAAGGCTGCTGAGTCCGAACCAACCGTCGAGTCTGCTGTCGCTTCTGAGAACGATACCCCCATCGTTCTCGATCTCGTTGCAATTCCTAAGAGCGAAACATCAAAGGCGGTGGAGGTGCCACTGCTTGACGTTGATATCCCCGAGATTCTGGACGAGGCTGACTCGGACAAGGACGTCATCGAGGTCGACAGCCTTCCTGTTTTTGTAGAGAACGAAAAGAAGAACAGCCTCCAGGTCGGCCAGCTTTCGCTCTTCCACCACTTCATGAAGCTTCTCAAGGACGCAGAGTCGAGAGCTTCCAAGAATGATGTTGTCCATGGCGGTGACGAAGAGAATAACTTGCAGGTCGGTCAGTTGTCCCATTACCATGTCTTAATGAGACTCCTCAAGGAAGCGGAGCTTTTCAAGTTTCCAAAGGATGAGGCCGAGGAGAAGGTCAACGACTTTCAAGTTGGCCAATTGTCCTACTACCACGAGATAATGAGACGTATTAGGGAGGCGGACTCTGTCAAGACTGTTCCTACAAATGAGGTCGCCGTTAAGGAAGAAGCTAACAACTTACAGGTTGGTCAATTGTCTTACTACCACACCATCATGAGACTTCTCAGAGATGCCGAGCTTGCCAATGCTGTTGCAAAGTGTGAAGCTGTCGTCGACAAGCAAGTCAACAACCTCCAAGTCGGACAGTTGTCGTACTACCATGTTATCATGAAGCGCCCTAGAGAAGCCGAAATTTCCAACGCTGCCAATGTCGTCAAAGTCGAGGAACCCAAGGAAGAAGTCAACAACCTTCAAGTTGGTCAGTTGTCGCAGTACCACTACTTCATGAAACTTCTCAAGCTTTCCGAATACTACCACAACTACTACAAGCACTTGCCCCAAGTCCGCAAAGCTATTAAGGCGTACCATAGAACAGAGAAGCCTTCCGTTGTTATCATGCCTGGTGTTACCATCAAGTTCTACATTCCAAGGACTCTCAAACTGCTGATGACGGTGCTTTCGACCTTCGAGGAGTCGAAGGAGTCTCCAAAAATTGAGATGTTGGGCAGCCCTTCGCTGATCAGTGGAGTCTCTGAACTAAACGAAACGAGTGACTCCTCTATTGTGCTGTCGCCTGAACACAAGACTTCGCCGGAAGCTGTCGAAGAAGCTGTCAAGGATGTTACCGACATGGATGCTTCTGTTGACGCTCCAATGTTTCCTTCGATCGGCACCAAAGCCAACTCACCTCACAGCTCTGAGGTCAAAGACTCCATTGAGAGCTCACCACAGGTTACTAACCATCAATTACTTCCGTCCTCGTTGTGTGCTACGCCCCAAAGCATAAAACAAGAGGAACTGCTCAAAGCGATTGTGCCTGAAACTAAGGTGCCTAAAGAGTTGTTGCCGGTGGTTACACCACCCAAAAGTTCCCAAGATGGACTTCAGGTTATAAGAAACAAAAGCAAGAAAGACCGCAAGCACAGAAGGAAACCAACGACGCACTTTCTCTCAGGACCCGAGAAAGCCAGAAGAAGAA
Organism: Candidozyma ruelliae; assembly: GCA_030582895.1. Lineage (NCBI taxonomy): Eukaryota > Fungi > Ascomycota > Pichiomycetes > Serinales > Metschnikowiaceae > Candidozyma > Candidozyma ruelliae. The sequence goes on from JAJMHE010000004.1 coordinate 844,383, forward strand.
GAAGAAAGAGTGGTAGCCGCAGACACTAAACAGACCCGAAGAGAGAATACGATGAGCTCCACGGAAAAGGAAAAAAAATAAAAGTAAAATATAGCATACGATTTTAATACAACCATTATTTATCAGCCTAGTAGATTGATGTCCTCGCAGTAGTATCTCCCACCCTCATGCATCTTTTCATGTTTCCCCTTTAGATTTATTCTTAGTACCCATTTCTCCCGGGGTTTCAGGTGAATCCCCTCTTACTCAAGAAGTTTACTCCTAGTTTTGTCTCAAGCTTCTCAACAAGTGGCGGTTTTAACTTCAGCATCTAATACTCTCACCTGGCCAATTTGAGGGGCCTCCTCTTCAGCGCCTATAACTTTCGTCCTTCATTGCATACCCCCTATAGATTTCAATTAACCAAATTTCCTGAAGTAAGCCAAAAAGCAGCCTCCTTTCCGAAGCCCGGAGAGATCGGGTTGTGCTGCTCTATAGAAATGAAAAAAAAGGGGTCTGAGAGAAATGTTTGTTTGCCGTAGTTGTGTAAGTGCCTCAATAAGGCAGGTCTTTCGATGCTTTATGCGGTAGATCGAGTTCCCAAGATATCAGATGCTGCTTCCGTGAATTTTGTTGAGCTGAACAGAAAAGAACAGAAGATCATAACGAAAGAGGAGAAGAAGCGACTAGTATTACACCGCGTAGCTGCATTTAGGCGAATAAGAGCTCCCTATTTTGGCCGCAGCAAGGCTTTTGCAACATTCACCCTCTCGTAAACACTGGGGCTGGTAAGTGGGAAACCCACTTCACCGATTTTGATTTCTGATTTGGAGAAACGAAGTTATGAGGGGAGTCTCGTACTGAATCATGAACTTTGATTGTTTGAATTCGGAGATCCCAAATCAAGGAGCCGAATGATAAGACATGATAAATATTTTTGTATCAATGGTGGGTCCAGAGCGTTGCCAAGTCAACTTTCAATACAAAGACCGTTTGCAAAGATCGAACGGCAAACGATCTTATATTGTCTCACAATTTTCGTCCACTTCGGGATCATAATCGGGCTCTTCTGATTGACTGGATTCTGCCCCGCAGCGACAGCTGTTGACAGTTCCGGTATCTGACGTTGAGGGAGATATGTTTCGGGCCGACCCACGATATCGTAAACTTCTAGAATGTGGGAATTTACGATGCGATTCCAGTGGCGGCTAATTGTGTTTTCTTCTAAAATAAATTATTTGCGTGATTTATATCAACTTTTCGAACAATGAACTAAAGAGACAATCCGACACTGCAAACGGCGATTTTTGTCGGATTGGGCAGCACGCGTTCCACCGAATTTCACGAAAATTGGGTTTGTAAGCTGCTTAGAAATCTGGTGTTCCGCCGTGTATTCCGTTAAGCGGCTAGCTCGTAAATTGAACTGACTTAGGCGAGGAAGCCTGATGGGCGATCTAATCTCCCTACTAGCTACTTGCCCCAATGTGCAATTATGCACCCCGCGTAATAGTGCATTAGCCCCACACAAAGCAAGTCTCCCTTCTTTGTCCGCATATAAGAAGAGAGAGGTGGGGGGTATTTTTGGGGGTGTTAAGCCCGCTTATGTGGGGGACACGGTGGTGGGAAACAAAAAATAAAACAGAGGATCGGCATTTTGGAGTTCTGTGTTTCCCCTCAGACAATGGAATTCTTCGAAGTTTTCCGAAGCTTACGAACGACATTGTAGCATATAAGGACAAGCATTTTTCTGGATGCACCAGTATCGTCCGTCAACATCCTAACAAATATGTCTTCTGAAACCTCTTCCACGCATCTGGAGCTCGAGGTGGGCCACAAGCGCAAAGTGCAGCCACCCAAGTTCACATCGAAGGAAATCAAAAGATACTTTGCAACGAGAATCAGTTCTCTCTTTCCCTCGAGGGCTGAGCTCAGAACGTACAGCAAAAGGGAGATATTCAACCCTTTCTACCCGTTGGCCCAAATGTCCTTGCGCAACTGGAACTACTTCTTCATGGGCTACTTGGCGTGGACTTTGGACGCCTTTGACTTTTTTGCTGTCTCGATCAATGCGTCAGATATCGCCACTACGTTCGACAAATCCGTCACAGACATCACCTGGGGCATCACTTTGGTGCTCATGTTGCGTTCTGTGGGGGCTCTTATCTTTGGTTGGTGGGGTGACAGATACGGGCGCAAAACGCCATACATTTGTAATTTGGCCATTTTGCTGGTGTTGCAAATTGGAACAGGGTTTGTCCAAACTTACGAGCAGTTTTTGGGTGCCAGGGCGCTATTTGGAATCGCCATGGGCGGTATCTTCGGCTTCTCCTTGGCGACTTCGCTAGACGACGTCCCAGTCGAGTGTAGAGGCGTGTTGTCCGGTATTTTCGAAGAAGGCTACTGTCTTGGCTACCTTTTGGGCGTTGTGTTCACGAGAGCTATAGTTGCTAACTCACCCCACGGCTGGAGAGCGCTCTTCTGGTTTGCAGCCGGTCCACCAGTCATTCTTATTGCCTGGAGAGTGTGGTTCCCAGAGACTGATACGTACCTTCGTCAGCGGGAAATGCAAAAGAAAGAGCAAGAGTTGAACCCAAGATCTAAGGGTTTTGGTATCTCGGAGAACGCCAAGAATGCCATTAAAGGGTACTGGCACATCATGATCTATCTTGTGCTCATGACAGCTGGTTTCAACTTCATGTCACACGGATCGCAGGATTTGTACCCTACTTTGCTCAAGGTCCAATTGCAATTCGGTACCGATAGGTCGACCGTGACAAACTGTGTGGCCAATTTGGGTGCAATCTTTGGCGGGTTTGTTTGCGGGCATTTCTCTACGTTTATTGGCAGAAGATTGACAATTATCTGTGCTGTGACCTTGGCTGGCGCTATGATCTACCCATGGGCGTTCCTGACTGGAACGGGTATCAATGCTGGTGCATTCTTTTTGCAAGCTGGTGTTATGGGTGCTTGGGGAGTGGTTCCCATCCATTTGTCTGAATTGTCTCCTCCAGAATACAGAGCTTTGGTGGTTGGTCTTTCGTACCAGTTGGGTAACTTGGTTTCCTCGGCTTCTTCTACAATCGAGAGTAGATTGGGCGAAAGGTTTCCAATCACAGCTCCAGACGGAAGCAGTGTCTATGATTATGCCAAAGTGATGGCTATCTTCTGCGGTGCTGTTTTTGGCTACACGATCATTGTTATCTTACTTGGACCTGAGAACAGAGGAGCTGAGTTCGACCTCTCGCTGGAGTCCAGCACCGAGTATCTTGATGATGACTTGAAGGACAGCTCTGGCCAGGAGGACGACAGACTCGAAATCAAGGACCTTGAAAAGAATATTGAGGTTACTCACGTTGAAGTTAAGCCATGAGAGGTCTTTTTGTGCACCACGTAAAGTAACGGATTCAACTCCGTTTGATCACATATAAATAAATGGCGCTGGCGTTTTGCGTTTGCTGTAAAACTAAAGTAAACAGAAGAGAGGAGAACAGGGGTTTTTGTGGGGAAGCTGGGATTGGATGTAAGCTAGATGGGGGATGGTCGTTGGTAAGAGGATACAGCAACAGGAGGGGATTCATATTCTTTGTGTTTCTCCGGGAACAGGTGGAGTTTTCGTCCCGGAAAAAGCCGTCCTCTGGAGACATCTTATCGAATCCACGGTCATGAAGAAGGGGATATGCCGAGGGGACAGTGATTACAGATTGGGATTGTCCTGTTCCCAAGTGCCAACAAGTACATTAACAGCTTCCTATAAGCTCATCGTCTGGCGCATAGTGGGGAATCTAAATTGACATCGGGTGATCAAGTAGCCGAACCCTCTGGAGCTCTACCTCACGTAGCACTTCGTGACATATGTGATACTCGGTTCTATCCTCCGCAATCTCTAATTTCTATAACTATGAGCCGTCAGCCTTTCATCCCACCAAGAGGGTTGAAAAACCTACAAGAAAGCCGCTTCTCCTTCGGCTTCTACTAGGAACGCAATGGAGCTTATCTGAACTTCGAGCGAATTTGAACGGTTTGCAGCCCAGTCGGGAAACCGAATTCTTAACAGTGAGCCACAAGTCCGACAATCTTCAAATTGTGGCTAACACTTGATGGGGTACACAAGGTGTCACTACACGTGTCGGCCTTTTGACCTGAGGGCTTATACGAGGAATCTGGTTCCCTATTCTCGACCACACTTCAGCAAACAATGAGGACTCTACTTGGAGAAGGGGTTTTCACAGAATCAGCCCAATGATATCAGTTCCAGCTCAGTTGTCTATAATGAAGGTCTCAAAAAGGCCGGCCACTGAGATCTTATAGGCAAGGGTGAATAGCCAACTGTGGCCATAATGAAACTGGCATATCGTTGGGATTTCAACCTAAATTCTTCCAATTTAGGTTTTTCTAGAGTTGGGGAGATAAATTCCGAATCCTCTCTCAAACGACCTTCAATCGACGATTCTACTGAAAAAAATATGAGCATTTCCTAGTATTCTCTTGTTGCCTTCCTGGTACCCTCTGCCATTCTGCAGCACCACCACACCTTACAAAGAGCAGAGGCCAAAACAAGTCGACCTCGATCGCCACAAAATTAAACAGATTTCAGTTCAATTAATTCATCACATCACTAAAAAACTCTTTCCTCTTTTCCTCTTCTATGAACAACCTTCCTCCATCTTGCCTACCTCCACCTCACTCTTGCTTTTTTGCAACAATTTCGCAGCCTCTCACTCAAATCAACTCAACCACATGGAAAACCAAGTCACGGTCCCGATACCGCAGTATCCGCCGTTCAAACTCAGATCCTCGCTAATAGACAAGGACCCAGTAATCTGGGTTCATCTTCTCGAGGGCTACATCCAGCTTTTGCACCTTCTAGCCAATGACGAACTATCGCTCAGTGTCAAGTCACAACAGCAATTGCAGCAATTTCTCAAGGGCTTCTTGCAAGAAACGGCCGAGGAGTCTTCCAGGATCTTCTCCCTAGGCAGCATAAACCCCGACATCAAGAAAAACACAGCCACCCTCAGAGCATGCGTTCTAGCGGTGATTCGAGCTCATAGCATCGTGAAGTTGGGCATCACGGGACACAGTTTGTGGCATTTTGTCGAAGTTTACGTGGAGAAGAACGCCAGTATTGTGAGGCAGCTCTTGGACGGCTCGTTCAAGTCGCCGTTGAATGACAATCGCAAATCGAGCAACATTTCGCTGATTCCAGCCGTCAGAGCCTCCATCGAGGCCCAAATCACCGAAGGTACGTTCAATTCTGCCTCCCAGCAATACCTATTCTTGCTTCTAGGCCAGCACGCTGCGCCGCTGAAGACTCAAACGGTTTCGCTTTCAGGTGCTGGAAAAAAGGGTAAAGTTCTTGCTAAAGACCGAAATAAGAACTTTGCCTCGGCTTCCGGTGCCCTAGCGTTTGCAGAGGCTTTTGTCAACTCTGAGTGGGTCGAGACACTAGAAAGACTATATTCTGGAGGCCGCAGTGTTCATGCTGAAACCATCAAAAACTGTATGGTCATCAGTGTCCTTGCATTGTCTGTGTCCAAATTGGCGAACTTAATCACCACTTTGGGAATCAACAGCGCCTCCTCCATGTCTGCTTGCCCCCTTCTATGCTCCATCATCATCTCTGACGCCTACAAGCGCCTCAATCCGAATCTCGAGGAGAAACTACCGTTTTTGCGAACTTTGACCGCCAAGGAAGACCATCCCGCGGTGAACGAGAAGGACGTTGATTTTTTGACGGATATGTTCGCCTCCTTGACACCAGCCAAAGCCCGCGTGATTCTAATACAGAATGATGGAAACGCAGAGAAGGTCACCGGCATGCTTCTTGACGATCCGCTGATTATCGATACAATTCCAGAGGATCTCGAGAAACCATCATCAGCAAGAGTCGAAATCTCCCAGGAGGAGCTTCAGAAGGGCGTGGAAAGATTTAAGCTCCAGGAGAACGAAACGACAACCCGTGTTCAGAAAAAAGAGGAGCCTTTGAGCGAAGAAGAGATCAAAAAACGTACGCTTTCAGCAGCGCTCCAAATGCTTTACGAAGACGACAACGACGAACGTGACGATACCTACGACGACCAGGAACACACCTCGGGCGTGGCGTTCCAGGAATACGAACACAAACCCAAAAACAAAGAGAAGGCTCGTTTGGCTGTTTTTGATGAAGACAACGCTTCCCAAAGAGAAAGCACTCCTACAGATGCTGTTGCCAACGAGCTCGAAAGGACGGAGCTCAATCTATTTGGATACTTCAAGAGTAATGGCGAGGCCGCTTTCGATAAAAGCGGTCGCAAGACGAAGTTGCGTGACGAGATCAAAAGTGTCTCTAAGTGGACAGACGAGCAGATTGAGGGGTGGTTCAAGATGCTTTCAAAGTCCCCTAAGCGTTTCAGATTGCTCGAAGAGCGCTTTGCCATGCTCTTCTCAAACAGAAAAGTGTCTCAGTTGCAGAAGCAACAACCAAAACAGAATTCGCCGAAGCCGGCCCAAGACCAAAAACGAAGCCAGGCCCGCAACGAGCGCCAGAAAGGAAGCCGGGCCAATCACAACCGAAAGAAGGGCCACAACAAAAAGACCAGGGCAGACCTCGCAGGCATGCAATAAATATAGCATTAATAAATTACCATCCGTGGTCGAACAACATCGACACAGACTCTCCATTGTGAATTCTTCTAATAGCCTCCGCAAAGATTCTTGAGACGTCAAGAACCTCAAATCTGTCTGCTCCAAGCTGCTGCATGTGCTCCATCTGGGGTATGCTGTTTGTGGTGATGAGCTTGTCGATGCCAGAGGCTTCGATCTTCAGTATGCCGTCACCGCTGAAAATGGCATGTGTAACCAAGCAGTAGACGTAGGAAGCTCCGGTCTCCTTCAAAAGCTTGGCAGCTCTGGTGATGGTGTTGCATGTATCGGCAAGATCGTCAATAAGCACGCAGACCTTGTCTTTGACGTCACCCACAAGCATGGAACTGTTCACATGGGTTGTTTTGGATATTGTGGACGACATGGACTCCGATGCAGAAAGAATGGGGGAGCCCACGCTGTTTGGCGTGACCTTGATGCGTCTTTCCTTGTGAATCAAGGCAAAACGACACCCCAAGGCATCAGCGATTGCTGTAGCTCTCTTGGCGCCTCCACTGTCGGGGGAAACAATCACACAGTCCTTATAGTTGGGCACGTAGTCCACGATGTAGCGCTTGAATAAAGGCATCAGGTAGAGATTGTCAACCAGGATATCGAAGAAACCCTGGAACTGAGGATCGTGCAAGTCCATGGTCATGCATCTGTCAGCGCCAGCCTCCATGAGCAAATTGGCTATAAGCGTCCCGTTTGGGCTGATCCACTGCTTGTAGCCGCTATCGTCCTTCCCGTATCCGTCCACAGCGCCTAGAACGTTGGTGGCAGCGGCATTTGTCAGAATAGCACGTGGTCTCAAGGCTGGATTGGGCAAGGAAAAGTCACAACTTTCGTCGTCGTCATCGTCGAACAAGGCGGCTTCCGCCGGTCTGGAGACCTTGGTGCTGTCTCTCTGCCTGGAGTATGGGAAGTAGGGCAAAACGGCGGTGACTCTTCTGGCGCTGGCGGTCTTGCACGCGGAGATAAGGATCAAGAGCTCGATGAAGTTGTCATTCACCTCGCCACACCCGCTCTGGACAATGAAAACGTCTTTCTCACGCACGGAGTCCTTCACAGTGATGGAGGTTTCACCGTTGGAGAACTTTTTCAGATCGACCTCGCCAGGTGTGATTGTCAAGTTTCTGCAAATCGCCTTAGCGAGAGTGGGCACCGAGCTCCCGCCAATCACAAGAAGATCTCTCATTGGTGTGGTGTGTTGGTGTGGGAGAAACGTGGAGTGGTAAAAATTTGAGATGTTGATAATTCGCACTGAAATTGCAGCACTAGCAACACCTCGAGATAAGAAAGACCCTTGCCTCACGTTCTGATCTCGTACGAGCCTGCCAGGGCCAGGTATTTGATCCACTTGACCGTTCTGTAGTTTGATTTCTCCACGACCTTCAAGAATTTCACCGAGAGGCCCAGGGCGCTGAACATGTCCATGTTAAAGTCGAGACTGATAGGACCCTTGGACACCGCGGATGATTTTTGAGAGAACTCGTCCTCTTCCGAGAGCTTGAGTTCGGCATAGACGGAGTGCTCCAGCTCCCCGTAGATTTTCGACAATTTCCACGAAATGGTGTTCTCTCCCGGGCTGTATTTGGCCTTTCCGCTTGAGCATGTGACCGTGTGCTTGATGACGTCGGTAGGGACGGGAATTGTGACTGTGACGCCTGTGGCGGAAGCTGCAGTTTCGAAAGTCGATTTGAGAACGACCCTGACGGTCAAGGTGTTGCCCTGGAGGAGTGTTCTGGGAATTACCCTGAACGGAAGCACAAAGGGACTGGAGATGTGGTACGTCATGAGCTGGAACAGCCCGTCGGGTGGAACAAAGCGGATGACCTGGTCGGAGTCGTATTTCGCCAAGTCCACGCACTTGTGGAACTTGAAGTCGTCGAGACTGATTTTTCCAGGAAGCCCAGGCTGGGAACGGTCGTCAGCGAACCCAAAACGGCAAACGGGCATTCCGGAGAGGTGTGTTTTCATCGTGAGCACGCCGTCGATGTACGAGCGGAGGAGACGGCCGTGGCTATCGAGCGTGACGTAGACTTTCTCATCCACATTTAGGAAAACCTCGTTTCGGCGGTACTTGATCCCCGGTTCTCGCCACGAAACGGCGTTCAGGTCGTAGCTGTGGTCCATTGCAGACGCGGCAGCGCGTTCAGACACCTTTTCCAGCGGTTTCAAGAGCGCTGAGTGGAGATCGAACCCCGATTTGGGCTGCGGAAGCCCTGGAACGACCGACGCGAGGTACGTGGGCTCTGTGTTCGTCGGAAACCCAAAAGGGAGCATTTCCCCGAGCATGTCGTAGATGGCTGTGAAGTTGGAGGTGATTGCCTCCTCACGTGGCGTGGCGTTTGGGTCTTTCTGGAAGAAGTGCCTGAGCAAAGCTGCAAAGGTGAACAAGAACTCGAGAACGGCGGCTGCATCCTGGTTCAGACGCGTCACGGCGACAATCCACATGGGGCCAAAGCGCGTGTGAAGGAACGACGTGCTTCCTAGCGTCAAAACGGGCAGCCTGGCGTCTTTCAGAGACCTGTTAGGTGAGGCTATAACCTGGATCCGGAACACGTCGGAAACCAGCAGGCGAATTCCGCTTTTGAAAAGACGCGACATGAGCACGTCACCTTTGGCGCTGAAGACGAAAATGGCGCTGATCATGGCGTGTTGTGGGGATTTCGTGGTGCTGGAGGAGTAGTAGGAAGTGTTGATAGTGAGAGTTGGCTGCGAAATGCGAAGCAGGGGAGGTGGGGACCAAGCTCGGGGAGAGAGTTTTTTTAATTTTTTTTTTTTTGGGAGACTTTGAAGGAAGTTCAGGGATACCAAAGAAGAAAAAAAAAGATTCTGAATGTTTCGAGGAGCAATTGGGGGCTACAGAGTATAGACCGCTTTCTCAATGTGCACGTTAGATAGGGTGGTGCGCTCCAAGAAACGTAAAGGAAAATAGTTTTGCGAGATTTTTTGAGAATATGAATATTAAGATTGAGTCAAAAGGACATGTTTCCAGCGAAAAAAACCCTCGTCTATGTTTATGTATATAAAATGTGAACCCGATTGGTGGTTGTCACGGTAGGCAGTCCCACAGTGAGGGGGGCCGAGGTGGAAGTGGAGAGGGAACGCCGGGGAAAGCTGTTTTATAGATGTTTGGAAGACAGTTCGGAGATTGCTCATTTGCGCTATCTTTCGACGAGATAGTAAGACTCAACGACATACACCATATCAAGGTACGTAGGAAGGTACAACCGTGCGATCAGAGACTGTAACTTTTGGCGTTCTTCATAAAATCGTGTATAAAAAAATCCTTTGTGATGAATTAAACCAAGTGGCGTCGCCCAGAGCTAGTGACAAGGTTCATGTCTCCATTGAATGTACTCCCAATTGGTAATGTCATAGACAGTCCATCACAATGAGAAAGAGAACGGGTCGGAGGGGAGCGGAAGTAAACCGGTGAAAGTAGCGAGGAGACTCAATTCGAGCGCTCATTGGAACCAATTCATGATATCCTTCTCACTTTGACAGCAAGATTTGTGTCTCCAGAGATAGGACCCTTTCTTGGAGACGCATAAGACAGTCCATCACCGAGTGGACCAATAGACGATCAACATTTGCACTTTTTACAAGAACGTTTGTGTGACTGAGAGCATATTGTTCAAAGATGCTTTTGTTACCAAAGAGCGACATTTTTCCAGGATGGACACTGTGGGTCTGACATAGGTCGGCAGTCCATCACGGTGGGGGCAGATAGGCTAAGATCCATGTTACGTGAAACTGTGTGGATTTTCAATCAGTGCATTAATCAGCGCAGATGTGAGGTGGGTCAGTGTCAATTTTTCTCCTCCAGTATCTGACGTCGTGATCTACTTCTCTACGTTAACTACACCTTGTGATCGATATCCTACATACCACCGAATTCGGCCACAGTTGCCAATTGACCCGTTCAAAAGACATATCTTTGGCTTTGTGAGCAAATAAGAGAATAGTGATATTTTAAAAAAACAGGTTTTGCAATTTTTGAGTTTTCCTATGGTTTTGGTTTTTGCAGTGAGCAATATATGGTGCACTACAAACGCGAAATGCCCGGCTGCAAATACTTTTACTGGACTCTTGAAAACCAGCAATTGCAGCTCCATATATTGATTCTTCATCATTGGAATAATCTCAAAAAGAGCCGTAAACTGATAGAAAGTCAAGATGCCAAAAGTTGCTAGAGGCAAGAGCCAGGCGCATGAGCTTGAGTAATCCTCACGATCTGAGGAGTCAAATCAGACTTGACGGCCACCTCAACCATGATCCACGCTTTTGGCGCAGTGTGGGAGGCATACTTGGCATCGCTTGTCAGCTGTTGTGCTTCCACTTATACAGCTTGTCTTGCCGCCTCGAGTTTCCTGATTTGACTTCCCTAACAGACCACTCCCATCATCTACCCTTATATCGAAAGTGATGCAACTTTCACGGAGAGCGTCTGTGCTTGTCGACTTTGGGCCCCGATCCTCGCTCTTGGCCCCGTCACAAGGGGTTGACCTTGAGTTTCGACCTCAAACTCTCTCGAAATGGCGAGGGACACTGAACACATGATACGAGGCCGCTCCAGCGCCTCCCAGGGTTTTCAAGAAAGGAGCTCTTACACACAGTTAGAGGCCTACCAACTGAGGTTCCCTAAACAAAGCTAACTTCGTTAAGCGATGGGAGGTGGCAAGGCTGTATCTGGCAGGTATAAGGAGCGTACGTTCTACGGCAAAAGAGAGGCAGATCAGGCTAAGTTGGCCGAGGAGGAGCCTGAAATACCCATGAAGTGTCTGCTTTGATGCATGAACTAACAAGAACTTGAAAGCACCCCCAGCGAGAGGAGCGTGTATCCACCCAATTCCTCCACCCTCATACAACGCTTCTTCAGGTAAGAGAGGACCTAAGGCTAGTCCTGATGATACGGAGGCTTTTGATGCTACTTTCGGGGCGAGGTCATATCGATTAGGAGAAGAATTCACCAGTTGCGAGCCGCACAGCCCAAGATTCCAGCCAAGCGCAGGGTAAAGCGGGACCAAAAGAGGATAACTTTGCAACTTTATGCTCCTTAAAGCTAGATCCCGGAGCTTGATAGCCTATTCCCTCCGTTACAGCTGTTATGGTGACCCAAGATCACCAAGAACCATGAAATTTCGACGCCACAGCCGATAACATCAAGGTTTTCACTTGCAGGAGGGGCCCAGAATCGCCAAAAACGACCACCAATTTCCCTCAAAAAGTAGCATTTCATATCTCCTACTATTGAAGTATTCAATCGGAGTACACGCGCCCCAGGGCGACCGTTTTAGGTCTCGATTTCGGACTTTAGCCGCGAGACGACATCTGCGTGGTCTAGCGTACCCCTGCGCAATGTATGCACCGGGGCGTCAAAACACGAAGTATACTTGACAGATACATTAAACCGTACAGCAACAATACACTCGCTTATAATCTCATACTTCCCGCCCTATATAATCCCTTGCGCACCCATTCAAGGTAAACTTTTGGGTTTCGCTTACGTAACGCTAAATCTGCCCTGCATGCGCTGGCAGACCCTGGTACACAGAAAGCGAGTCCGCCCTCACATTCCCATCACTTTCTTACCACCACAAGAAATATGGTTTCCAAAAACACCAAGTTTTTCGAAGCCCCTGTGGCGTCCGTAAACTCGTACGCCCCCACCAAGCCCATTTATGGTCTTAGTTCCGTGAAAACCGAACGCAAGAGTAAGCTCTCGTCGCTTCTTCGTCGCAAGCCCAAATTTGTGGACTTTGAGGAAAAGAAGTGGCCCTCATTGAGGACTGCCAGCGCCGTCAAGGCCCCTACCAAGTCTAAAAAGCTCATTTATGAGGAGGTCCACGCCAAGAAGCGCCTGAACAACCCCTTCGAGGTGTTGGCGCCGCTTGGTTCGGATTTTCCCAAGAAGCCAGCTTCCAGGTGCAACAAGCCCCTCTTTAACTCCCAGCCCCACCCTGACGCCAAAGCAGCCGCAGTTTACGCTTTTAAGGCAGCTGAGACTCCGAAACTGGCCCCTGTTGTCGCCGTTGCCGCCGTTTCGGAGAAGAAGCCCGCCCAGAAGAAGACTACGAACGGGTGCACTAAGCACGCCTATGCAGCTCAGAAGGGTGCACGTGACGCCGCTAGAAGCGAGAAGAAGAAGAACAGATCCTCGAAGTTGAAGAAGATCGCCAATTTCTTTAGATTCAAGCTGTCTAAGGGCGTCGCCCACGTTTCGGAGTCCAAGAGGGAGCCCAAATCACAAAAAGACACAATGTCTCGGTCGCGCGACATTCTGGCTGCGAAAGATGGTCACATGCGCGACATTGCGCACGTGCACGTCAAGGATCTGGGGTGCGTCCCACCCCACCACAGCCGTGCGTTACCGAGCGAAAATGTCGCGACGAACAAGGCGCTGAAGCTTCCAAACAGGGCACAACTCACCAAGGGTGCAGAGAAACCTGCAAAGGTCGATCTTCGCCTGTTGGAATGCCAGATTTTGAGAGAACTTCAGGGAAAGGCCGATGAAAACATTCGGGAAAAGCAAAAAAAGGACTCTGTCAAGCAAGCCAAGGCTCCTGTAGCCGGGAACTGGAAGCTGGCGAAGGCCGACCCTGCTTCTGCCTCAAAAATCACGAAAAAATCGTCGGCTGCTGTCTCATCTCGTGATGTCTTGCCCCAGAACCTCTCCCAGCGCCCCAAAACGCCCGTTTCGGCACCCTACGAGCTGAAGTGGGCCGACTGGACCCTAGGCGAGACCGAGGACCCAAAAGATTCCTGTCTTGCTGATCCGGAGGCCCTCAAAGAGGAAATTGCCCATCTCGAAGCGGAACTTGCGCTGTTGGAAAAACCAGAAGACTCGAACCGGACGAAGGACGCCGCTGACTCGTCGTTCGAGACCTCCTTGGTGTTGCCCAAGATCCGCAAATGCGACAAGGCCGATGCTGTCGTTGTTGTTGGTGCTTTTCCTGGTCTCGAGAGACAGAACTCTGATTTGTTCCCGGAGCTTGAGCTCGAAGCTGCTGAGCCCGAGGAGTTGCCTGTTTCTCAGCCAGAGGCCCAGCAAGAGCCAGCGCCAGAAGCTCCTGAGGAAGTCCTCGAGGAGATCTCTCTTCCTTCCAGTCGTGCCAGTTCTTTCCACGCTGTCTTGTCCAATGAGGCCTACGTTCCCGTTGCCTCGTTGAACTTGCCGCCCGTGTGCCTGGAATTCGATTTCTTCACGGCCGACATGAAGGACATTGTGGACAACCCGTGGGAGCTGGAAACCGGTGTTCCAATGGTTCCAGCGACCATTACCTCGTCGACTGCCACGCCTGTGGCGTCTCGTGTTGTTTCTCGTTCTCCATCTCCGCCGCTTAACGTTTCGACCTCTGTCGAGACGCCTTTTGGTCCCCAGGAGCCCCACAAGCCGGAAGTAGCTGAAGCTGTTGTTGTTGATGTTGTGAAACCGCTTGTGGAGCCTCTTCCTGTTTCGAGGGCCAACTCGCTCAAGACCGTCGAGTCTGTTGTTTCGATTCTCCAAATGCCTGGCACTGTCGTGCAAAAGGCAGCGGATCAGCTTTTCGGGGCCGAGGAGAAGAAGACGAAGAACGTTGCTGTGGCCAAAACCTCTTTGGTTCCAGCCAAGTCGTTGCCCAAGAAGTCTGAGGATCCCTTGGCGGCGATGAAAGACTTCCTTGGTCCTCTTGAACGTAGGCCTTTGGTGCAGTTGAAGGTGGCCAAGCCCGAGCCTGTTGTTGAGAAGATTCCCGCTGTTGAGAAGACTCCTGATGTTAAGAAGAGTCCTGTGGTCTCTTCTCCAACAGGGCTCAAGAAGCCCTCCTCTGACCCATTGGCCGCAATGAAGGACTTCCTCGGTCCTATCTCGAGGGAACCCATGGTCAAGGTGAAGGTGAAAAAGGTTGAAAAGCCTCTGGTGGAGATCCAAAAGACAGAGACTACTCCCTTGAAGCCTCCAGCAAAGAAGGCTCCCGTTGACGATGTGGCTGCCATGAAAGACTTCCTCGGTCCCATGCTGAGAGAGCCTTTGGTGAAGGTGGACAAGAAGCCTACTGTCGAGATCAAAAAGACAGAGGCTCCCACGCCTAAACTAGCCCAGCCCAAGAAGTCAATAGACCTCTTGGCGGCGATGAAGGACTTCCTTGGCCCTGCTGTGCGTGAACCCATGGTGAAGCCTATGTTGAAAGTGAAGGAGGAGAGTATCAAGAAAATACAGCCTGCTGTTGAATCCAAAAAGACAGAGGCTGTCGCTCCAACTTCCAAGGCACCATTTTCTCGCAAGCCAGTGGCTGCTGATCCTTTGGCAGCCATGAAAGACTTCCTTGGTCCTGCCGTTCGTGAGCCAATGGCTCTGGTGAAGAGAGACACTCCTAAGGTGAAGGTGACAAAGGTCGATGCAACCAAAGAATCGTCCACGAAGCCCTCGCCTATTCCTTCGTCCGAACGTCTGCCAAAGTCTTCAAACTCACTGGAGAAGGCAATTGACACTCCAGTCAAGAGCTCGAAGACGGATCTGGCCATGCCCGCTCCCTCGACACCACCCGTGAAGAAGACGTCTTCTGTTGATTCTTTGAAGCAGAAGATGACTACTGAACCCAGTAAGGTGAAGACAGCGGTCAAGATAACAAAGGGCAGCAAGGTCAGCGCTTTGAACTCGTTGTTTGAGAACGGTGGACCACAAGACCTGAAGGTCAAGTCGAAGCCTTTCTCGAAGTCCCCGGAACGCTCCTCGTTGAAGAAAAAGGCTGATTTCTTTCAGCCTGAGACTTCCGAGCTGGCCAAACCCGACTATTTGAAGTCCTCTGTGGTGAAATCGTCTCCCAATCCGGTCGAGCGTCAGAAACAGAAGGCGGATGTTGCAGAGTCGGTTAAGCCAGTGAAGAAAGAATCTTCAACGGTGAACGTTTCCCATTCCGAACAAGTCGAATCCTCTGAGGCTAATGTTGCTGAGCTGCTTCCCGCTCTTGCGGTCGAACCTCAAACACTGAAGCCTGACGATTCGAAACAGACTCCAACCTCTAACACATGTCTGAAGGATTCTGCCCACGAGAAACCCGTTTCGGTCGATTCTCAGAAAGCATCGAAGCCTGAAGAAACCGAGGTTGTGAGTTTGTCTGAGACTTCCGAACTGCTTTCAAAATCACTGGTCGATCTTGAGCCCGAGATATCGCTGGCTATGTTGGCTACCGCTACGGTTGAGCCTCAGCCGGACGCTAAGCTTGAGCCCGAGAGCCCAGTTGAAGTTGTGAAGGATGAAGTGACTTCCGAGACCAAAGAAGCAGACTCTGAGACGTCTGTGAGTGAGCCTGAATCCAAAATCGAGGAGCCTGTCGTGGAGCTGTGTCCCGCATCGGTGGTTGACCCTCAGACAGAAACCAAGAAAGAGGAAGGCCCAGTCACGGATTCTAAGGACTTCGCTGACAGTCTCAAGTTGCCCCAGGAATGCTCTGAGGCCAAATTGGAGAGCTCCAGCGAATCAAACTCAACGCTGGAGTCCTCTGTTGCCCAGTCCACCGAGGCTTCAACCCCAGGAACTTCGCCAGAGCCCGAAGCTTGCAAAACGTTCGAAGCTTCCTCTGTTGAGTCTTCCAATTTCAAAGATGACTCCTCCACTGTGATTGAGGAGCCGGTGTTGACTAAGGCAGAGAAGAAGGCCCAGATCTTGAAGAGGGTTGCAGCCTTGAAGAAGAAGATGGATGTGGACCATCCCAAGAAGACCCACGGCGAGGGAAGCTCTGATAAAGTTGGAAATGAGGGAGCCAATAAAACTGGAGATGTCTCTGAGACCAACGTTGTTTCTGAAACCAAGGTATCTGCCGATGTCAAGGGAGCTTCAAAGGTCCAGGAGGTTTCAAAAGTTGAAGAGGCCCCAAAGCTCGATACTGTCTCTGAAGAGGAACCCAAGCCTGAAGTCGTGGTTGACGAGGTCAAAGAAGAGGATTCCAAGCTTGAACCATCCGATGTTACTGTGGTGGTGGTTTCAGCCGAAGCTGTTTCTGAATCTTCAGAGCCAGTTGCTGAATCATCTGTTGAGCCCGTTGACCCAGTTCCCGAAAAGGAAGATCCTCCGTTGTCGAAGGCAGAAAAGATGGCCAGACTCAAGAAGAAGGTCGCTGCCTTGAAACAGAAAATGACGGAGGACCAGCCTGAAAAGAAGCAGGAAGCTGTTGAGACCAAAACTGACCCGCAGCTTGAAGACCCTGAGACCAAGGAAGTCGACAAAGTTGAAGCAGCTTCCGAGGTTATTGCTGTGCCCGAGGTCGAGAGTGTTGCTCCTGTTTCTGATGTTTCTGGTGTTGAAGCTGACAAGCCCTCCGAAATCCAGAATGATTCACCAAAAAATGAAGAGGTGAAGATTTCAGAGGATGAGTCGAATACAGAGATTTCAGTTTTAGAGACCCAGCCTGACTCGACCGAAAAGACAGCTCCTCCCAAAGAGGAAGTGCAGTTGTCGAAGGAAGAGAAAATGGCCCAGCTTAAGAGGAAGGTGGCTGCTTTGAAGAAGAAGATGGAGGTAGATTCGAAGAAGGCTGAGAAGAATGCTGACAAGGCCGACTTGAAGGTTGAGGATGTTGTTGAGAACGAATACTCTGGCGTTTCCAAGTCCGAGGAGGTTTTCAAGGCTGAAGAAGTTTCGAAGTCTGACGAAGCCCCCAAAGTCGAGGATCCAAAACCAGAACCAACTCAGCAAATTCCCGTTGTACCTCCCTTGCCAGCAGACTTCTGGAAAGATGAGAAGCCAAAAAAGTCTTCCACTACTTCTGGATCTGTGCCTCCACCTCCACCTCCTCCCAATTTTGCTACTTTGCTTGGACCTCCTCCGCCACCACCGCTTCCAGATCTTTTTGATGAGCCCGTGGACAAAAAAGAGCCCTCCAAGGCGTACCTCGACTTGGAGAAGAACCTCGAGGACAAGAAGAAGAAAAAGATGGCGTTGAGCGAGATCAACGGAAAGCTCCCGGACTACTCGAAAAAGAAGAATTTGTCGACAAAGTTGATGGGCATGGCTGGCAAACTCGAAGCCCAGCTTATTTCCATGGGCAAGCTCGCCTTTGGCGAGGCTGTCACGCCCTTGAGCATCGAGAAGAAGAAGAACGAGCCCAAACCGGGAGTTCCCAAAGTCAAGTTCGACGACAACGACCAGAACGCTGGAATCAAGGCCAAACTTGGCAAGCTATTCGCAGGAAGACTCGAGAAGATAGCCAACGGAGAATTGGAGCACAAGGTTGACTTCAAATTCGTGATCGACATGGACCTGGACGAGATCTGGATGCCTCCCCCAAATCCTAACTTGCCCCTACCCAGTTACACGGAAGCGGCCCCTCCTCCACCTCCTCCACCTCTTCCTGATTTCATGGCTGGCGGTATTCCCCCACCTCCACCACCTCCAGCCTTTTTGCTCAACGCTGCTATTCCACCCCCACCCCCACCTCCGGCGTTCTTATTGGATGCTGCCTGCTCGGGCCCCCCACCCGAGCTTGTGGCTGAAAGAAGAGCTAAACCACAGGTGAGATGTGTTGGCGGAAGCTTTGCAGAGAAGAGAGAGGCGTTTGGTGCTTTTTTTGCAGCCATTCCCTCTGTGAGAGCAGAACCACCGCCAAAGATCGCTGCCCCTCCAAAGATTGTGAGAACGAAGGAGGAGCTTGAGAAGATGACGCCATTTGAGAGAAGCAGGGTGTTCATCGAAGACCACTTGAAGTGGTTGGAAGCGACCGGCGAGCTCCAGAAGAAGAAGGAGGAAACCAAGGCCAAAGCCGTTGCTGTTGCGGAATAAGAAGAGGATGAAGGCAGATCGAGGCCAGCTGGACTGTGCCATTGCCTGAGCTCCTCGTGTTGTTGTTGCTTGCAAAAAAAAAAAAAAAAAAAAAAGGTGAGGTGAGTTGATGATGAAGTTGTCGATGATGAAGAGGTCGCTGCTGCTACTGTTGCTTTTGCTAATGTCGATGACGACCTAGCTGGTGTTATGTTTGATTTCCGTTACGACCAAATGATTACGAATTACGAGCAAGCCATTCAAAAGTCTCAGGTCATTTGCTGTGAGGCCCCGGTCTTTTTTGCACTAAGGCTACCACGAGTCAATGTTTTTTCCTTGAATATGTTGTTTTAATGTTTGAGGCTTTTACAAATCAAAGTGTAGGGTGAGTAGGTTGTAGGCTGTAGGCAGAAAATAGCACGTAGCAAAAGCTTCAGTTGCTGCTCATTGATATCTATCCGAGAAGAGGTAGTCTGGTCTGTTTCTCAGCTAGTGGTTCATCTCTATTTCTGACGGACGCTATGGCATCAGAG
This sequence comes from Candidozyma ruelliae, assembly GCA_030582895.1. Taxonomy (NCBI): domain Eukaryota; kingdom Fungi; phylum Ascomycota; class Pichiomycetes; order Serinales; family Metschnikowiaceae; genus Candidozyma; species Candidozyma ruelliae. Next base: position 863,262 of record JAJMHE010000004.1, read on the forward strand.
TGGCCCAATTATGCATTTTTTCACCAGCAAGTAGCAATTGGGAAAAAAAATCTAAGCTCAATGAGAAAGTCAGCAGTGAAGCTGCAAGACCAACACTTGAAGGAGCACTTCTTTCCCATGTTCAAAGACTTTTCTGATCTAGGTTTTTGAGTTTTCAACGAAGAGAGACACATCACCAAAGTGCAAGCATGCGTGCAGCCAGATTGCACTCTCTAGGATCTACGTTGTGACGGTTTCGAACTTAGCTCTGGAAGGTCCAAAGTCCAGTTTACCAAGCTCTTCCGAACAGTTCTACATACCTTTCAACCTGATCGTTAAAAGCCACTTTTTGGCACAATCTTTTTGAACAGTTGAAGTTCAAAGGAAGACCAAGAATGCATCAAGAGAGATCTACACGCTAAAGATATCGCATACATCAGACCCAGCACCCCAAGGTCCTTCCAATACGAATTCCAGGTACAGCCAACTATCTCGAATTGCCATAACACAGAACTGATAAATAAGCACCTGCTCTGACTTGTCAGCTCAAATGATCTTTTGGAGTTGAGAGGCTATAGACAATTGGCTTCTTTTGGAAAGCTCTCTGCTTGGCTTATGCACCGAACCATCGACCAAATTCTTTCAGAACCTATTTATGGAGAATCCTCGGTATTCTATCTTTCCATTGCCATTTGAGCATAACAATTTCGTCGAAAGCAACAATGGGCGTTAAGCCTCGTTGGAAGCGGCAGTTCAACGGTGCACAAGGCACTTTGGCCCCACCCTAATTGCCGCAAAATTGGCTGCAAACCAGCACGAGGGATAAAGTGAGAATTGAAAAGACAAAATAGCGAAAGAGATAAAAAAAAAAAAAAAGGAGCTAGGAATGGTGGGAAAACCAACTCTGGACCTTCGCTAACCGGATTCGGGTACAAAATGTGTCAAGACAGATCGAGCAGTAGCCGGTTATCTGTCATTCTCGTTTGGCATCAGCCGCGAGTCGAGGTTGACGAAAAGAGAAGCAAGGAAGTCGAAAGTTGAGACGAGTTTGGAAAAGGAAGGAGGGGAAAAAGGAGAAAAAGAAAAAAAAGGAACCAAAAGCAGCGTTTCAGAGTGGAGGAAAACTCGATGCGTGCTGGAAGTCTCGGATGGGCACGAGGTCAGGCTGAAAAAATACCGGTGACCACCCCGCCAAAGCAGAAGCAGAATTGACGGACGTGACGAGGTCACTAGAAAACCCAAAAGGGAAATCGAAAAGAGAAAAAAGATTCAGAAATTCGGTTTGTTTACGTTTTTGACTTTCGGCTGGTCATGGTTGCAAGTCGCTCGGGTCACTGATTTTTCACTCTGGACGATTTTCACCCTGGCAGATCCGGAGAATAGGGTAAGGCGAGACCAACCGGACCAGATGTAGGACTAAAACAAATAATAAACGGCAGAATTCTTGAATAGAGGAAAAAGAAAATAAAAAAAATATAGCCAGAATCCAGAACAATTAAAGCTTGGGTGCAAATCGCCAGCCGTTGGGTTATGGCGGGGCGAACTCTGGGGAAAGGCATTCGCGAGCCGCTAAGTCTGGGGCAGGGGAGGAAGAGGAAGAACGAAAAGAACAAGGAATGATGATTTTTTTTTAGAAAGAATAAAGATCTCTTCAGACTAGAGAGAGCAAAACACTTTTTTTTTTTCTCTTTCTTTTTCTCTTTTATTCTTTCTTCTTCTCTCTCCTTTCGTTTGAGGCATTTGGGTTCGGGGTCGCAGTGCCGAATTGCCAGACACAGCGCCACAGGAACACAATTAAACCGTATTTTTGGCACAATTGGGGCACGCATTGGGGGCAGAGTGGTAAGGTTCCGGTTTCGGTCCCGCTTGCCTTTAGGGGAAGGTTTTATTGTGATTTTGTAGGTATATTGCCTGCTTTTTTTGACTTTTAGTGTATTCTGATGCTTTACTATGGTGGCCTAAACTTCAGGGTGCAACGGCGGTCGCTCAGAGATGCCCAGACGGGGGGAGATCCGGGGGTGGTGGGCCGGGTCGGACCTGGTGGTGAGGTTGAGTTCCGAGGGTAGCTTGAACGCTCGATTTCCGACCAACCGTGAAACCCTTCTTTAACGAGATAAATGAGGGAAATTTCAGGATTTTGCAGACTATTGCAATGAAACCCGCTCCCAACAATAGGCAGCCGCCTCTCTGCTTCTCTCTTTCTGCCTCTTTTTCTGAATTTGATGGCGGTGCTCGACACCCGGTGGGTATTTTTCACCCCCGGAAGTAGGCCCTCGGACATGTCGGGCGGCCCCCGGGGCCCTACACGCACCCCTCTTACCGGGATTTCGGTCTTTCACCCCCGGCCCAGCCTCCTCCACATGCCAAACACACCCCAAACACACCCAGAAACCAAAAGATCCAGAAAACCCCCAAACTACCACAATCCTAGGAGATCCACATCCGGGGCAGCTCGGCATTCCACATCCGGTGGTGGGGCGTGCTCCTAGGTGACTTCCGAGGGCAAGAGCCCACTCCCACCCCCGGATCTCCCCCATCCTCGCACGGCATCCAACCCCGAATTGTGGGGTCCCAGTGCCTCGAATACAAATCACCAAACTCTCAACTATAAATACGACCCATTTCCCCCCAGATTCCCAAAAATCGTATCTTTTTGGCGTCCCGTAAAACTCACTTCCCGTTGGTTTTCACCCCCCGTGCCCCCCGTGCCGCCGAAACCCAGAACCCCCCGGTTCCCAAACTGAATCCAAATTTTGATCTTTTGATCTAAATTCATCAATCCAACTCAAAATGAGCGTCGACATCTCCAGACTCTCCATCGCCAAGTCCGACGACACCGCGTCCGTGTCCTCGTTCAAAAACGACTACATCGACACGCCCTTTTCCGGCAAACAGGACCAGTTCGACCAGGTGCTCGACATTCTCGATTCCACCGGATTCATCCCAGAATCGCTTATCGAACCCGAGGCCAAGTGGTTCTACAACTGCTTGGGCCTTGACGACGTGTACTTCGCCAAGGAAACGCCCGCGGGCATCGCCTCCCACATCCACTCGCTCTACTCGTGTAAGGTCCAGGCTTTTGCCTCGGGAGTGAAGGTGGACGAGCAGCCCTTGATCCGCTACAAGCGCGAGGGAACCGACCACTCGGTGTTCTTCGACACGCTGTTGCCCGAGGCCGCTGCTTCCCTCGACAAGCGCCGTTTCGACGACTTGATCGACGAGAAGTACATCGACTCCTCCTACGGCACCAACTCGTACCGCTTGGAGTACTTCTCGGCCCCTCTCAACTACGCCTCCGACGCCATCTTGTCGGGCGTGGCGGAAAAGCACGCTGCCGCCTCGCCAGAACAGGCGGAGATGTTCGCCAGACAGCACGTCAAGTGCCATTTCCTCTACAAGACCAAGTACCCTGTGGAGAACATCGACCCCAACGAGACGGCCATTGAGCGCATTTCCGACGAGACCTTCTGGAAGATCGCCAGCGACAGGACCAAGCTGCTCTACGCTGACGTGATCAAGAAGGTCGTGGCCTCCACCGGCCCCGTGATCCAGCACTTTGCCATTGAGGAGTCCGAGGAGTACAGAGTGGTGATTGGCTACCGCCAGAAGACCTCTCCCCACTACAACTCGGCGCTTTCCGACTTGGCCGACTACTACAAGCTCTCCACCACCCGCAAGTACGTGGAGCAGTTCTCCAACGGTGTCACTGTGATCTCCATGTACATCAAGGCGACCGTTTCGGGCAACAAGAAGACCCCGATCGACCTTTCCATCTACCAGGTGATCAAGGAGGCGTCCTTGTTGTACTGCATCCCCCACAACTACTTCCACGACCTCTTCATCAAGAAGGACCTTTCGTTGCAGGAGGCCATCTACTCGCAGTGTGGTGTCATCTTCGTCACCCACTTCCTCAACAGATTGGGCCCCGAGTACTCGAAGTTGTCCCACTTGCTCGACCCCTCCAAGCTGATGCAGCACGCGGAGGTGCTCAACTCGTTGAAGAAGCGTTTGCGTTCGGAAACCTACACCCAGGACTACATCAAGGAGGTGTTCGCTACCCGCAAGGACATCATCCGCAAGTTGTACCGCCAGTTTGCCGATGTCCACTACATCAGACTGCTGATGGAGAAGACCTTGTCGTACCAGCGTCTCTCCCAGATCACGCCAGTGGGCTCTGAGAAGGAGTTCGAGCACCTCTTGAGCAGAGAGTGTGGCCAGAACGAGCACCACGCCATCGTGTTGAGAGCCCTCTACATGTTCAACAAGTCCGTGCTCAAGACCAACTTCTACACCTCCACCAAGGTCGCCGTTTCCTTCAGATTGGACCCTCTGTTTTTGCCCAAGTCCGAGTACCCTGAAACGCCCTACGGCATGTTCTTCATTGTCGGATCCGACTTCAGAGGCTTCCACATCCGTTTCAGAGACATCTCCAGAGGCGGCATCCGTGTGGTGCGCTCGAGATCCTTGGACGCCTACAACGTCAACATCCGTAACTTGTTCGACGAGAACTACAACTTGGCGGCCACCCAGCAAAAGAAGAACAAGGACATCCCTGAAGGCGGGTCCAAGGGAGTCATTTTGCTCGATCCCGGCTTGGCCCAGGAGACCCCCAAGGCCTCTTTCGAGAAGTACATTGACGCCTTGATCGACTTGTTGCTCAAACAGCACATTCCCGGCGCCAAGGAGCTCTACGTGGACCTCTACAACAAGCCAGAGATTCTCTTCTGTGGTCCTGACGAGGGAACTGCTCCTTACGTCGACTGGGCTGCTCTCCATGCACGTGCCAGAGGTGCCCCATGGTGGAAGTCCTTCTTCACCGGCAAGTCCCAGCAGATTGGAGGTATTCCTCACGACGAGTACGGCATGACGTCGCTTTCGGTCAGATCGTACGTGAACAAGATCTACGAGAAGCTCGACATCGACAATGCCACCATCAGAAAGGTCCAGACCGGTGGTCCCGACGGAGACTTGGGCTCGAACGAGATCAAGCTTTCCAGAGACGAGAAGTACGTCGGTATTGTCGACGGATCCGGTGTTATCGCCGACCCCAACGGCTTGGACAAGCAGGAGCTCTTGCGCTTGGCCCGTGAGAGGAAGATGATCGAGCACTACGACCGCTCGAAGCTCTCCAAGACCGGTTTCATCGTTTTGGTCGACGAAAACGACGTGGAATTGCCCGATGGAACCATCGTCGAATCTGGTGTCACCTTCCGTAACACCTTCCACGTGAAGATCAAGGAGGTCTATGGCACCCAAGGCGTTGACCTTTTCGTCCCCTGCGGTGGCCGTCCTGCTGCCATTGACACCAACAACGTCAGAGAGTTGATCGACGAGAAGACCGGCAAGAGCATCATCCCATACTTCGTGGAAGGCGCCAACCTCTTCATCACGCAATCTGCCAAGCTCATTCTCGAAAAGGCTGGCTGTGTGATCTTCAAGGATGCCTCAACCAACAAGGGTGGTGTGACGTCTTCCTCGTTGGAGGTTCTTGCTGCGCTTTCCTTCGACGACAAGGGCTTCTTGGAGAACATGTGCATCAACGGCTCGGGCGTCAAGCCTGAGTTCTACGAGGCCTACGTCAAGGAGGTCCAGCGCAAGATCGTGGACAACGCCCAGATGGAGTTCGAGGCGTTGTGGAAGTTGAAGGCTGAGACCGGTGAGCCAATCACTGAGTTGTCCGACAAGCTCTCGCAGTCGATCAACAAGCTTGGTGACGAGTTGGCCAACTCGCTGGAATTGTGGAACGACGACGTCGAGTTCAGAAACGCCGTTTTGGTCGACTCGCTTCCACCTTTGTTGCTCAAGTCGATCGGCATGGACGCCATCTTGGAGAGAGTGCCCGAGTCGTACTTGAAGGCCTTGTTCGCTACCCGTTTGGCCTCGAGATTCGTGTACTCCAGAGGCATTGACTCTAACCCAGCCAAGTTCTTGGAGTTCATCTCCTCGATCAGAAAGGAGTACAAGGAGAAGAAGCTTTTATGAGCCAGCCGCCGGCTATTTATGATCGTATAGAGAAAAGTTACTAATATATAATATGCTTGTTTTGACATCGGTGGAAGTAGTGAACGCTGAGATTTGATTGGTTATGCATTGGGAACGAAGGAGAAGAAATAAGTGCTTAGTCGTACAGTAGAAAGTAATGTGTAGTTGGTTATTTGGATGGTGGATGTTGGGAGTTGTAACGCTGAGTTAGGTCTTATACATTGGGAATGGAGGAAAAGAAAAGCTGCTTACGATGGTAAAGGAGAAACTAACTTTATAATGCTTCATATTTATATTGGAGAACGTAGACTAGCAGTGTTGTAATGCTGTGCTTGGCTCGTTCTATTGCTATATACATTGGGAAGGAAGGGCCGGAAAAGGTAGCGGCATTATTCTGGAGACAAACGAAAGATACCAGCGAAGATGGAAAACTGAGACACAAGAGGGTTCACTTTTTGGGTTTTCAAGACATCCTCGTGTAACTTGCTGATAATAGCCATTTCGTGTGTGTAAAGCATTCAGATCCAGCTTGAGCCCAGTGTTGTTTCGAAACCTGTCAATTCCCATGAACCCCAAGTTCAGAGTTTCCAACTTTGTTTCCCGTCGAGCCATTGCCAGGCTGACTTTCTCTTTGTTCTTCCTTACCTCTTCTAGTTCTTCTGGCTCAACTCCTCCTCGATCTTCTTCCTGGCCACCACCTCCTCGTTCAAACGGGAAGTGACGTAATCACCTAGAAGCGCAAACACAAACGTCGAGCCTGCAACGTAGTAGCGAGCTTTTGCCGGAAGACTCATCCATCTTTGGTACAAGTTCATGGTGTAGTTGAAGATGAAAAACGAACGCGAAAATCTGGGGTAGAGAAGAGGGCAGTCGGTGGAAGTCAAAATAGGGAAAAAGAAAAGAAAATGAATGAGAAAACAAATGAAAGCTTGAAACTGGAAGAGAACTTTATGAAGATTCTCTCTTAAGGAGTTGCATACTCGAGCATCTTGAGTTTGTAGCATACTGAGGCAGGTACTCTAACTCAGAAGAATACATCCCAAGTTGAGTCGGTGTTACACCCGCAACCTCCTTTTTCAAAAAATCAGAAATCCTCCATCTCCACTTGCTCTGATTCTCTTGTTTTTTCTTTTTTTTTTCGGAATTTGGATTTTCACCCATTCTGCGCTACCCCGGATTTCGATCCATCTCATCGAAAAATCGCATACTCATTAATCATATCGTGGTAGTTGATTTAGAAAAGCAGCGCCATTGACAAAAAGCTAGATTCAGAAACTCGTGCTCAACAAATTCCGAAATCTACCAATCACTTTGCATATACCATGAACACAAAAACAGAGCTCCCCCCGTGCTGCTTGAGAATCCATCCAGACAACAACAATATAGTTGTTCTCGGGACCTACAAGCTTGAAAAAGAGTCTGGACTCAGACACGGAACGTTAGATGTGTACAGCACCGAAAACGGTCTGTTTCAGAAACTCTCCTCGACAAAAACTGAACTGGCAGTGCTAGACTTGAAAGTGAGCCCGAAAGACAGTTCTTCGTGGGTTCTGGCACATTCAACCGGGAACCTAATGTTGTGGAGGTACGAAAATGAAGCGCTAGAACTACAAAAAGACCTCCAGTTGTTTGAGTCAGACGTGCTTGTGACTTCTGTGTTCTTCAACCCGCAAAACGCAAATCTGGTTCTTGCAACACTCACCTCAGGCGAAGCAGCCATAGTAAACCTCGAAAACGGATCTTTCGAAACTCTCGACTCCTCCCACCTGTTGGAGTGCTGGACAGGCGCTTTTGGAGAAGCTGGTCCTTCGCAGAATGTCGTGTTCACTGGCGGTGACGATGCAAAACTAATAGCACACGATCTTCGAACAAACGGCCAGATTTGGGCCACAAACCACCGCCATCACGAGGCGGGGGTCGTTCTGGTTTTGTGTCCAGGCGATTCCTGGCTTCTGCACCTGCCCAGTACTCTTTGGACGGGTTCCTACGACGACCACTTGCGAGTATTCGATTTGCGTAAGTTGGACACGGACGAGGGCCCGGCGTTGTTTCCCAGCTTGTTGCCTCAAGAACTACACAAGGTGAATTTGAGTGGAGGAGTTTGGAGACTCATTCCTGCTCCAAGCTCTGCCAACGGCCCCAAAGACTCGGTTTTGGCCTGCTGCATGTACCAGGGCGCCTATATTGTGCTACCTGAGGAAGGAAAGCCTGTAGAGAGGAAATTCTTTAAGGGAGAGCATGAAAGTATGGTCTACGGAGGAGATTGGGCATCGCTGGGCGATTCAGTTGTTACGTGCCTGTTCTACGATAACGTGGTTGAAAGGTGGCTGCCGTGGTGATCTGAAGACTGATATGGTTTATTGATGGCCTTTTACGTTTTTATTGGCTCATGGGGAGCTGATGATTTTGAGGCCTTGTTATTTGTGAAGAATATTGGATGGGATTTCGAGGTGGGAGATTCTAGTCAAAAAGCGCAAGTTGACATTTCCTTGATACTTCTGCCCTTCAAACAAAAGTGGTGCCGCCGGCCAGAAAGAAACGAAGCTGACTTGTTTAAGTAAAAGGTTTGATGCCAAGACACTGTGCATTTGCATTTATAGATAGATACAACATCGAGATTCTTCCATTGCAATTTAGAGTTTCAGTGCATCTACGTTCACTTCATCAACTTTGTTCATTTTTATGTATGACGTTCAGACCGCTAGTCGATCAAAGCTTTTCATTTTCTTCCACTTTGTCTGTCTCCAGGACCTCCTGACGGCTGTGGTACCCACGAAAAGCGTTGCAACACCTCCTAAGGTCACTTATCTTCATTCTTCAACAACCTCAGTTGAACACCAGCAAGTCGAGGGGCACAGAAGAGCCTCTTCCACTTGGGTAGAGCTTCTCCTTATTCTCCCTTCTCCTTGGATTAGGCAAGGCATCACTGTTAATGAACTTGAACCTCGTGTCTTCAATAACAATCTTGGCACCGTGACCTCCATTGCCATTGCGCTGAGTTCCACTGATTGTGTAGTCCAGCGCAGAAATCTTCCTGAGACTCAGACCCACAGACTGCTGCTGCTCCATCGAGCTTGGAGGAGGGGGAGGAGCAGCCTTTTTTGGTTTGGAGCTAAAAAGAGATGAATACTTGCTTGTAGCTGGCAGAGGAGGCGTTTCCTTCGGTAGAGAAGGCGCCAGAGGTGGATTTGAATTAATCTGTGGTGCGGGAGGCGTGAACAGCGGAGGCTGGGGAGGCGCCAGTGGGGGTTGTGGAGGAGGCAGCAAAGGCTCCAGTGGAGGCAGTGGAGCTGCTTGTGGAGGAGCAGATGACGGAATTGGGGGAGCCGTGGATGGAATCTGTGGAACGGGAGGTGAAAAAGACGAAGCCGGTGCCTTTGGTGGCTGGCTTTCCTTGTTTCTTGCGTTGATCTGGTCCAAGAAAGGCAATCCTGCCGGCAAGCCCGAGGGAGGCGATGCTGAAGGTGGTTCTGGAGCCAGACTTGTAGGAGCCTTAGGTGTAGGCATCGTTGGCACTGGAGCCGTAGGTATTTTGGGCGCAGAACTCGTTGGAGGTTTTGGAACGGAGCCTGTAGGTGGTTTTGGCACTGAAGCAGTGGGAATTGGTGGTGCACTGGATGGAGCCAGGGTCTTCAGTGTAGGAGCCTTAGACGACGAAGAAGGAGTCGAAGAACCATCCACAACGTTCGACTCGTCCCTTTTGGCGTTGATTTGGTCCAAGAACGGAAGCAGCCCGCCAGGAAGCGCCGGAGCCTTTGGAGCAGAAGAAGTGCCAGAGTTCCCGCTTTTCTTGCCCAAATTGAGCAGCGGAGGCGCTCCCGGTGGTGGCGGAGGAGGTACCAGCGAGCTGGGAGGTGGGGGAGCCAGCGTGGGCAATTGAGGAACCAGACTGGGCACTTTGGGCGCCAGTTGTGGTGCTTTGGGCGGATTCGAGGTTGGAACCGACGGAATTGGAGGTGCTGCTGAGGGTAATGGTGGAGCAGCCGACGGCAAAGGTGGAGCCTTGTTTGAGGGTCTCGTGGACGGTCTGGCAGGCTCCAGAGGTGCACTAACCTTGTCTACAACATGCTTTTCGTCTCTCTTAGCGTTGATCTCGCTCAAAAACGGCAATCCGCCTGGGATTGGCGGCGCTGGCGGCGCCAGCGAGCTTCCCGAGGAAGGTGGAGGCGGAGCTGAGGTGGGAATTGGTGGTGGGGCAGGAGGCATCGACGTTGGCGGAGCTGGAGCGCCTGAAGAGGGCACTCGAGGCAGTTTGGGCGCTGAAACCTTCGGAGGATGCGACAGCGGCACCGGAGGCGCCTGCAGCGGCAATGGAGGGGCATGGGACGTCCCAGAAGAGGATTCTGTGGAGTTGACCGAGCTCATGGAGCTGATTGAGCTCAGTTTGAGATGGCCCAGCTTGCGGGGCCTGGAGGGCGGCAATTTCGGCACCTGCAACGAGCCAGGAGCAGGAGGGGCCAGGCCTGGGATCGGAGGGGGCAGGCTGGGAAGTTTTGGCGCCTTGGGAGGCGAAACAGAGGGCAATTGAGGCGCTGGCGGTGCGTTGGAGGGTAGAGGCGGCGGATTTGAAGGCACATCGGGCGGGTTCGACAGCACCAGCTTCGTCGGACGACCGGAAGGCAACTTGGGCGCCAGGGGCATGCCAGGGACCTGCGGAGCGCCCTGGGGGACGACTCCGGCCCTGTTATCTTTCACCGACTTGAGTTTGGGCATTCCGCCAGCGAACAAGTCGCCAAGCTGGGGCGGCGCAGCGCCTGGAGCAGGCAGAACACGTGACGTGGGTGCTGACGCTGGCATTGAGGCTGGAGCTGGCGTGGAGCCCGAGCCAGCGATCGCAGGTGCTGACTTGTCCACGGTGGTTGCTTTCTTCAACTTTGCGCCTTTGCGGATATCGCCCAAAAGGGCATCTC